>ML677460.1:1123102-1166898 GCA_007922305.1 Dermatemys mawii | reverse complement strand
AGACGACTGTTAAGGTCCCCCTGGAGCTTCCAGGCTGGTGGGGGATGGATTTAAAGCTGCTGCAGGAGTTTAATGGCGGTGGAGATGGCTGTTAAGGTCCCCCTGGGCTTCCAGGCTGGTGGGGGATGACTTTAAAGCTCCTTCAGGAGCTTAATGGAGGGAGGATGGGTTTTTAGCTCCACCAGAAACTTAATGGCTGTGCAGACAAGTGTTAAGGTCCCCCTGGTCTTCCAGGCTGGTGGGGGACGACTTTAAAGCTCCTCCAGTAACTTAATGGCGGGGGGCACGGGTGCTTAGCTCCACCATAATCTTAATGGTGGTGGAGACGACTGTTAAGGTCCCCCTGGAGATTCCTGGCTGGTGGGGGATGACCTTAAAGGTTCTTCAGGGACATAATGGTGCGGGGGACGGGTGTTTAGCTCCACCAGGCGCTTCATGGCAGTGTAGACGACTGTTAAGGTCCCCCTAGAGCTTCCAGGCTGGTGGTGGACGACTTTAAAGATTCTTCAGGAGCTTATTGTCTGGGGGAACGAGTGTTAAGCTCCCCCTGGAACTTCCAGGCAGGGGAGATGACTGTTAAGGTCCCCCTGGGCTTCTAGTCTGGGGGGGGATGACTTAAAATTCCTCCAGGAGCTTAATGGTCACAGGGACGGGTGTTTAGCTCCACCAGCACCTTCCAGGCGCGGGAGACTAATGTTAAGCTCCCTCTGGAGCTTCCAGGCTGGTGGGGGAAGAATTTAAAGCTCCAGCAGGAGGTTAATGGCGGTGGAGATGAGTGTTAAGGTCCACCTGGAGCTTCCAATCTGATGGGGGACAACTTTAAAGCTCCTCCAGGAGCTTAATGGCGGGGGGGACATTGTTTAGCTCCACCAGAAGCTTAATAGAGGTGGAGATGACTGTTAAGGTCTCCCTGGGCTTCCAGGCTGCTGGGAGACGACTTTAAAGCTTCTCCAGGAGCTTAATGGTGGGTGGGACAGGTGCTTAGCTCCACCAGAATCTTAATGGCGGTGGAGACAACTGTTGAAGTCCCTCTGGAGCTTCCAGGCTGGTGGGGGATGACCTTAAAGCTCCTCCAGGAACTTAATGGTTGGGGGGACGGGTGTTTAGTTCCACCAGGAGCTTCTGGGAACCGCTGTTCTTCTCCCTGACCCAGCAGGCAGTGCTCTGGATGGCCTAGCAGAGATCTGTCTGGAGAGGGCAAGGAGGAAGCCATGGTGTGGGTTGCCCACTAGCGACCCCTCTGGTCTAGTGCTGCATAGCAAGGAGTCCTAGGGGTGGGATGTGCGGTGGAGGCTGACCCAGAACCTCCTCCTCCAGATACAGGAAATCTCCTGGATCACTGCTTTAGGGTCTGGCATCGCCAAGGTGAGAAATACGTCCCTGCTAGAATCAGGGGGCGCTCCCCACCTCCAATGGAGGAAAGGCATCCCCTGCCCCAGTGGAGGAAAGACACTCCCCGCAAGTCCCACTCAACTGGAGGACACCCTGACTGCCCTCTGTGATAAGTTGGGAGGCTGCTCCCTCCCGCTGTTAGTTTGGATTCCCTTCTGATTCCTTCCTTGATTCCCAGGTCTCCAGGACTCTCTGCCCTCCCAGCCCAGCAGTGCTTCTCGGAGGGCCTTTCCAACCAGTCCTTAGCCAGGGCACCTGCCTTTCCCTGGGCTGCTGAAAGATATGGGTGCTGGCAGGGCTCTGGGATCCTGTATCCGTCTGTCCCCCTGGCTCACTTCCCAGATCTCCCTGGGGGCCCACCCCCATGGAACTGCCCCAGCCTGCACTCAGAGGCACCACTCTTGGGCCGGGCAGAGATCCTGCTGGATGAACAGCTGCTGCTGGCCGGGCTCCAGGCCTCCCTGAGGGAAGCCAGCCTGGAGGCTACAATGGGCGGAGTGCAGCTTTCCAAATCCTCTGTCTCCTCTCTGCGGTAAGGGGCATGGCAGGGATGGGGCAAGGTGATGCCTAGGGGACCAAGGGGAAGGCACCCCTGGGTGACCAGTGTGGACCAGAGGCCAGACCCTTGAGCCCACTTGGCTTCTAACCCAGAGTCAGATTGGGGGGCTCCTTGTGCAGCACCCACTGAGCCAGAGATTGTAGCTCCCTCCCATCTCTGCCAGGCTGCAGGTCCTGGTACAGCTTGTTCATGCTCCATGGCTCCCCGCACCAAGGTTCTCATGCCAACCTGGCCAGATTGGGCTAGCTCACCCCTGCTACAGGCAGAGCATTGCACTCTAGGAGCTGGGGAGTCTACAGGCCACCTGGTGGGCAGGCAGGCTGCTGTCTGTGCCATTGTGTGTGTTTGCTGGGGATGGACCCTGAGAGAGTATGGGCAGCCCACCAGCAAGCACAGAACCATCCCCAGCAAACAGGCCCGAGTTCTCACCACCTGCCTGGCCCCGTGTCCCCACCCACAGTCTGAAGGTTTCTTCCGAAAAGAACTAGATATGTTCGCGGAGGATCGGTCCATCAATGGCTGTTTGCCAGAAGCTGGGAATGGGTGACAGGATGGATCACTTGATGATTCCCTGCTCTGTTCATTCCCTCTGAAGCACCGGGCATTGGCCACTGTCGGTAGACAGGATTCTGGGCTGGATGAACCTTTGGTCTGACCCAGTCTGACCGTTCTTAGGGCCTCTCTCCCCCTCTCTCCTCAGGCTGCCGCAGCTGGAGAGGATGGACTTCCCCACGGAGCAGGTGGTGGTGGCACTGGCAGCCATGGGCAGAGTGGAGGGGGCTGTCTCATTGCTGATCGAAGGCCAGGTTGGGGATGAGGCTATGGTGACAATGGAGAGCAGGCCAGCCTGCTGTGAGCATCAGCTTCCCACAGAGGAAGCCGTGCTCTGCTTTCCCACCACAGAATGAAGGGCCGCAGAAATAACGGCCCCAAGCCGAACAGTTTTGATCGAGGCCTGAGGGAAGGAAGAGAGCAAAGCCCATTACCCAAAGCACCACGAGCTTGGGGGCCTCTATCCCAAGATGGGGGAGTCCTGCAGCTCACCTCCAGGCCTGGGCTCCATGGGGAATGGCTGTGTAAGAGGATGGGGAAGCAGGAGCCTGCATGGCGGGATTGCTGGGTGCTGCAGGGAGGAAGAGCAGTTGCATGGCTCGGGTTGTGCAGAGGAGTCACTTGCAGCATGGTGCCTCCTACCTTCTCCACCCCTTCTCTCCTGCCGGCCCCCGCAGGTTCCGGCCTCTTGTTTTCTGCCTGACCCAGCCCTTCCTTGGTAAGACCACGCTACATTTTAACTTGCGTTAGCAGCCAGGATAGCGCAGGCCACTTTGATCCTCCCAAATGTTTGTTCCAGGGCACAAGCCTTTGTGATTTAGGCTGGGATTCAAGCTGTGTCCTTGAACTCCCATTTAGGGAGCATCTGTGCTAGCATGAGCAAATATACTCACTAACTGGTGACTGAGTAACTGGTGTTAAAAAGCACCAGTGTAGACAGATCCTGTCCCTAGCTGGGGTGGGGTGTGTGGCCAGCACAGGGGAACTCCACAGCCAAGGGAGCTCCGGGTTTAATGCTGCTGCTGGGTGCAAGGGATGCTGGAAAACAGACCAGATCCATGCTTGTGTCCTCTGGAGCCTAAACTCACGTCATCCCAGTCAGTCCCGTGGCCTGCAGGGTGGGAGGTCATGTCACCAGCAGTCTGGGAATCCTAAACAGTCAGTAACTGTAACATCCCCCAGCATGTGGCTAAGCTCCCCAAAGGCCAACTCCCCTGGAAAGCAGAGGGGAGGGCGAGCCAGGGAAAGGTGCCTGCCTCCCATCTTATTGGCTGGAAGGTGGCAACTCCCTTGCCTGCCTGCCCTCTGGTTGGCTTTACCAAGGTGTTGACTCCTGGACCCACCAGCTGCCGACACGCCCTGTCCTAGGGGATTCACCAGGGGACCACGAGCATCATCCCTGCAGCTACATTCCAGCTTTGCTCTGCCTTGCCACAGGCTCTGAGCAGAGGGCTTTGGGAGCCAGTGAGCCCTGCCCCATTGCTAAGGGCCCCTACAGAAGTGCCTGCTGCCCGGCCAGGGGACCTGACCTGTGGAGGTGGCCTGTCACTGTTCTTTGCTGAAGAAATAGTGTCACCCAACCCCGGAGAGGCTGCTGGCTGCTCTCATTGCCCATGGCCAGGTTCGGCCAGTTGTTTGTTTCCCTCAGGTCCTTCCCCTTGGTGCAGCCTCTGGGTGAGGGTAGAGCTGATGGGCTGCAGGGCACTGGGAGCACCGGGTCTCCACCCAGAATCCTTCCTGGCTGCAGCTGATGCCTGTTAGCGGTGCCAGCCCCACAGCTCCCCACCCCGGCTCTAAGCACAGCCAGACTGCCATGCTGCTAGAGCTTAGTGACACGTTTTAATGACCTTTAGACCTTTTTGTCCCCTGGCTGGCCAGGATCACGAGCAAACACAATACAAAGGCAAGTTCCCTCCCCAGCTACTTGCGCAGTTGGTGGCGGGGGTGTGCTGGTTTAAATGGGTATCCCCGCTAATGACCCCCGATTTCCCTGCTCCTGGGCTTTCTCCCCATTTTACAGCAGCTATCTCAGTTGTTAGTGGGTGCTCAGGGCATACATGACAGCCGGGACATCAGGGAGGAGGGTGGGAGGTGGGGCAAGGGTGTGTGGCTGCTAGGTAGGGTTTGGTTATGTCTCCACCCTCCCCAGCCATCGTCAGCTGTGGGGATGCTGAGTTCCCTGACTGATCAAGGAGGTGGAGCAGGGAGTTGAGGTCTGGCCCCCTGCCTGCATCTAGCCATGGGGACTGCTCCTTGGTGACACTTTGGCCTCCAGGTGGAAGATCCTTCCTCCCTGGGGGAAGGTGCCCAGGGTGGGGCTGATGATGCTGGAAGGGGACCTGCCTGGGCTTAGCTGGAGCCTCACCCAGGAGTGGCAGCTGCCCCTGCTCCAGAAGACTTTTTGCTCCAGGTAAAGCCTTTGGGGGGCACGAAGCAGGCCCAGGAGCTGCACGACCAGCAAGCACTGCCTGAGGTGCACGGTGCCTCCACCTCAGTGGTTCTAGCATCCCATCCCCATCTCTGTGCACAGACTCACCTTTGCAGCACAGCAGCTGGGGGTGGGGTGGGGGGGGCTGGCTGTTGGATCACAGGCTGCTCCCCACGGACTGGGAGGAAGAATGGGCTGGATGATGGAGGCCCCACAGCTGCCCCCTGGGCCTGAGACAGGCCTGGACCTCAGAGATGAGGGGTGGCCACATGGGTAATTAACCCCCCGCAAGTGCCTTTGCTGAAAACAGGCCAAGGGCAGGCTGGCTGCCTCTCCCCAGCCCCTGAGCCAGAGGGGCCATGGCAGCCAAAGCCCAGCCTGGCAGGGTTCGAGCAGGTGTGTGCTCCACCCTGGCTCTGCTTGCTTAGCTCGGGCCACCCCATCTTAGTGCTCGTGTCCAGTGGTACGGGCAGAGCTGCCTTGTCACGCCGGGACCCAAACCCACACCAGGGTAACAGGCAGGTGGAGAGCTTAGTGCTGGGCAGACCCTGCTCTGGGGATGAAGTCCCTGGTGAAAAGGCAGGAACTTGGCTCCCCAGGAGCTGAGCCAGTCACTGGGGACTGGGAAGGGCCAAGGCAGCATCCCCTGCAACCTCTCCACCCCCCACCTGGGCATGCCCAGGAGAAACCCTCTGCAGTTTGGGAGCAGAAGGGAGAGTGATGCCCTCGCTCCCATTCCTGCCAGGCCGGGGAGCTACAGGCCAAGGTCACGTAGGAGACATCCCACACAATAGCACCGAGAGGTTAAGAGCGCCCCCTGCAGTACAATGAGGGGCGCATGGGGTAGCGGGTCCTGGAGACATGAGGAGGCAGCCAGCAGGGGGCTGTTAGTACATACCTAGCACTGGGTTACAGGCCTCTTTAGAAAGAGAGCACAAATAAATACAAAGTCCTGCTGGCCAGCTCCAGGTCCTGGGAATGCTCCTCGAACGGTTCTTCATGCAACAGTCCGGAACGTTGTGCGGAGGGGAGGGGGGGCGTGCCCAAGGGGGCCATAACGCTTGGGGAGATGCCTCCCATTTGCACCCCAAGGGGTGGCCTGCCCCCTCTTCACTTGCTCTTGTCCTCGGCCTTCTGGGCCAGCTGGTGTGAGACGATTCTGTAGGTGGCCAGCCTGTCGCGCTTGCCCCGGTGGAAGCTGGGGGTGCTAGTGGGGAAGGGTTCGGCACCTGAACCTGGCTCTGGTTCTAGCATGGGGAAGGAAGAAAAGCAGAGTCAAATCCACCCGTTTCTGCACTGAGACCCAACCAGGGAGCTTGGAAGATCGCAGGGCACTGGCTCTGCTGACCAGCTAGTCAGCATCCAGCTACGCCTTAGCCCTAGTGTGGTGCCAGCGCACCCAGCAGCCATGTTTCTGCCCTGGTGCTGCAGGACAAAGCGCTGGGCATTGGCTAGTCACATGGGCTGGCCACGTTGTCGGCCTCCCTGCCTTCGTGCACAGCAGCCGCGCTAAAGCTGCAGCGTCTCTCCAGATCCCAGGGTTTGGTTGTGCCACCTCCAAGGACACAGTCACATTGTGTCCAGGCACGTGGCTGTTTCAGGAGAGCTGCCAAGGAGACTGGTGCCCTTATTTGAATGCTTATGATGGACCCAGGAGGTTTTTTCAGAGGGGGGAGTGTGTGTGTGGCGGGGGGGCCACAGTTCTGATGCTCCTGGAGACCCCTAAATTGGCTGGGACCCCTGGGCATGGGCCTGTGCATTATCTGCCCCTGCCCGGAACCCTTTGGAGCCTACCCCCCCCCCCCGCCTCCTGCCCATGAAGGCGTATGTGACCTGCAACAATGCATCCCCATGAGGCAACACTGGGCAGCAAAGGGCGAGATTCCGGCTCAGCTCTGGGCTCTGGCTTCCCCCTCCAGGTCTGGGAGGCTGTTTGTCACTTCGCATCCCCACTCTCCAGCCAGGTGATGTATGTAGACAGAGGAGTCAAGGAACAGCTCCTCGAAGGTCTTTAGGTGCCTAACTCCCATGGGGGCACCTAAAGACCTTCATGGATCTGGGTCCAAGTGCTCACTCTCCAAGCTAAGCAGTTGGCTAGGGATGGTGGGCAACCACAGAGCCCAGAATAATGCAGCATGTTAATGCAGCATTTCCTGAGCTCAGCCAGGCTCCGGTGCCATGAGTTACTGGCTCAGCTGGGTTCAGAGCTCTGGGGCTGCCCGTTTAATGACATTCATTCCACAGCCTCTGCAATGGCTTCTGAGAGGAGCGTTCAGGGGCAGTTAATGCCAATGGGAGGCGGGATTCTGCTTCCACTGAAGCCGGTGCAAACTCTGCAGGAAATGGCCAGAAGACCCTGCTGTGGTGGGCTCGGCCCTTTCGGCCCTTTCCACTGACCAGCTGCACCTGGCCCTGGCCACAGGCAGGGAACACACATTGTGCAGGATCATGATCAAGGCAGCAGCCGTTCCCATACAGAGCTGTTTGTCATGCCCGCTCTCCCGCCAAAGCTAAACCAGGAATGGTCAGTGCTCCAGAGTGGCACCCAGGGCACTGTTGTGCCAAAGCTCATGCTGCAGATTTCC
Source organism: Dermatemys mawii (assembly GCA_007922305.1). Taxonomy (NCBI): domain Eukaryota; kingdom Metazoa; phylum Chordata; order Testudines; family Dermatemydidae; genus Dermatemys; species Dermatemys mawii. The sequence continues at coordinate 1,159,382 of ML677460.1, read as the reverse complement.
AATGGCGCCACACGAGGACAAGCCTCACAGAGCTGCAGGACAGACCCATGCAGACTTGCCTTGCAGGCTGAGATAGGGACGCCCCACTTGCAGCTTCAAGTAACAGCACCTCTTCCCCCTCCCCAGCTGGCAGTTACGAGACACGAAGGGTTGTATCAGCACCTAACTGGAATCCCAACCATCTGGCTCCAAACACACAGAGGAGTTGTCATCCAGACTCGGCATGCAAAGGGGAGCCCACGGACACAACGGGGTCTCCGACAAAGGGCTGGCTCCGAGCGGCCCAGCCATTCAAGGAGTCCAGCTCACACAGTTCAGAAATCATGCTGAGGAAGAACAGAGTAGGAAAGTTGAGCCTCTTGTTACCTGGCCAGATGATGGCTTCCAGCAAGGTGACCCTTCTAGCCAGGAGCTCCAGCTGGGCCTGCTGCTGTAGGAAGGATTGTAAGCTAATGGCCTAGTGGAGATCGAGAAGAGCACAGAGTGCGAATTCATTCACCCTCGACGGAGAAAGGAGGGGGATCCGTCACTGGGGGCTGAGTCAGGGCACCAAGACAGCAGCTAGGAGGGCTGGGGGAGGAACTTCCTCTGTGAGGAGAAGGGATCCCCAAGGGATCTCCAGCCAGGTGATTGCTCCTGCACACCCTTTGGAGGACGGGTGTTTTGCCATTTCCTGCACAGGTTAAAGGCTCTCCCCTCTCTCGCTGGTGTCAGGGCCATCAGGCTGGTCTGAGGAGCAGAAGGCAGGTTCCATGCTGTTGGACGCACAACCCCAGGCTCCAGGGGCGAAGGCTGCTGGGCTCTCAGCAGGAGAAGACAGGGTCAGACCTCTAGCTCCCATTGACCTCAGAGTCCAGGTGGGAACATAAGGAATCCTTTAGCCCTAAACTCAGATCCATCCCCCTGAACAAGAAGAGCTCTGGGGTTCCCTACCTCTCCTGATTCCCTCTGCTCAGCCAGCACTCGTCTCCTCTTTTGGGCTCTCCCAGAATGTCTCGCTGGTGTGGGAGGAACCTCGCCGGGGCCCCCCTGCACTTCTGTCCTATCAACTCCTCTCCAGCCTCCTCACAGTCCTCGGCCCTGATCATTCCTCCAAGCGCTGCAGGATGCAGTGGCTGGGAAAGGACCGGCACAAAATCAAGGGATTCTGATGTGGCAGCCCCATACCATGATCCCAGCCCTTTCACCAACCTGGATGCTACTGGGACTGAGCGGCAGTTTTTAGTTCATCCTTAAAAATACTTCAGTGTCATTTTAAAGGTCTTCTCCTCTGCCCAAGAGAGCCTCTGCCATGTGCTCAGGGTGTGGGCGCCTTGGTGCAGGGGCCATCTGGGAACCTGTCTGGCACCCAGCACAATGGGGCCCCAATACAAATATTAAATCACCATAACAGTAAGGGAGATCTGTAATGAATAATCCCGTATGCCTGCTGCCACTAGGGGAATGCCCCAGTACTCAGTCCCTGCAGGTCCATTCACCTCCATGAGAGCTCCCCCCATTTTCCACAGGGCTGAAGCTGCCCCCTTCCCCACTGAGTTCAGATGAATCCAAGCAGCCCATTCCCCATGGCACTGGTCTAGCTGCACTCCCCGGCAATGCCAGTGCCTGGGTGAGTGGGTTGGGGTTTGGGGATGTGCTGTTGTCCTGGTTCCTGTGACCCTCCCCCAGTGAGGAGCAGGGTGGGGAGGTCTGGGATTTTCCTCCTCCAGTGGCTCCATGACATCAGCAGGTGGGAGGCCACTGTGATGTCATCAAAGCATGGGTTTCCACAGTTGCCCTAAGCCGTGTTGAAGTGGGATGATGTCATCGCAGGCAACACCGCCAACCCACATGTCAGGCGGACTAAATCCCATCGGCTGCCATAAACAAACAGGCAAAGCTCCCAGTGCAGGGAGGTGTGGGGCCAGCAAGCCCCAGCCCACCCCGCAGTTGCCCCATGGAGCTGAGCAGGACCGTGGACTGGAAGCAGGGAGCGCTGTTTGTTTGGTGGCAGCGTGTGTGGGCCCTCCCGCGTCCTGCCCTGCCCCTCGTTGGGAGTCAGCCCCACACCAGCAGCCTGGAATTCTGTCCTTCTGTCTGTCTCTACTCACCATAAAGCCCAATCAATGTTTCCAAGATTAAAACCCTCTCAGCTAAAATCTTCAAAGCCTCTCGGAGCTGGTGTAACCCCTCCCCCTGCGGACGAAAGAGACAGATCCAGCCGTGAAGGGAGTGCCCGCGGGTGCACTCTGACCCTTGGGACCTCAGGCAAAGTGGGGGGGAAGGGAGAAGAGGGATGAACAGCCCAGCCGTCCTCTCTCGAGGGGGGGTGGGCAGCTGGTTAAAAAGCCCCTCCCGCCCCAGCTGGGCACTGACACAACAGGCATGCACACGCTGTGCTTCAGGGAGCAGACTGGGCTGGGTGGGCATTACGCAGCATTCGCCTGGCACAGCTCATGACACAGATGCCTCTGGGGAGGGAAGAGCTAGGTCAGCCCACAGGGGACATGGAAGGAGCATGAGTCCCAGACTGAGCAGCAGTGCTCTGGCTGAATCCCATCGCTGGCCACTATCCCCTGCCCCTTCCCTCCACCCCTGCAGGTGCGGGTCTATCCCATCCAGATAGCCTCAGCTCACCAAGCCCCATGGTCCCATTGCGCAGTATGGCTGCCATGCCCCAGCCCAGGGCTGGCTGCATTTCAGAGCTTGGGGGAAGTGATTGCGGAGTGTGCAGCCTGCCAAGGGCTTTGGGGTGCTCAGGAAATGCAGTAGCCTTTGGAACAGTCTAAACTGCTGCGTGGTCTAGCTCCAAAGCACTGCTCTCCACTGTCTGGGGTCCCCCAAGGACCCTGGCAAACCCTGCCACAAGGAGTGTGGAGCTCTGCTCCTGGGGGACCTGCACTGCAGGGTGCCCTCAGCCACTGCACCCCTCATTCATCTTTGTTGGAGTCCCCAGGTGGGAATAACTGGGAGCCGCAGTGCTCATGTTGGCCTGCAGGGGCTGCTGTTGGGCCACACCGGTATTCTGTCTTGAGGTGCAAGCCCCCCATTTTTGTCACTGCCTGGGGCTCGGTTTTCCAAGGCACTGGGCACCCGCAGATGCCAGTGGGACCAATGGGAGCTGCAGGGTAGCCTGGCCCAAGCACTCCTGGACCATGCTGCTGACTTCACTCCCCAGGGGGCCCTCTGGCAATGGTGCAGCTTGGGGGTGGGAATGGGGACACTCCACACTCCCTAGTCTGGGCTGCCCCAGGGGCTGGTGTGGCCCTGCCAGGAACAAGGGCAGCCCGGAGCTGCTCGACAATGTGCCCAGGCTGGCGCTGCCCCATGAGCCCAGCAGTCTCCCCTCAGTCCCTACTCCAGGATATTCTCTCCCAGCTGGCTTAGGAATCCCACAGCCCCAGGGCAGCGCCCCCAAAGCCAGATGCTCCCTCCGCCCCTACTGACTTCGGCTCCCCTCAGAGCCAAGCTGGTTCTGGGCTTTGGAAGGCTGGATGCTGCTGCAGCCTCCGCAGTCCCTCCTGGCTTGCCTAGCATCCAACTGCCCAGGGAACGTCCCTGGGCCGGGGCAGGGGGGCACCCAGAGGAGATCTCCTCCGTTCCTGCTCCCCAGACCAACCATCCTTCCTCCTTCTCCACCCACAGACATTCACTGCCAGGGTTCCAAGAGCATGGGGGTCAGGTGCCAGCCGGGGCCGGGTGTGGGGCTCTTCCATGTGCGGGGAAGGGTGAGGGACAGGAGGGTGAGGGACATGCAGTCTGGGGACATTAAGGAGACTCGGAGGGGCTGTCTGGTACTTGTCAGCCAATGCTCAGAGCCGGGGGGATGCACAGCACAGAAGGACAGACAGGTGCTAGCCTTGTGCCGGGGCGGCGGGGGGTGGGGGGATGCAGGGAGTGGAGAAGGCACGTGCTGCGGGTTAGTAGCAGGACTCACTGCAGCCAGCAGGCTGATGGAGAGACATGTGAAGAGAGGTTCCCACAGCTGTATCAATCGCTAACCCCACAACCAGGACGAGGGGGACTGAAGCCCTGGCACCACCCACTTCTCCGGCCAGCCCTGCAGCTCCACACAGCCCAGGCACTGCGGGGACAGACCCACCTTCACCACAGGTGCTAATGTTCGCACTGGCTGGTGGGGGTCCGTACTGTGCTGGCCCCTGCCCCCATCCCCAGAGGGGCCTTCCCAGCTTTGTGCAAAGGGATAGAAGTGGGAGATGCCCCTGCCTCCAGCCAGACACAGCCCCGAGAGCAGCAGGGCTGAGGACTGGGACCCAGGGATGGGGGATGATGATGGGAAAGATCCCGGGGGGTGAGGAGGCAGGGAAGAAATGGAGCACGAGAGAGACAGAGAGAGAGAAAGATGGACGGGACGTGGGCTGAGCTCCAGCGGGACGTCGGGGCTGTCACCATGTCCCCCTCCCCAGCCAGCATGGCATGGCCACGGTCCTCAGATCCCACCTAGGCTGCAGCCGGCGAGGGAAACAAGCCCTGGCCCTTGGCTCCAGGTTGTGATCTGCCAGCGTCACTAATTCCCCTTCGTGGTGCCATCCTGGTGGCAGCCTGGTAGATCCCAGCAGCCCGAACTCTCTTCGGAGCTACACCACCACCATCCACCCAGGTGGCTGCCCCGCCCCGGCGGCCACTTCCTCTCCTAGCACCTATGCCGAACCCCACCCCGCCTGGCAGCTCGGAATGGCACCGCTGACCTTTCACCCCATCCCGGCCCACATGGCGAGCCCCCCGCAGCAGGCAGGACTGAAGGCTTGGCCAGCTGCGGATGTGCCTGTGTGTGAGAGGCGACGGGCAGCACCGCGGGCACAGATCTTGGGGAGGCCCAGGCTAGAGCCTGGTTCAGGATTGGCAGGGGGAGGTCAGGCTGAAATGGGCCCAAAACTTTCCCCACCATGCCTGTGTGGCAGCGATGGCAGTGGAAAGGCCCAGGCGTAGCTGGGTGTCATGCTTGGTGTCCCATGGAGGGGACCGGGTCCAGAGACTGGTGGGCCAACTCGGCTTCCAGCCACGGCCCTGCCGGGGGCATTTCCACTGTGAGGGGGGATGGAACACGTAGCGCCACAGTGCCATGGCAGGGGGGCCGTGCCCTGCAGACTCCAGGAGCCCTGGGATTCAGACTGGGGAAGTGTCTGCTCTCCTAGGAGAGGGCGCTCGCGGGCAGGGCAGGGCAGGGCAGGCTGGTTCCAAGCAGCCTCTGTGCCATAAGGGAAGAGAAGGGCCTGTGTGGACCCATTCCCTTCACATGGGACACTGCATTAACCAGGGATGCCAAGGAAAGGCCCCCGCACTACCTCTCTGGTGCTGGGGCTGCACCAGACCCCTAGAGCCGGGCAGAGCAGGCTCTGTCTATGGGACTGAGGGATCGTGGCAGGATGCTGCAATGCAAAGCCCTATGCCCCCCCGGGAGGCTGGTGCCAGGGCCGGGTGCAGTGTGCAGAACAGCAATGAGTGAGTGAGTGACTGGTGCCCTGTGCTTACCCAAGTGCCCTTCTCCCCCTGCTCGCCTTTTGGACCCGACTGCCCCTGAAACAGAGACAAGAGAGATGCCAGCGTGAGCTGGAGCCAGCCCAGGGCAGCTGACACAAGGGGCACCAGACGATGAGAAGCCTGAGGGGAGGGGACAGAAGAGGCCTGCTGAGAGGGGCATACGGGAAGGATACCCCCTTCTCAAGAATGGAGAGCACAGGGCACACACACACCCCCAGCACGAGGAGGGACATGTTCCCTTCCCTCACCCCCAAGCAGGACCCTTTCCACAGAACAGGGGACACCCTGGGATGAGCAACCAGTTGGAATTAACCCTTGGCCAGGCTGGGATTCTGGCCTTGGCCCACATCCTTTCTCCAATGTGTAACAGACTCTCAGAGGCCAACTGAACCCTTCCCAGCATGGGGCGGGGGCTCTGGGGTTAGGGGGCAGAGACAGCCTCTCCCAGCGTGGGGCACGGAGCTCTGGGGTGAGGCGGCATAGAGAGCTTTCTCCTAGCATGGGGCGGGAGCACTGGGGTGGGGAGGCACAGGGAGCCCGCTCCTTGAGTGGGGCGCAGGGCTCTGGGGCGAGGCGCATGAGGAGAAACCCCTCCCCATGTAGGCCGAGGGGCTCTGGAACCTTGGATCAGGGGCTCCCACACACGAGAATGGATTTGAGGGATCAAGCCGCACAACGTACACGTTCCCCATCCAGGCCTTTGCTCCCGGGAGAGCCAGGAGAGCCCTAGAGAGAGAAGGCGGCAAGTGACTGGCCATGGCCTGGCATGCTGCCCCAGCCCCTCCGGCGTCTCAGAGACAGCCAGACCTCAGAGTAAGGGGCAAGTGGACAGCACAAGGCCATTGGGCAGAGTCACAGCCCCTTGAGAGCCTGTTCGTCTGGCACAGCATCGCCCACCTGTGCAGCAGCCACAGGCCCTGTGAACCCGAGAACAGTCTCTGCCAACCCCAGGGTGGCAGGGCATAGCTTGGGAATGGATGGATGGGGAGAGCCACTTTTCCCCCTCTGCTGGAGGAGGTGGAAGGGGCCCCCTAAATAGGCCCGACATTGTCCCTGCCTCCGTGCCCAAGCCTGCCCCAGGAGGGGAACGTTGTCTCCATGGCCTCTCTGCTTGAGCTGCCAGCGAAGAAGCTGGTTGTAGTGGCAGAGGCAGAGACACGGGACCCCAGTCTGAGAGTGAAGGGTCTGCGCTCTGCCCCACTTGACGGCCACAAAGCCGCTCCTGCGAGTGGTAACCCCTCCACCCTCCACCTGAGCTCCAGCCTCTGACAATGGCCCAGGAAGCAGTCGGGTGGCAGGGGGCTGGCTGGTCCCATGCCCTGCAAGACATAGGCGGTGCCTGCTGGCCTGGCCCAGAGTTACGCCAGAGTCTGCGCCTGGCATTGCAAAGGCAGGACGACCCTGCTCCACCATTGCCCCTACCCTCAGCCTTGCCCTGTGCACCCCTCTGCAGTTCTGTCTCTCACGCACAGCCCTGGCTACCAGCCGCGCGGCAGGGGCTGGGAGTCACTCACTCTGTCTCCTTTCTCCCCTGGGGGACCGGCAGCTCCGTCAGCACCTGGCGCTCCAGGTAAACCCTGCACAGCAACAATGACAGCATCAGCATCCTGGTTTTAGGGGGCCACACTCCCCAGTCTGGCCACAGCCTAGCTGGCACTATTGGAGGGGGTTGGCTCCAGCTACTCAGGCCATGGGGGTTCTTGTGTATCCAGAAGAGGGAGAGCAGTTCTTGAGTGCCGTGGGGAGGAAAGAAGGGGTCTCGTGTAGTCAGGGCAGGGGTGAGCTGGGGACAGATCACATATCCACCCCAACAGGAGAGATGAGATACTCGGTCCTGTCTCCCACCCCATGGGCAGCTCCCCGTGCCCCCTGCCTCTTCTTCCCCAGATACAGCACTTACATCGTGCCCCGGAGGGCCTGGCAGCCCAACTGGCCCTGGGGGCCCCAGAGGACCTGGAATGAGAGGAGCAGAACACACTGTGTCTTTACGTCCATATTCTTCATAATAATATCATTAAGATATGAGTATGGCATAATTATGATGTATTTTGTGCAAGATAAGGCATGTGACATATCATGGAAAAGGTTCTGATTTACTGAATCTGATTATCCTATTTGTATGCATGTATAATTCTGGTATCTCAAGTTAGGAATATTGTCTAGGCATCTATTACAAATGTGTGTAGACCTGGGGAATGCCCACTAGACAGAATGCAGTTTAGATGGCTGGCTAGGACAGGCCATTAGGGAGAACAATAGATCGTAGAAGATGCTAATCTCCCACTAGGAAGCCTACCTGGGGATGCTGTAAAAAGCCTCTGAGTCGTAGCTGTGGTGGCCCTACAGGGACATGTGACCAAGTCCCCTGGTACTGGATCCACCATAATACTAGTGTTTTTCCATGGATTGGGTGTGGGAATCAAACAGGGAGACAAAGAATTCCCACCATATACAAACACTAAATACAGCAGGGGAGTGACATCATTGGGGTTTGTTCTTCACTCACTCTCTGCCCAAGAAAGAGGATGGCTGAAAACACATGAGAACAAAAAGACCGAGCTGAGGAAAAGGGCTGAACCCAGGCCAGAGGTTGTCTGGCCTCTGAAAGGAATACCTGGCGTCTGAAGCTGCAAGCAAGTGCAGCCTGACTTCAAGAATCTATGCAATCTGCCTAAAACAACATTTAGGGTGAGAATTTGTTACACATATCCAATTTCTTTAGTATATTAAGCTTAGATTGAGTATTTGTTTTATTTGCTAGGTAATCTGCTTTGACCTGTTTGCTATCCCTTATAGTCACTTAAAATCTGTCTTTCGTAGTTAATCAACTTATTTTGCCTAAGAGCAGTGTGTGGAAATCATAACGGGGGGCAGAAAGCTGATGTATATCCCTCTCCACACTGAGGGAGGGGGGAATTTCACGAGCTTACGCTGTACAGTTCTCTGTGTAAATTTTGGGTTTACTCTCCAGAGTATTTGAGTACTGGACAATTCCTTAGCTGAGCCTTCCCATGCAGAGATGGTCTCAGCATCTGTGTGTCACTCTACTTGTATGTATGCTGGTAAAGTGCAGTCTGAAGCCTGAGGAAGGGCTTGTCAGGCTGCCTAGAAGTGCCGTGTAAAAGGAGCCCAGGCTGGTGGGTCTGGCAGGGTTAGTGGTACCCCAGTTCCAAGTGGCCCCCCTCAGCTGGCAGCACCAGGCTCATACCCCTGCTGTTACGCCCATCAACTGGTGGCACATTCCCATGGGACGTGTATCCCTCAGCTTGGAATCCCTTGGGCCAGACTTGCCCTGGGCAGAGTCCACCCCCTAAAGCCCCATGGAGGCCGTGGGGAACTGGAGCGACACCTCACTGGATGGGGTAACTAGCTACCTGGACATCAGGGCTCCAGTGAGGAATGGGGAGGAGGAGAACTTACCCATTGGCCCTGAAGGCCCTGGGGGTCCTGCAGGCCCCTTGGTGCCAACGCTGCTGGATTCGGTGAAGGTGTTTGACAGAAGCAGGTCCCCTGGTACATGGATGGAGGCGAGATTAGAGGAAACTCCCAGGCCATGCTGGCTTATGAGGACTCAGGAGCCCCCTTTTCCTCCTGGAGTCACAGCGAAATGGGCCCAACGTCCCTGAGCGGGGCCCAGTCCAGCCACTTGCTCAGCGAGGTCTGGGCAGAGGGCATGGCACGGCATGGACACAGCAGCCAGCCAGCCACCCGGCGAACAGCTGATCAGATCACGCGCACACGAGCCAGCATGCACAGGCCACTATGGTTACCAGAAGGGTTGGGCGCAAGCCTTCAGCACAAGCCTCGCCCACTGACTGCGCAGCAGGCTCGTCTCCTCAGTGCTCCAGCTGCTGTCTGGACATGAACCACACACACTCTGCCTGTGTAGTCCGGAGGCACTGCCTGCCACGCATGGCAAGCCTGGCAAGGCACTCAGACACATACGCCAGTCCCTGCACATTCAGACACGCATGCCCAGATCCATACATTTGGCCCTGGACAGGGATGCAGGAGATCTGGGTTCTGTTCCCTGACCTGCCACTGACCTTCTGGGTGACCTTGAACAAGTCACTTCCTCTGTGCCTCAGTTTACCCATCTATAAAATGGAGGTAATGCTATTGGCATCCTCTGTAACACACTTTGAGATCAACCACCAAAAAGAGCTATGCAAGAGAGGGGTACTATTGTCTACAGAGACACACATACAGGCCCACAGCACGGACACAGTTAGAAGGCATGGGCGCATGTGCAGCTGGAAGCCTTGCCCAGAAATGGTTTGATCTGCATCCAAGCTGAGTGGTTTTAGTTTAGCATGTGTCCAGCAGCTGCACTTAAGGTCATGGGGTGGACTGCTAAATCTGGCCTCTAGGGGGCAGAGCAGGCCAATCCAATTGAGGACAAGGGCCTATATCAGGGGTCGGCAACCTTTCAGAACTAGTGTGCCGAGTCTTCATTTATTCACTCTCGTTTAAGGTTTCACGTGCCAGTCATACATTTGAATGGTTTTAGAAGGTCTCGTTCTATAAGTCTCTATATTATATAACTATTGTTTTATTGTAAAATAAACAATGTTTTCAAAATGTTTAAGAAGCTTCATTTAAAATTAAATTAAAATGCTGATCTTATGCCGCCAGCCCGCTCAGCCCGCTGCTGGTCTGGGGTCCCATTCACCTAGGCCAGCAGCAGGCTGAGCAGGGCCTGCGGCCGGGACCCCAGCTGGCAAGAGGTCGGCAGCCAGAACCCCAGACTGGCCGCGGGCTGTGTGGGGCCTGCGGCCGGGACCCCAGACCGGCAGTGGGCTGAGCGGCTCAACCCACTGCCGCTCAGGAGTTCTATCCACTGGCTCCTGCCAGCCGGGATCCTGGCTGCCGGACCCGTTCAGCCTGCTGCCGGGCTGGGGTCCTGGCCCTGCTCACAGAGTGGGTACCCACCTTCTCTCTGGTTCTGGCCCATTCTCTTCCTCTCTCTCTGCACTGAGCTGAGGGTGGGGGTGAACTGAACCCAGGGCTGGGGGTGAAGGAGCAGGCTGGGGATTGGGGTGTAGGGTCTGGCCAGGAGCTAGAATGAGGGAGGGGGCTCAGGGTTGGGGCAGGAGATTTGGGTGAGGAGCGCTTACCTGGGCAGCTCCCATCTGGTGCAAGGGGTGCAGGTGGGAATGGGGGGGGGGGTGCAGAAGCTCCCATTTGGTACTCAGGATGGGGGTGGGGATGTGGGGTGCAAGAGTCAGGATGTGTGGGGGTGCATGGGGTGTGGGTATGTGTGGGGGTGCAAGAGTCAGGGCTGGAGTTGTGGGGGTGGTGGAGTCAGGCAGAGGGCTGGGTGTGCGTGATGGGGGTACTGGGGTCAGAGCAGGAGTCTGGAGGGTGTTCTGGGCTGCAGGGCTCAGGGCTGGGGGGTCAGCGCAGCTCACAGCAGGGGGCTGGAGGGGATAGGCCCCGATTCCACCCCTTCCGCAAGACCCTGACCCCCTTCTTCTCTGCCTCGGCCAGCCGGGAGCAGCAAATACACTGCGGCTCCGTTTGTCCCCCTCCCCTTCCTCCTCTTCTCTGTCCCTGTCTCCCTGTCGGTGGATCAGCTGATTGGCCGGCAGCGAGGGAGGGACGAGAGGAGGAGGAGGAGGGGCAGTAACCCACCACTCTGCAGGAAGAGGCAAGGGAGCTGGGCAGGATCAAGCTTCTGCCCCCTGCCCTTTGCCCCCACAGGAGAGGGCAGGGAGGACGCCCTGCCCCCGCGGGAGAGGGCAGGGGAGGGTGGAGAAGAGCGGGCCAGGCTGGGCAGGATTTTTAATGGCACGCTGCAGGAGTGCCATTAAAAATCGGCTTGCGTGCCGTCTTTGGCACGCGTGCCATAGGTTGCCGACCCCTGGCCTATATTAAATGTGACCACTGGAACCTGCAACCATGAAGCTGAGCATCTGCTGGGCAGGTGCTTGACTCAAGTCTCAGCTGAGGTTCCCCCCATGCCCGGCTCCAGATCCAGGTCCCAGCCCAGAATCAGGGTCCTTGCCTTGCACTGGGTCTCTTGTCACGTGGAGGGACCCAGCTGGAGGTGGCCCCTGGCCCCTTCCTGCTGACATTCCCTCGGGACAACCCCACTACAGCGACCCCACTACAGCGACCGCTCACACACTGGACGCTGCAGCAGTGAAGGGGTTAACACCTCTAGCTGAGGTACAGCTAAGGCTCTGCCCCTTGTCAGCAGCGCTGAGTCATGGCTTCAGGCACTGGCACCTGCCCAGTGAAGTCACATCAGTGCACAGTGCTGCAATGCCACCCCCTCGTGAGATCGGGTCACCTCGCTGGCACAGCTCCGCTCCCAGGGTGGTTGTTACACTTCACGGGGTACATGTGAAGTGTAACAACACCACCTAGCTTACACACAGCACTTGTCGTCAATAGGTCTCCAAGTGCTTGAAAAAGGAGGCCAGTGTCCTCATCCCCGGTTCTTGGAGGAGAAACTCGCACAGGGAGGGGAAGTGGGTTGCCCAAGAACACCCAGCAGGCCAGAGCTGGGAATAGAAGCCATGTTTCTTGAGGCCCAGTCCTGTGCTCGCTCCACTAGGCCGTGCTCCAAGGGTCTGATGAGGACGGTGGGTGCCAGAAGCTTAGGGCTAGGGATTCTGGTCCCAGCATGTGAACGAGAAAGGCGGAAGGGTGCTTCAAAGGAAACACAGTTGGGCTCAGGACTTTTTTTTTGCTTTTCCAGGATGGAGAAAGACACCCTGAAGGGTTTTATTTAAAAAGAAATATTTCACACTCAAATATCAAGTCTCATCTCACCTAGGAGACTCTGTGGCTGACTGGAGACCTGGGGCATCCCACGGCAGTAAAAGCTGAACATTGGAGAGGGGAAAGGATTTCATGGGCTGGTCTGACTTCCCATAGAACACAGGCCAGAGACCCTCACACAGTGACTCCCACCTTGCTTCTGAGCCAGGATCTGAACCTGACGGCCTGCCCCTGTGCTCCGTGCTGGGAGCATTCCTCTAGAGCACCAACGCCACTCAGTTCATCCAACGCCAACAGCCAACCAACATGGGGAGAAAGGGGGTCTTTGTCCCCTTTAATGACAATGTGACAGTTCACAGCCTACCTCTCCTGCCACGTCACCAAGGACTCCTCCAGCAATGCTGGGAACATTAGACCTGCCCTTTCTGATATTTCTAAGCAGAAAAACCCTTTAAAAGCCACCAACGCCAGTCCCGCTCCAGCTGCCTTTCTCCCTTGGAAGGCAGCCGCATGGCCACACACACGTCACTGTGGAGACTCGTGGTGCTGTCAGCTTGCTGCTGCCCAGTGCAAACGCAGGGTAACTACAGCATCAGGCAAAGGACAAAGGCTGGAGTGAGACACAGAGTGAGTCCAACGGGACTGTTTCAGCTGCATCTGGCTGAATGCAGGAATTGGCTCCCGCCCACCTCAGTGCCACAGAGCCTGACACAGTGATTGGCAAGGGCTTCCAGCTATGTGGTTCTTCAAGGGCCCAATGACACCCACTGTCTGGGTAGGTCTGTGCCTGCTCAGTGCTTGGCTGAGATCCCACACCAAGTGAAACCCAGGTGCTGTGGGAAGAGCAGTTGGGGACTGAGAAGGTGGCGCCCTGAGCCAGTCCCAAGGCCATGCCCCAGTATAGGGTCTCATTCCCATGAGACACAAGCTGAGATCCTAGCTACAAAAGGTTATCAATGAACCAGTGCCGGGCTTTGTTGTAAGGAGCAAGCTCCTGCCCTCCATTCTAAATGGAGACAGCACTCTCCTTCACTTCCTGTCCCAAAGCGGTGTGTGGCAATACAGGTGCTAGGAATAGCAAGGGAGAGAGCTGGTAACTCTCCACTCGGGAATCCCTGACCTAAACCATTGTATCACACTCCGGTGACCATTTCCACCAGCCATTCTCTCCTCGGCTGCGGCCCCAGCGCCCTGCTGCCTGAGCTCCAGCCATCCTGTCTCACTGTCCTCTGCCTTGTGTCACTGCACATGTGGGCCCAGGAGGGCAGGGGTGCAGCATGGGTTGGAGTGGGGGAGGGGGGCACGCACGGGCAGGCACAGATGTGGGGAGCAGATGCTGCTGTCTGCAGATGTGCGAGTCTTGCAGGGTGTGGGGTGTTGGTGACGGATGAGCAATGGTACCGCCCGACGTGCTTGCAAACAAAGTCTGGCATGTGGGGGCTGGGTCCTTACACTGAGCCCGCTCTGACAATTTGCTGGAGAGAGAGCTCCGAGGGGGCTCACTCTGCCTACCAGCACCGCCTCTGGTTAGCGTTAGCTCCGGCCCAAGCACCTGGGATGGGAGGACAGGGACAGGGCAGAGCTGCTGCCAGGCTCAGCTGCATTTCACCGAACTGCTGCATCTCCAGCCCCATCGGGTGTCTACTTGGCCAGTCACTTGGCCAACGCCAGAGGTGCCAGGAATGGAGCCCAGCTTGCCTGGCTCCCAGCCCCCTGCCGGTCAGCACTGTCCAGCCAAAAGGCCATGTTCATACTGACTCGCTGGTAAAGTGCCAGGACCTTTAATGAGCACAGGAAGGCAGGACCTTTCATCTCTCCTCTGGAGAACAGCCCCTCCAGGACACATCACCCCCTAGTGCCACACTGGAGCCATCTCCTACTGACTCCCCCTGCAGCCGAGAACCCCCTAGCACATGCTCTGTCTCCAACCAGGTACCATCCCCGCTCCCTCCCAGCTACTTACTTGTGTCAGCAATGCGGGATATTGTAGGTCCCACTGGGGCAGGGGGACCTGGGAGTCCTGGGGGCCCTGGAAGGCCCGGAAATCCCTTCTCTCCGGGGATGCCCCTTGCACCATCCTGCCCTGGTGGACCTGGGGGGCCTAGAAAGGAAGAGTAAAGGCAGAAAAGACCATGAGGGTTGAGCACCACACAGGGGACCCTTCCTGCACAGCACGGCTGCCCGATAGTACAAACCATGCCCTAGTGAAAGGCATTGTGGGTATTTCCTTAGCACGGGTGGGAGGATGAGGCCAGACCTACCAAGGGCTCCGGTCAGTCCTGCCCCACCGCTGGGCAGCCAGTACCAGCAGGGTGCTCAGCTGTCATGCTCCAGTGCTGTGTGGGGCAGAACCCAAGCTGCCGTGTGCTGATGGAGCTGCCTTGGGGACTGGGGTGTCACCCCCTTCTCTCCGCCCTGGCTGGAGGATGCTGCGCAATGGCAGAGCCCCGAACTGTCCTCGATACCCTGGATCTGGACACGTGACTTATCCTGCCCCCGCTCCAGGGGACCTACCTGCTGCCCCGCACCTGGCACAGCACAGACTTTGGGCTGGGCAGGGGATGAGGCAGTTCCCGAATGCCGGCTCTGCAGCCAGAGGCCCAGTGGCCCCACCTAGGCTTCACTTCGCCCTGATATATGGCCAAAGAGGATGCAGAGTGGGGCAAGGCGAAGGGTGGAAATGGCCCTTCCCTTTCCTCCTGGTCTGCCCCTCGCCCATTCCGTGGCCCTGTTGCAGCTGCCAAAGGCCCCTCTCCCCTTCCCATCAGGAGTCAGCACTGGATGCTCCACAGGAAGGCGTAAAAGCCACCAGTGCCCCCCAGGTGCCTCGCTAGCCCTGGCTTCCTCCTAACCCCAGCTGCTGACCAGCTGATTTCCTGGCCTGGGGAGGAAATGCAGGTGTGGGAGCCAAACCCTGCCCTGCTTGGGGTGCCCATCGCCCTCTCCCACTAGAGCCTGCGCTCGCGGGAGCCAGTGGGGTCAGCGTGCAGTGGGCTCTAGCCCGGGCAGTGCCAGGCTTTGTTGTACCACAAGAGTGTTAGGAGCTAAGAGCCTGCAGGTTGTATTGGGCTAAGTGGCCCCTGGCCTGACTGCTGTCGCACATGTTTAATGGGGCCCCCATGGTGACCTTCTCTCCCTGCCCCTGGCCTTGGCTGGGAGAGGGTAGGGGAAAGCCCCTAGCACAGGAGTCTACCTGCTCCACGGCCCCAGCAGGGGGCATCATCCTGCCAAGGAGCGCCTGGTAGTGACACCACCCCCTGTGGCCAGGATTGAGGGCTCCCCAGGGTCCCACGCTCCTCCCTGGCTAGGGGACGGAAGAGACACAGCCACGCTCTGCCAGCCCCCAAACAGGTGTGAGGGCTCAGGCTGTCCTGGCAAATGGATATGCGCAGCTCAGAGGCACCACAGCGTCCCTTCGCGCCGGGGGAAGGGGAGGCTCTGAGCAAAGGGGAGGTGTCAGGAGGAAAACGCCAGGTCCTCCCTGCCAGGACCCCAGGCCTGAGCTCCCCCAGCTCGCTGGCTCAGCCCAGCCGGTTAACAAGCCCAGTGGGGCTGAGGTAGAATCACCTGCCTGGCAGCCTGCCCCATGGCCTGCAAGGAGCCGATAGGTCCTTGTTTAAAAGCTCAGAAGCAGCAGGTCACTGGCTGCTCAAAGCTTATGTCTGTAACTGTGATCATTGCTGCCCGGCCTTGCTCCTGGCTGGTTCCAGTCGCACCAACCCTGCGTCCTTGTCTGGTGCCTTGTTTGGCTCTGACTCCCGGTTCTGTTCCTGGCTCCAACCACTAGGCTGGGCCCTGGCTTTCCCCTCTAGGTTAGACTGCCTAGGTCCCGGTCACTCCTCCAGCGCTGCCTGGGTGCGGGGCAGCCTAGCCTGTCAGGTTTGTGATAAGTCACATGCCCCGTCATGAATGAGGGGGAATCACGGTGAGGGCTTAGAACACTCCTTCCTTCCCCGAGATGGCTCAGCAACCCCATCCCATTCCTGTCCCGCTCCCCCTTACCATGCTCGGCTGCTCCTACTTCCATGGGAGTGGGCAGCTCAGTGCCAGGAGGGCTTCCAGCCACAGCCCCTGGAGTGGCACCACCATCTCCTAGGTGGAGGGCAGGAATCCAGCTCCCCCAGGCCATTAGAGGGTCTCACTGGCATCAAGGGCTCAGCAGCCAGCCCTTGGCCTGGTGGCTGATGGCAGCTGAAGACAGGGCGCATACAGCAAGAGGGGTGAGAGCTGGCACTGACTTGTGCAGGGAGGTCGAGAACCAAGGAAAGTGAACGCACGAGGAACGCCAAGCCTGGAAGGGAGCACGGAGCATGCGCTGCATGGGGACCTGGTGGGGGGCTTGGGGAAGATGGCTGTTAATGGCCTAATACACATTACACAGACTACTGGGACTCCGAGACATGCTGCCAAGAACAACTGCATCTCCCAGCATTAACTCCTTCCCCGTCTCCCATGTCCCATCCTTGCTCAGGGGATCCCAGTCTCCACGGCAATGCAAACCCACCCCACTCCCAGCAGCGCTAACCTGGAAGGGTCCAGCTCTGTGTCCATGCAGTCCTGAGCGTCCCCCAAAGATGCGCCCTGACCTGGAGGCCCAGAGCTTTGCAGTACTAAGAAGAATTCGCATACCATGGACTGATGTCATTTATTTGGACTTTCCAAATCCTTTGACAGATCCCCACCCCCAGCCTATTAAAGAATTGACAGGGAAAGAGGCAAAGCGCTGTCCTGGGTCTGAAAGTGGCAGAGAGACTGAGCAGGATTAAATGGCTTAGTTCCAACCTGGGTAAAAGTTCATCACACGGTGTGATGTGGTTCTGAGCTGGGGCTGGATAGGTGTGCTACAATAAGAACCCCTAGCTCTGGACTCAACCTAAACCAAAAGGGACCCAGATTGCTGGTGCTTACAATTAAAAAGGTTGCAGAACAGTTTTTAACCTAAGTGCCGGAGGAAAGCCGACAGGCACGGAGAAGCATGTGGTTCAGACATCCCTTCGGGGAAGATCTATAAATGGAGATTCCCTATGTCCTAATAAGGAGGCGAGGATGGAAAATGATAAAATACAGGGAGGATCTGATGAGAAAAAGTCAAATGAAAAAAAGTTCAATTCAATTAAGTCATGCAATAGGAGACAGACAAAAAATGACAAGTTTTTAAAATGCTAATATACCAATGCTAGAAGTCTAAATAATAAGATGGGTGAACGAGAGTGCCTAGTATTAAATGAGGACACTGCTATACTAGGCATCACAAAAACCTGGTGGAATGAGGATAATCAATGAGACACAGGAATACTAGGGTACAAAATATATCAGAAGGACAGAACGGGTCGTGGGGGTGGGGGAGTGCCACTATATGTGAAAGAAAGCATAGAATCAAATCAAGTAAAAATCTTAAATGAACTAAATTGTACTATAGAATCTCTATAGATTATATCAGGACTGGAAGCAACCTCAGGAGGTCACCTAGTCCAACCCCCTGCTTAAAGCAGGACCAATCCCAAACTAAATGATCTCAGTCAGGACTTTGTCAAGCCTGACCTTAAAAACCTCTAAGGAAGGTGATTCCACCACCTCCCTAGGGAACCCATTCCAGTGCTTCACAACCCTCCTAGTGAAAAAGCTTTTCCTAACATCCAACCTAAACCTTCCCCACTGCAACTTGAGACCATTACTCCTTGTTCTGTCATCTGGTACCACTGAGAACAGTCTAGATCCATCCTCTTTGGAACCCCCTTTCAGGTAGTGGAAAGCAGTTATCAAATCTCCCCTCAGTCTTCTCTTCTGTAGACTAAACAATCCCAGTTCCCTCAGCCTCTCCTCATAAATCATGTGCTCCAGCCCCCTAATCATTTTCTTGTAGTGTGGGGCCCAAACCTGGACACAGTACTCCAGAAAACTCCAAAGCAGTCCAACACTGTAGCATTTAATTTCAGAAAGGAGAACTACACAAAAATGAGGGGGTTAGTTAAACAGAAATTAAAATGTACAGCACCAAAAGTGAAATCCCTGCAAGCTGCGTGGAAACTTTTTAAAGACACCATAATAGAGGCTCAACTTAAATGTACCCCAATTTACAAAACCTAGTAAGAGAACCAAAAAAGAGCCACCATGGTTAAACAACAACGTAAAAGAAGCAGTGAGAGGCAAAAAGACATCATTTAAAAAGAGGAAGTGAAATCCTAGTGAGGAAAATAGAAAAAAGCATAAACTCTGGCAAATGAAGTGTAAAAATATAATTAGAAAGACCAAAAAAGAATTTGAAGACTAGCTAGCCAAAGACTCCAAAAGTAATAGCAATTTTTAAAAAATACATCAGAAGCAAAAAGCTTGCTAAACAACCATTGGGGCCACTGGGCAATCAAGATCCTAAAGGAGCACTCAAAGACCATAAGGCCATTGCAGAGAAACTAAATGAATTCTTTGCATCCATCTTCACTGTTGAGGATGTGAGGGAGATTCCCAAACCTGAGTCATTCTTTTTGGGGGACGGATCTGAGGACCTGTTGCAAATTGAGGTGTCATTAGAGGAGGTTTTGGAATAAATTGATAAACGGCAATAAGTCTCCAGTATCTGATGGGATTCCCCCAAGCGTTCTGAAGGAATTCAAATGTGAAATTGCAGGACTGCTAACTGTCATCTGTAACCTATCATTTAAATCAGCTTCTGTACCAGATGCCAGTTTTTAAAGAGGGCTCCAGAGATGACCCTGGCAACTACAGGTCAGTAAGCCTCACTTCAGTACCAGTCAAACTGGTTGAAACTATCGTAAAGAACAAAATTGTCAGACACATTGATGAACATAATTTGTTAGGAAATAGTCACCATGGTTTTTGTAAAGGGAAATCAGGCCTCAATCTACTAGAATTCATTAGCGGGGTTAACAAGCATGCAGACAAAGGAGATCCAGTGGATACGGTGAATTTAGATTTTCAGAAAGCCTGAGTTCCAAATGAACAGTGGCAGCTCAGGAGAGAGGCCTGGGAAGTACAACAGGCAGTTCCAAAGAGAACTCTGCTCAGTGCACAGCTGGGGTCTAAAAAGCAACCAAGAGATTAGGATGCAAAAGGAATGGGATGGAGAAAAACAGGTGAACTGTTATAATGCTTTTCTAAATCAATGTTCTGGCCTCAACTAGGATACTGCATACTGGCTGTCCTGCCTCCAAAAGGGACAGGAGAGACGGGGGCGGGGTCAGAGACAGGATTCTCTGCCTATTCTTGTTGCCTGAGGTGAGACTGAAAGGTCTGGGGCTGCTGAGAGGAGGCAGAGGAGAGGGGCTACGACAGAGGGGTACAAGGAAACAAAGAGGCTATAGAAGGCCAGTCAGGTGTTCCTAGCCTGCCTCCTTTGGCACACAAGGACAAATGGGCATTCAATGGAACTGAAAGGCAGCTGAATTAAGACCAACCATGGAAATACTCATCTAGAAATGGATAATTAGCTGGCGGAACTCATTGCCACAAGATATCAAGGGCAGCACTGAGGTTCAGAGCTGAGTAGCAGTAAAATGGGATTTGATGTGACTCTGGATGAGAAGAATGTCCACGGTGACACTTGAGAGAGGCATTTATTTTAAGGGGGTACAAACCCTCCTGCTTCAGGGCATGAGCCAACCTCCAGAGTCTAACTGACGGGTCCAGGTTCTTCCCCCATGGGGGGGGTATTTCACTTAGTGAGTTCCAGTATCTTTCTCTGAAGCAGCTGGAGAGAGGAGGGTGGACAGGGCAGATCCCCATCCTGATTCCTACATCCCAGCTCTAAAAAAACTGCCAAGAAAAGGAACATCCCCCATGGACCAGCAAGCCAACATCATCCATGGACCAAAATCCTTGGCTGAGCTAAGCCTGATCCAGAGCCCATGGGTGTCAGTGGGATTCTGCCTGTAAAGTTCCGGGTACAGCTGGGATCAGCTCCCCTCTCTCTCCACCCCCCCACCCCCGCTCTGTGGAGAAGCACTGAGCTCTGCCAGCCAATGCCAGGGCTCTGGGCTTTGCAGGGGCTGGGCTGACAGATGTGATGCCCCTATGCCTGCCTGGTTGTCCAAAGCTGGCATCAAGGTGCAGGGATCCTGGAGCAGTGCCCTGTGCCAGGCTCAGTGTCCAAGACTCACCTGGCGGTCCAGCAGGACCCTTGGCTCCAGGGATTCCTGATGGCCCCTGGCTCCCAGCATCTCCCTTGGGACCCGACGGGCCTGGGGGTCCTTGGGGCCCTGGTTTCCCTGCAATGGAAGGAGCAGAAGGAAACACCCAGTCAGGTGCCTGCGCAGTACTTGCCAGGGGCTGTGCCTCCTTGGAAGGACAGGAGGAGAGCAAGGTACCTCTTTCGGCAAAACCCAGGGATCCTAACCCCCAGGAGGAGGGTGCCCGTGTCCCTGGGCAATGGATTGATGTGCAGCTGCCACAGTCAGAAACCAACGGGAGTGGAGCTTGGAGGTGCTGTAAGGGGCTGGGCTGAGAGGTGGGAGCGGGGGAGCCCTGGTCTGCGGTGGGACAAGCCTCTCCTCATGCTGGCCCCTGCCAAGGGGCTTCACCCCCTGCTGTTTAGTGTCCACAGCCCCCAGCCTGAGACAGCTGATGGGGAGCCTAAGGCTCCCCGCACCCCGGAGTCACCTCACCCCAGGCCATGCCAGGGTGGCATTCCACACCTGCCCACCAGGGAGGGAGGGGGCTGGTCCCCCAAGAACTCGACGCCCACAGGGGGAACCCAGCAGGGGCACTGGGACTGGTAAGCTGGCAGCAAAGGGCTCCATGTCGCCTTGCCCCAAGTTATCCAGTGCCCACGCCCAGCCCCCGCTGCCCACATCTCACTCAGCGAAACATTCTAGACAGGATCCACTCAGCTCAGTGCCAGGTGAGACTCCATAGGCAGGGGCAGGGCCATCGCCTGGGGAAAACCCCCACCCCCAACCCTGCCCATCGGGGCACTGCACCTCTCCTGCCTCCAGCCTGCTGGCTTGGGAATGCTCCTCCCCACCACTGGCTGCACTCCAGCTCCCCCACACCCTGGGGCCTACTCTCAGTTCCTCTCTGCCCAAGGATGAAGTGGGGCTGGAGCCCAGCTCACACACACAGACTGGCTGGCAGGGAGTGCGGGCATCAACGCCAGCTCCCCGACATTGTGGCAATCACTGCCCCTACGGCAGCCACTGCCAGCGTCACCATGCCGGGAACCAGGACCCCCTGGTCACGACGGCTGCACTGGGGCGGGCCTGCCCCCTGCCTGGGGCCGAGCACTCCACTCCTGAAGGAGCTGATGATTTAACTAATATTTCAGCATTGGCTTCTGTGTTCTGCAGAGGGATCAGGGAAAGGGAGGAGAAGCTGAGGGGAGCCCTGTCAGGCAGGGGCAGACCCTGCAGTGGAGACTCGCCCTCCTTCCCTTCCATTGCTTCCCACTTCCCCCTCTGTCCCCATCTCTCTCCCTCCCCACTGCATCCCCGAGGGCATCCATGAGCCTCTCCCACTAGCCTTGCTGGTCTCTGACCCAGGGCTGTTGGGCTGGAAACTCTCTTGTGCCACATACCATCCCGTCTGGGAACAGCTCCCCGCAGCGTCTCACCCACTCCTGGGTTCCCTAGGAAAGAAGGAGAGAATGGGGCATCAATCTGCTCCCTGAAACCAATGGTCTCTTCTGCCTTCAGTCTGGCAGAGTCAGCTCACCCTGCTACCCCCTTCTCCTGGTGCCAGGGGCGTTACATGGCACTGGGAAGCAACTTTACTTCTGAGCCAGGCTGGGGAAAGGCCAGGCCAGGCCAGCCCTGGAAAGCAACACGCCCTGACTATCCAACACAGGCAAGAGTCCATCCACAGCCCCCGTTCCTTGTCCAGATGAGTTTAGGGAGGACATGGGACTGGCCATACTGGGACAAGGCTGGGACTCTGGGGCTAACCCCCTCCCTAGGTCCTTTTCTGCAGAACTGCTGACTAGCCGTTCGGTCCCTAGTCTGTAGCAGTGCATGGGATTCTTCCATCCTGAGTGCAGGACTCTGCACTTGTCCTTGTTGCACTGCAATGGCCAAGAAGAATCCCATGTGCAACTGAAACCCCCAGGGAGTGTTTGGGAGGTGGACTGTGTTGACCCAAGCTGGGATTGGGGCAGAGCTTTGGGGTGACAACTCCTGATGACAGGGATTCACAGCCGGAGAGTCCAGAGACTCAGGAGAGATTTTAAGCCTCAGAAAGGTTACAAGTAAAAGGACAACAGGGCAGAGGTGGAGGAACCCAGGGAAAGGTGTGCTAGTGGGGACATCAGCCCATCTGGATTCACCCATCACTGGGCCCTAGGCAAACACACTTCTCCCAGCCTTGCGGGACAGGAGCTGCCACTGTGGGGGGAGTGCAAGATAGGTTCACTCTCCAACCTCTCCTCACCCTCCAGTCTCCCCTCTGCACCAGGTCGAGATGAGGGTGGTAGCTGCCATAGTGAAAGGAGGTGTGCGCAGGGCCAGTAGGGCAAAGGATAATGTGTCTGACTATGGATCAGACGATTCTAGGTTTGACTCCTGGCTGGCTTAGCTGCCCTTTTGGGGGGAATAGCTCGGTGGTTTGAGCCTTGGCCTGCTAAACCCAGTGTTGTGAGTTCAGTCCTTGAGGGGGACATTTAAGGATCTGGGGCAAAACTCTGTTGGATGGTTTAGTTGAGGATTGGTCCTGCTTAAAGCAGGGCGTTAGACTAGATACCTCCTGAGGAGGAAAAACAGAGGAGGAGGATGCTGGGCTAGGACTTTGAGCCCTATGTGTTCATGTGGCCCTGGACATCAGGCTGAGATCTGGGGCAATGGAGGCCCTCTGCCACCCTGCTAGAACCAGGGCACAGAACTCCCTGCACATCAAGGGCCCATCCTGCTATCTTCACTCACACCAAATTGGGAGCTTTGCTTGAGTGCACTGGGCAGGACTGGGCTCCAAACTGATGGAAAGACCCAGCCCCCATGCTTAGGGCCAACAGAGTCCTGCTTGTTCCATCTCCAGGGTTAGGCATGGAGGGGACCTGGGGCATGTGGATTTCTGCAGGGGCAGGAAGGATCATGGTCTAGGCAGGAAACACACATCTGGCTCTCAGGATGGCTTCCTGCCTGCTGCCTCAGCTCCTCCCCAGCAGTCCCTGCTCTCACTTACCTTTCACCCCTTCATCCCCAGGCCTCCCATGGGTGGATGGAGACTCCCAGAGCTGGTAGGAATCTGAGGGGGCAGCCCCCTTGGTTACGAGGTGTCTGTTGGGTACTGGGGAAGTTGCAGGCTCGGCCACTGATAGCAACGCCACCTATGAGCAAGAGAGAGTTTCCAGCAGTGTGCCCAGACATACTGCACTAGCCAGACTTGGGGCCCATCTCCTGTCCCCACTGAGAGCTGTCACCCACAGGCACTCAGCAGGCCCTGCCAAGGGTGGGGAGCCTGCTGCAGCCTTGGCTCTCAGCAGAGGCTCAGGGTTCACAATGCCAAGGTCACGGGTTCAATCTTCCCTGATGTCCCACCTAAGGCTCTGGTATTGCACTTTTATGGAGGAAGCTTTGCATTCTCCTAGACATTCAGAGCTTTGGGGGTGAGGGGAGGAATCTGCAGCTTTGCTAAATGGACAGAGTGGTGCTTGAGGGCCTTGGTGCTCTGACTTGATAGCCCTTGTTTCTGCACAAGTTTGCATCAGCTGAATTAAACTGGTTTAGTTAGCCCTTGTGTGGACACCCCTACTTCAGTTTAAAAGCAGCTTATGTTGATTTAGCTTAAACCACTTCCTAAGGCCTCGTCCACACTGGAAATGTGAACCGGTAAACGTTCTGTCGGCACAGTGCCACTGACTGTTCAGCAGGATGTGCTCCCACACAGCTGCTGGGGTGGTGAATCGCTCTGATTTGGCAAAACATGTTGCATTCTGGGTAGGTATCCTGGCATCCCCTCCAAGCCACGTTCTGCACACTGCCTTGTAGAAAACAGTTGCTGTGTATTGTGAGATACCCAGGTACCTCTCAGGGAACTGTGGGCATTAGGGGGTCAACACCCAACATTTCCTCTGTTCTATCCCATGACTACAGTCCTACCATATTCATGATCCATTTTGGTCAATTTCACTGCCATAGGATTTTTAAAATAGTAAATTTTACGATTTAAAATAAAATAGTAAATTTCATGATTTCACCTCTTTGAATCTGGAATTTCACGGTGTTGTAATTGTAGGGTCCTCATCCGAAAAGGAGTTGGGGGGTGGGGGAGAATCACAAGGTTATTGTACATGGGGTGCAGTACTGCTAAGCTTACTGCTGCAGGTGGCAGTGCTGCCTTCAGAGCTGGGCAACTGGAGATCGGTGGCTGCTAGCCAGGAGCCCTGCTCTAAAGGCAGAGCTGCCGCCAGCAGCAGCGCAGAAGTAAGGGTGGCCTGGTATGGGATTGTCACTTTCCTTCTGCACTGCTGCCTGCAGAGCTGGGCCCTCAGTCAGCAGCCGCCACTCTCCAGCCACCCAGCCCTGAAGACCGTTACAGAAGTAAGGCAACACCATGATTCCCCCTAAAATAACCTTGTGGCCTCCCTTGCAACTCTCTTTTCGGTCAGGATCCGCAGTGTGGGAAATGCTGGTCTCCCCTGTGAAATCGGTATAGTATAGGGTACAAGCACACAAAAGACCAGATTTCATGGTCTGCAACACGTTTTTCTGGCTGTGAATATGGCAGGGCCCTGCCCATAACTGACTACTCTGGTCTCATTAATGAGCTTGCCCCTGCATCTGTGAACAGAGTCCGGGGGGACACAGCGCCCTTCTCCATTGTAAGGACAGGGCATATGGTCCTGTTGCATTTGCAAGGAGACAGTGCTCGGACACACCTACCTAGCTGGACACTGAATGCTGCAGCTATTCAAGTAACAACTGCACTCGAGAAGTGGGGTTAACCCAGGTCAGTGTGTCCACACAGCCTCCTGCACCTTAAATCAGTGCTAACTTGCATGGAGAAAAGCCCCAGGTGTGCAAAGGGTCTTATGGAAAACCTGGGCTGGGTGCTTGGGAACAGTCTCTATTTCAGCGGTGGGCAACCTGCGACACGTGTGCCAAAGGCGGCACGTGAGCTGATTTTTAGTGGCACTCTGATGCCAGCCAGGGGTCCGGCTGCCTGCCCCGCTCGGCCTGCTGACGACCTGGGTGAACGGAACTCCAGGCCGGCAGCAGGCTGAGCAGGGCCGGTGGCTGGGACCCAGGCTGGCTGGAGCCAGCGGATGGAACCCCAGGCCCGGCAGCAGGCTGAGCAGGGCCAGTGTTTGGGACCCTTGCTGGCAGGAGCCAGCGGACGGAACCCTACGTCTGGGGTCCTGGCCGCCGGCTCCATTCAGCCCAATGACAGTCTGGGAGCTCCAACCACTTGGATCTTGCCAGCTGGGATCCCTGCTCATTCAGTTAAAAAGCACAGATCACGGGGCCTCTCTTCTGACCTGCTGGACGTCCCTGCCAGTGAAATTTAACTGTTTCAAGAAAATTGTGTTTGCAATCCTTTCAGCATTTGGATCCGCATATCTGCATGAATAGGTATTTTCACACATGGACTCTGTCCTCTATCCCTCTCAGAGCCAGTTAACAACTGATCACTCAGAAGCCTGTGTGCAGTTTAAAGTATCCAAATATGTGCCAGACATTGGAAAACTCAGCAAGGAAAAGCAAGGGAAAGGATCACACTGAACTGCTAAGATCTGCATTTTAATTCAATTTTAAATGAAGCTTCTTAAACATTTTGAAAACCTTGTTTACTTTACATATACCACTAGTTTAGTTCTATATTATAGACATAGGGAGAGACCTTCTAAAAACATTAAATGTATGACTAGCACGCAAAACCTTAAATTAGAGTGAATAAGTGAAGACTTGGCCCACCACTTCTGAAAGGCTGCCGACCCCGGATCTATTTCCTTGTGCCACAGTCCTGGTCAGAGCCATAGGGACTCTTCCTAGGACATAGTGACTGGGGCCTTTAGATGGTGTGTGTCCACTCCCATGGCCTGGAGCACCTGCTAATCTCTTACCTGTGAGTTCTGGGGTTCTCTATTTCTGATGCCAGGTCTAAAGCAGAGCCAAGGTTAAAGCACATAGTGGTTTAACCTAGTAGCCCAAACCCCTAATACACAAGCCTCCCTATGACATTGAGCCCTGATAGGTGATGCGATCACAACAGAACCTCACCAGCACATTGCTCAGGGCCCCAGGCCGACCGGTGACACTTCTCCTGGAGCCCTCAGACTGTCCATCCCCGGAACGTCATCTCCTAGGGAACACACCCTAGGGCCTAGTGTCACCCCAGCTGGAGACAATTCATATCACACAGGGACAGAAACCAGGCACCAGATTCACCTCTCATCCCCTCCCCTGTCAGGCCAGTCCAGCCTGCAGGGCCTGTTAGCTGTGTGTGTCTCAGGTGCTGGGGCTCCACAGCATTGGCACAAGTAACTCGCCCACATTTGCCTGAGTGGCAGAGTTGTGAACAGAACCCAGGAGTTCGGTGTCCCATGGTTTAAAAACCACAAGACCATCTGTCCTCCCCTAAATGCTTACAGCAACCTGACAGGTCACCGTTAAAATCCCCCCGGTTCATAAAGCACTCAGCCTCTGAACAGCCATGCCACACCCTGGCTATGCTCTGTCTTGTCCTATGCAACTTCTGTGAGTGCTTTAGAATTGTAATTCCTGTGGGACGGAAATAGATTATCTATTGGGGACTGACCTCCTGCTACATACAGTGCATGTCTATGGAGAAAGTCTGGGTGGTCCAGTGGCTAAGTCCAGGACTCAGGAGACCCAGGTACAATTCCCCACTCTGCCACAGACTTCCTGTTGACCTTGGGCAAGTCACTTAGCGTCTTTGTAAAAATGAGGGGAAATAGTGCTGTCCTTCCTCCCTCAGGGGATATGAGGATAAATACACTGCTGCTTCTGGGGTGCTCTCTATAATGGGAGTTGTGTCAGTACTACAGAGAGACATCTGTCTGCTCTTGGCATTGGCACAGCTGGCTGAAAACAAAACAAATGCAATTTTGCCCCAGCCTTTTGAAATGTTGAAGTTCTTTTCATTTCAAAGGGTAAAGCAGGAATTGCAGGACGAAGGAATGGGCCCCAGGAATTGCACTTCTGGGCAGAAAAAGAAAGAAGAACTTCTCCAGTAGGAACAAGATAAAAAAAAAGGAAGGGGAAATGAATAACAAACAACAATAAAAAAAAGATAGCACAAAATGTTGATGAAAACAGACAGGCAATTGTTTAAACTGAACACGCTGGCAGCCCCGCTCCAAGTGTGACACAGAATGTCAGGGGCTGGACTAGCCAACCTCCTTCTACATTTCCATGAGATTTCACTGGGATCCAGGGGTAAACGCCAGGCTCAACATTGATCCCAACCTCCGCGAGACGCAAAGTTCTGAGGTGAGAAGGTCACGCTGGTTCCCCCGTGCTCCCTGATCCTGTGCTGATGTCCCGCCTCCAACCCTCTGCCACAGAGACACTGACCTTGGCTTCCAGGCTGTTGAGACGCGCTGTCAGTTCCCCCACTTTGCTGCAGTTCAAACACCCTGGGAAATCAACCGAAAGAACAGCGAGTAAAAGGGACTGGGGAGAAATCTGAGGCCAGGACGGAGGGGCGGAGAGAGAGACGGGGGAGGAAATAAAGAGGAGGGGAAGAGTGGGGTACAGGGATTATGGACGTGGGCTCATAACATTCTGCGCCAAACGTTCCCTGGGCAGCCTAGGTGTAGGCTGCATGCCAGGTGCTGGCTTAACCCACTGGCACGTGTGTGCTAGGCCAACTCTGTGCCCAGCCTGCAGCGGCCAGGCGTCTGCTACAGCCCCACACCCAGAGCTTCAGCAGCTCATGCTTTTCGCTCTGGAGGTCCCAGTTCAATCCTGGCTGTGGTGGGACCCATAACCTGGCTCCAGGACAGGGAAGCCCCAAACAAGTCAGGCCCAGACACTCTTTGTCATCCCCATTCTCCTCCCCCAGGGGGTCCTAATTCTCATCCCAGGAGACCCCACCTGATCGGGGGAGACCAGAACTCACTTCCAGGCAGGACTCACCCTGAAGAGTAAGAACCCTGCCGTGGTGTAAGACAGGTGCAAGCCTGGCAGTCCCACAGCAGAGACGATGCCTATCCTGGGGGCCTGCCCCAGTTCCAGCCATTGGGGAACACAGTTCAGCCTCGATCTGCACCTCCCAGCTACCCCAGTCAGAGGCGCCGACTCTCTGGGTGCTCAGGGGCTGGAGCACCCACGGGGAAAAATTAGTGGGTGCTCTATGTGACGGGTTGGATCACAGAAACCCCCTTGGGGCTGCCAACTGATGGGCCAAGACTACTTCTGCCCCTGCTTCCTTGCCCTGCCAGTTTGGTACTCCAGAGTCCTGCCTGGTTTGAGCCAGACCCGCTGCCTGCTGCAAACCCAGACCCAGGTCTGAACCACATCCCCTAACAGCTGTAGGCTTAATTGAAAACCGGTTAAGAAATGTTCCTGCCTTTAACACTCAGATGCTCAACTCCCAATGGGGTCCAAGCTCCAAATAAATCCATTTTAACCCGTATAAGATTTATACAGGGTAATCTCATAGATTGTTCACCCTCTATAACACTGATAGACAGCTGTTTGCCTCCCCAGGTATTAATACATACTCCGGGTTAATTAATAAGTAAAAAGTGATTTTATTAAATACAGGAAGTAGGATTTAAGTGGTTCCAAGTAGTGACAGACAGAACAAAGCAAATTACCAAATAAAATAAAACTGAACGCGCAAATCTACCTCTAATACAGTAATAAAACTGAATACAGATAAAATCTCACCCTCAGAGATGTTTCAATAAAGCTTCTATCACAGACTGGACACCTTCCTAGTTTGGGCACAATCCTTTCCCCTGGTATAGCCCTTGTTCCAGCTCAGGTGGTACCTAGGGGATTTCTCATGATTGCTGCCCCCTTTGTTCTGTTCCACCCCCTTATATGGCTTTGGCACAAGGTGGGAATCTTTTGTCCCTCTCTGGGTCCCCACCCGCCCCCTTCTAAATGGAAAAGCACAAAGTTTAAGATGGATTTCAGTACCAGGTGACATGGCCACATGTCCTGTGTGACCCCCCAAGCCTTCCTTCCTCCCAGCCTGACTCACAGGACGGCCTGCCCGCAAACAGAGCCATCCACAGTCAATTGTCCTGGAGCCATCAAGATTCCAAACCACCATTAATGGCCACACTTTGCATAATTACAATAGCCACCCCCCCCCAGTTTTATTTCACATTTCAAGTTTCGGATACAAGAGTGATACATTTATACAAATAGGATGACCACACTCAGTAGATTATAAGCTTTGTAATGAGACCTTACAAGAGACCTTTTGCATGAAGCATATTTTAGTTACATTATATTCACACTCATCAGCCTATTTTCATAAAATCATATAGAGAGCAACATCACACTCTGCACTCACTGGCAGCCAAGCTCCCCTCACCACCCCCGACCCACCTCCTCCCCCACTCCCCAACCGCACTGCGTTCCTTCTCCTCCACCTACCTCCCAGAATTTCCCCCCAGCTGGGGACTGGGAGGAGCAGGAATGTGGCACCCTCAGGGGTGAAAGGGGGGCTGTGGCAGGGATTTGGGGAAGGGGTGGGAATGGGGCAGGGAGGGGCAGAGCTGGGGCAGGGACTTTGGGGAAGGGGTTCGAAGGGAGTCAGGGCAGGGGTGGGAAGAGGCAGGGCAGGGGCGGGGCTGCATGGAAGGGGTGGAGTGGGGCAGGGCCGGGGGCAGAGAGGGGTTGAGCATCGTGGGGAAGTTGCTACACGTTACCTATGACCCCAGTGGCTGTCATTGGAGCAAATGGCCAGCGTGGGCAAGGCCTCGGGCTCTTGGTCTTGGGGGCTTTAGCCCAGGCTAGAAGGATTTACAAGGGTTACGCAGCAGGGCCTTGGGAATGGTCCTTTACCCGATTTCACAGAAATGGTGAGCGATAGAGATGTTATGATCTAAAGCTGGTTCTGGACCAGGGCTGGGCAAATAGCAACCAACCCCTGGGCCTTCCCAGCCAGACCTGACATGGGCCTTTCTTCAAGCCTCGACATGGTCAGCTCATTGCCCACGCATGCCCCTTTACTTCCCCTGGATGCCATCAGCATTGGAAGGTGCTCAGTTACCATGAGGCAGGCTGCTGGCACAGGATTTCCAATGCAAGCAAATGCAGGAAGTACAGGAAATATACCAAAGACTGAGATGACAGGCACCTTCTAAATATGATAGCTAGAGAGTGTGACCATGACTGACCAATCGACCCAGGTGGGGTCACTCCAGCACTCACTCGCACGCACGGGAATCCGAATTCCCACAATTTTCCAAACCTTGGAAAGCATCTGAGCTTGTGGGTGCTTAACTGACCCTTCTGATCAACCCAGTGCTGTACCGACCAGCTGAGGTCTGAGAAGAAGCAGAAATGAGCTGTCACTCTTGATGGTGGGGTGGGAGGCACAATTTAAATGTTGGGGGGCAAGTGTTGCCTCTGGTCTCGTTCCCACTGCCTCTGTGCCTCCCACACCTGCTCTAAGCCAGCACTTCCCAGCCCCCTCACAGCTCCTTCCCCCCATTGCCTGCTCGCTGTAGGCACAGTGCGGAGTGGAGCGGGCTCCAGACACCTACTGCTGAGCAGATAATTGAGGCTGAGGAAGGGAACAGGTCTCCGAGGGATCCCCACACCCCCTTGGCAGAGCTGTGCTGCAGTGCCTGGCTCTCTTCACAGCTCTGGGCGCCCCCTAGAGGGCTCAGCGGGAACACTAGGTGCCTTTCCCAGGCAGGTCCCCCTTATCTGTATCCAGCCCTAGTCTGCCCCTGGCAGAAATTGGCAGGGGGGACATTTCAGAATATCACGGTTGGAAGGGACCTCAGGAGATCATCTAGTCCGGCAGTTCTCAAACTTTGTAGAACCGTGACCCATTTTTCTTCTCCAGCCTAGCGGTGCGACCCTTGTATGTCCACCGAATTGATTCCTTCCGCATTCAGCAGCTTTTCGGCGGACACTTTGAAGCGTGCGGCATGTCCACAGAAAAGCCACTGAATGCAGAAGGAATCAGTTCAGCAGCATGCCAGCCGCGCCAGGAGCTCACAACCCCCCTGGAAGCAGCCAGCAACCCCCTGATTTGAGAACCACTGATCTAGTCTAACCCCCTGCTCAAAGCAGAACTAATACACAACTAAATCATCCAACAGATTTTTTGCCCCATATCCCTAAATGCTCCCCTCAAGAATTGAACTCACAAGCCTGGGTTTAGCAGGCCAATGCTCAAGCCACTGAGCTATCCCTTCCCCTGACCTGAAGTCATTTGCAGTGTGGAGCAGACAGCCATTGTGGGGATGGAATAGGGTGACCAGAGAGCAAGTGTGAAAAATCGGGACAGGGGATGGGGGGTAATAAGAGACTATATAAGAAAAAGACCCCAAAATCAGGATTGTCCCTATAAAACTGGGACATCTGGTCACCCTAGGATGGCAGCAGGGCAGCTGCATTGGGAAGACACAGTACTAGCACCCATTAACAAGCCAGGCTTCCCTCCAAGACACAGCAGGAGGAGGGACCAGAGATCTGCTCTTCCTCATCATATATTATCTGAGCACCCTAAAATCCCTAGCAGCCGGTCCTCTTTATTGGGGTCAGCACTCGGCTTGGGTCTGGAATTTTGGCTTGGATTTATTGATTATTTTTGGTTTTTCCAGTCTGTTGGGTTTAGGAATATAAGGGGAGGGGTCATTTTCCAGCAGCTGTGTTTGCTGAAAGAGCAAATACGGTGAAACGTTTGTGGAAAGCCAGTAATAAAACGCCAATGTGGGCCAAGACCTGATGCTACGAATGACCCTCCCCCAGTAAGTGAACACCAGGGGACACGGGTGTCCTGGCCATGACTGATGGCTCCAGCTGACACGTGCCCCAAGAGCTCGCGAGCGACATACAGGTAAAAGTACACTCTCGTGCACCCTTGTCAGGTCCTGTCACACAACAAGCCCAGTTGTGGAACGTATGATGGGTTCATGAGCAATTCAGGACCCGGAGAAACGGCCCACCTCACGGGTCAGCATTCCCGAGCTCAGTGACTTGAATCAGCAAAGCTCTCCGGGGGGATTAGGAAGCCAAGGGTTCCTTGTCAATAGCCAGGCCCACACCTCAGGCAAACAACTAAAGCCGGCACCAAGGCAGAAAGGGAAATTAAGTTCCTTTCAGTGCCTGCTGCCATCTCCTGCTTACTGTAGGGTCACATGCTCCAGAGCCATGCACTGTCATCTCCTGGCCAATGGGAGCTGTGGGGAAGGTGCTGGGGGCCCCAGTGCATGGATCCGCCTCCCCCACTCCAGAGGCAGCAGAGACATGCCAGCAGACTGCCTGAGCTCTGCTGCGCCAGGGCCCCCCTTAGCCTGGGGCAGCCCCTAAAGCCCCTGTGTCAATTCGGCTCTGCCAGTGCCTGGCTTCCCTCTTTCCCTCTCTGTCTACCGTTCTCTTTTCCCACTGCCGCTCTCTGCCCTCTCCCTGCCCCTGAAATAGGTCAGAGCAGGGGCAAGGGCAGTATGGGTTTGAGGGGAGGAGAGAGGCAGGGTTTCTAGCACACCGCAATCTCCAGCCAAAGAAAGGTGACACCTTCCCTCCAGACCCACCTGAGTAGGTTGCTGGTCGGAGGGGGAGCCTGCGCAGTGGGGCACTGGGATGTCCAGCTTCCTGAGGGGCGACGTAGCTGATGGTCTCTGCAAAGAAACGGATGGCATTAGTCAGTCAGTGGGCCGGTTCATAGGGTCTGTGGTCTCCATGCTGCTCTGTGGGCTGGACCCCTGAGCCCCAGGGAGACTGTGCAGGGGAAATGGACCCCTAGTCCCTTTCTTGAGGGCTCTGCATTGCCCCCGTGAAGGAAGCTGAGTTCAGTGCAGGAGATGTTTATCCTCACTCCTCTCCTGCTGCTCCCAGGGGGTACAAGACTCTTCTAGGGGCTGGCTCCTGAGAGAGTCAGTAACATTCAACAGCGTCGAGGGAGACACACTGCTGGAGATCGAGGCCCAGACACTCCCACCCAGGGCCAGCCATGTCCACTGCAGCGCTGCAAAGAACGGAGGGCCCCGGCTGCAAGCCTGGCAGCAGAGCCCAGTTAATGGGAATGCAGGGCCCTTGCCCGTGGTGGGATGCCGGGCAGTGCAACAAACCAGAGCCAGAGAGACACCGAGCAGAGGGCTGGAGAGGTGAGGGAGTAGAGGATGTTGACCTGTGCCCTCCTTCGGGACACTCCACGGGTCCGGATCACACCCTGCAAGCCTGGACAGTTGGTTGGGGATGCTACTGGACCAGCGTGGGGTGCAGGAACCCACCCAGTGTGGGTCTCCCACAGGCCAGCCCAGAGAACTCATTGCTAGCCCCGAGCTGGCTGCCTGCTTTGCCACGAGTCCCCCGCAGGCTGGCGCTGCCTGACCCCCTGGCACCGCAGAGTCTCAGCCTCCCTGCAGCAGGGCCCCTCTCCCCACACAGAGTAGAAGGGGTGACAAACACAGCTGGCCATCTCTGAGCCAGGGCAACGGCAAGACCTGGTGCTGTGAGGTAGGGGAGCAAAAGAGGATGGGCCAGCCTGGGCCTGGACATGGAGGCAAACAATCTGCCCCAAAGGTGCCAGGTCTGGTTCAGGTGCTAGCTCTCCATGCTCCCCCGAGAAACCCCATCCCCACCCCCGAGCCAGCTGGGTACTGAGAAGATGCCAAAGCTTCTTCCCAGGCCCCGCAAGGATTTAAATGGAAGGCGAGGGGTTAACATCTCTGCCTCCCGCCACAGGTCTCCCAGTCTGCCGGGAGCTGCACCTCCCCTTCTAAGGAGGAAGCCCTTGCCCCCCACTTCCCTCCTTCCTGGGAGTTGTAGGCAGGTATGGCCCCTTGTCTACAGCTGTCCAGCCAAGGAGACCCTGGTGAATGGGGTGGGGGAAAGGGTAGGGAAAGCTGGTGCCTTTTGACCTCTCCCCCCAATTATCCAACCTGATCTAACATTCCCCTCTGTCTCCTGGCAGATCTCCCGCCTCCCCACTGCTCAGTTCCCCAGTCCCTGCCCCCCCAGGGGCTGGGTCTATAAGGGATGGGTGCCCCAAACTCAACCACAGGCCTTTAAACAAGGACGACCCTTTCCCTGAGCAGAGGGAACAGCCAAAGAACTGCAGCGTGGAGAGGGGGCAGACAAACCCATCTCTGTCCTAATGGCCACTCGATAAGACCCCGGTCAACACCTGAACTCAGACCCCAGCGTAGGATCAGGCACTGACCATCCTGGCTGGCCTCCCCGTGGGTTCTTTGACTTGGAAAATGGGAGCCAATGACATTTCTCAGGGCCCTGTCTCTCTGCTGCTCCCCCCATCTCGGGCACCCTGGGTTGCAGTCACAGTCCCTTCTCAAACAGGGAGATGGAGGGGGTTGGGGTGGGCAGATGGCTTCCTGCAGTTCTGAAGCACGAGCTAAGAAGTGCTGCTTCATTCCTCCATTCGGGTTCAATGTCCCGGGGGCCCCACGGAAACAGCAATGAATTCCCATTC
Source organism: Dermatemys mawii (assembly GCA_007922305.1). NCBI lineage: Eukaryota > Metazoa > Chordata > Testudines > Dermatemydidae > Dermatemys > Dermatemys mawii. Next base: position 1,124,642 of record ML677460.1, on the reverse strand, counting down.
CCGGAACTGCCTTTCTTGGAAGGACGGCATTGAACTTTAGGCCAAGCTCCCAGCTAGAAAAACCCTGTTGGAATGAAATGGATAAACACTAGGGGACGTGAGGGGCATTACCCACGCCCAGCAACAGGGCTGAACTAGCACCAGAAACAGTGAGTACGTGACAACCTATGTATGGCCCTCTGAGCTACACTGCAATTCCACACTGCTTTCCACCCCTCCATACACTGCACCTTTGCACTGCATTAAACCTGCGTGCTGCACCTCCAACCTACCCTGCAACTCTCCAGGTATTGCATCGTTGTACTATACTGCAAGTAGTCACTGCTTTTTGCCTTGCCATGCATTGTGTCCCTGCACTGCACCTCTCCAGACATTGCACCTGAAAACTACACTGCAACTCTTCAGCAAACTCTCCACTGCATTCCACCTCTGCACTGCACTAGCTCGTGGCACTGCACCTCTGAATGGACTGCGCCTCCAAACTACACTGCAACTTTCCTTACATTCCTCCTCTGAATCTTACTGCATCTCTTTGCATCACGGCCTCACTTTGACCCAGCAATAGTGCATGAGCATCCTGCACTGTGCACACTCCTCAGCTTTGCACCTCAGTGCTATATGTGCTCCTCTGCCCCATGTGCTGTGGAACCCCCTGCTGCAGGAGGCCACTGAGACAAAAACAAAGGGCTGAGTGACATTATGACTCTTGTAATAACTCTGGTCGCTCTGCAAGCTGAGGGTGATCAAACCTCATGTTTCAGGGTGTCTGATGAATGCCAGGAAGTGCCCCTTCCAAGTACAGCTTCAGGCACCAGAAGGGGAAGGTCTGCCGATAGGGCTCTTGTTTCCCCCGTACACTAACACATGCCCAGATCCAAGATGAAATCTGCTCCCAGATCACTATGCAAACTGCAGTTGGCACTGGAGAAAAGCACAGCTGGAGGTGTCAGGCAGAGGATGGGGAAACAACCTGGTAGAAATCAGGGGAGGACAGTGCAGTGGACACTTGTAGATGTGGGCATTAGGGGACAGAGAGCATCTGTAGGGGCAGGAACACATGGGCATCAGGGTTGGTGGAGGAGCAATGAGGAGGGCATCTGGGGGGCAGGCCACAGTCTGGCAGGAATGGAGGCTGGGACATGTGCAGCACCCAGTGGGATGGCACAGGGGGAAGAGAAGATACAGTGGCACTGGAGAATGGGGGGGCCATGGTGTGGTGGGCAGCATATGCAAGGCACAGTGAGCAGTCACTGGTGGGGCAGACACAAGGCTCGGGGCAGGGCCACTGCAAGGATATTTTGCGCACTAGGTGAAACTTCCACCTTGCCCCTCCTCCCCCTCCCCCTTCCCCTGCCCCCGGACCAGGGCTTATTATAAACTTTCAAAAATGAATACTGCATAACGTGGCATTGTTCATTAGAATTAATACACGTTCAGCTTGAAAATTTATTCATTTCATTATTTAGTCCACGTATTTAATGAAAATAAAAGAATAACCTGACGGGGTGTGGGGCGGGCTTTGGGCAGGGCAGGGGGTGCG
>ML677460.1:1026508-1122702 GCA_007922305.1 Dermatemys mawii | reverse complement strand
GGGCGGGGGGTGTGGGGCTGGCTGTGGGCGGGGGGTGTGGGGCTGGCTGGAGACGGGGGGTGTGGGGCTGGCTGTGGGCGGGGTGGCGCGTGGTCACGGGGAAGCGGCTCGGAGCAGCAGGACTCAGCCCAGGCCCAGCAGAGCAGCCGTGGACCCGCCAGGGGGCAGCAGCAGCAGCGGGAGCCCCGGGGCCGGGGAGCAGCAGGAGCAAAAGGGCCCGTGCCCAGGACCAGGCGGCCGTCCGCGTGACTTCCACAGCGCAGCGCCCCCGGTGGCCGGAGGAGGAATGACATCGCTTCCCGGCCAGCTGGACCCCATCGAAGCCGCAGCGCCCCCTTGCACAGCGGCGGGAAGAGCGTCCCAGACATTTTGGGCACCACTTTTTGACGCCCTTAAACCTTGGCGCCACAGGTGACCGTCTAGTTCACCTAGTGGCTGCATCGGCCCTGGCTTGGAGTATCCCGCATTGCATCATGTCGGGCTGCCCTAAAGGCAGTGTGTTCCGGCAGGTGGGTGGGCTCAGTCCTGAGGCAGGTGACATGAGCGCAGCTGAGTCCGCCCCACGCCCAGGCACGTGTCCAGGTCCTGCCTCCCCGAGTGCATTTGGAGGGGCTGGGGGGTTGGGTTTTCAGAAAGAGGCCAAACTTTTGCACACACCTTTCGAGCACGGATGTTTGGTTTGCTTTGGGATCAGGGCCTGCTGTCACCAGATCCTGCGCTGGCGCTGCTGGGGCAGGCAGAGACTGTGAGAGTGAGTTAACATGGGACTCACCTGTGGGACTCACTGCGGCAGCCTAGGATCCAAACAAACTGACTGCTGGGTGTGAGCCCTGCCCTCTACTGGCTGCAATGAGAACTGCTCCCCGTGTTGGTAGCAGCTCAGCTGCTCAGGGTTCAGTATGATGTAGGGTGAACTCCAGTGAGGGTTTTCAGAGGAGGGGCAGCTGCATCTGTGACATTTACAGAGGGAGGCCCAGGGAGCTCATGGGCTTGGGACATTATCTAGGCAAATGGCTAAATAAAGCTTGTCTGTTTTTTCTAAGGCCGAAAAAAACCGGCATTCAGTTAGACCAGAGTGAATCCAGAGGGCTCCACTGATCACTCCTCTGACTCCAAGAGGAGCACGGCACATTTCCCCTAGTGTCACTGCAAATAGGTCTGGCCCAGTTTGGCTCTGGGCAGGGGGCAGTGGAGGAGCAAAGGTAGCTCAGGCACTGAGGGGGATTACTTGAGAAAAACAAAGCTGAATTTCCCCTCCCGGAGATCAGAGCTGAGCTCACATCCTGGAGCCAGACTCCATCTGGGACCAGCTGGAGGAAGTGACCCCAACTGAGACACACACGGAGACCCAACGGATTTCCTAAGTCACCCACATCCTCGGGGAGCACTTGGTGGGAAGGGCTCAGGTTGGACCCTCAGTGAAGAGTCCCTGCACCCACCGCATCCCAGCTTCCAGGTGTCACCCAGCAGTGCTTGCAGGCCAGGTCACCACTAGGGAGAGCATCTCCCAGGGCTTGGGTAAGAAACAGGCCTCAGGCAAGAGGGTTTCTGCCTCCCCTCTAGCTCTGAGCTCCATGGCTAATGTGCGGGACAGGCCCCGCTGGCTAACAAGGCTTTGTTCTTCTCCAGCTCCTTCCCTCCCAAGGTGCTTTCCCTACACCAGTGAGTTTAACTTCACAGTGTCCCTGCAAGACAGAGACAAGGCTCCCGCAATGCAGAAATGGGGAAACCAAGGCGCTGGCTCTGACATGCCCCAGAAAGTTAACAGCAGTGCTGGGAACTGAAGCCAAGAGGCCTGTCTCCCTGTCTAATCGACAGAACCCAGGAAACCTGACTCTCCATCCCCTGCTCTTGCTAGTAGACCACATTTCCCACCCAGAGTCAGGAAGAGAACCCAGGAGTCCTGATTTCCAGAGCCTTTCTCTGGCCATTAAACCTCCCAACTGCCCATGCTGCAATCCCATAAACAAAAATAAAAACTACTCACCGGTTTTTAAAAGCAATTGCAGTGCCCATGCAAAAGGCACCAGCTTCACAGCCCAGAGACTGAAAACCTCTGTTTAACCTTGGAGTGGGTACAGCATGGGCAGAAACTGGGCAAGCTCCCCACATGCCTTGCCCCACTTCCCTCCCCCTCACCCCGATGGCACACCCTTTATGGCTGAGTCTCCATGTCCCCTTGGCTTCTCTCCTTGTCAAGAAGGGGGTGAGTTCCCAGATGCTCTGGTATTTTGGGTTGTGGTGCAAGGCTTGTGATATTGGTGTATGTCTGCAAGCCCCAGCTCCCAGACTCCTGGCATGGGGAGAATCCCAGCTTTCATTTTTCTGAAATAAACGTAACATTCTAGCCCTGCTGGTTTTGCAGAAAACATGATCCCTAAAGGCTCACAAACCAGAAAGCACCTATGCAGAACCCAGACCTAAAGTCTCATGATTTTTAACTCACTCTCACAGTTTCGGGAGCCGAACCCAGACTGGTGATTATTGAACATCTGCGGCTGGCAAAACTGCCCTTGTCTATTGAGGCTGGACAGAGTTCTTGCTCAGATCCATCTCACGTTATCAACTCAACTCAGCCCCAAGCCCTGGAGGGGAAAGGTCTGTATCCCATTTCTGATTCCCACAGCTGGCTAATCCCTTTCACCCGCTTTCCCAGAGTAGCCCATGGCATCTGTTCAGGCACACACAGCCAGCCTTTCTCCTGCGACTCGGATGCTGAGAGGTGCCCCCCGGCTGCAGGATGGCCTGACAGCAGCCTGAGTGCTTTAACACCCTCCTGTGTGTCGTGCGATGTCAAACATCCCAGCTGCAGTTCTCTCCGAAGCCCAGCACTGATCGTGCCGCTGTTACCCAGTAGGTCATCCCCTCAGTTCCTGGCCTGGTGAGAGGACGGCCCTGCTGTGGTTAGTAAACTACATGGCTGGGGTGCAGAATGCATCTGATGGCAGCAAGAACAATAATACTGCCACCTTTCACTGCTTCACCAGGGGCTGCCAAGCCCTGCAGACATTAACTACTCTACCCTTCCAGCAAGGGTGGCTCAGAACAGCATCATCCCACATTGCAGATGGGGAAACTGAGGCACAGAGGGATTAAAGCCAACACATTTGAATGTGGCCACAGATTGTGACTACTGCCTTTTTTGGGTGCTCAACACAAAGACACCTTGAGGCTGATTTTCAGAGGTGCTGAGTGTAGCTAAATCTCTGCATTTAGCATCTTCACATAACTTTCATATGACTTTGTATTATCAAAGCCTCTTCATATAACCTTGTATTAAGCCTATCCATATATAACCTCTATTTTCATACAACTTTGTACCAACTCCTTTGATATAGCAACTTAGTATCAGGTCCTTATACAGAAATTTTGTATTAAGCCTTGGTATAATGTTATAGTCCCTAAGCGCTTGGCTACACTTGCAGCTGTAGAGCGCTTTGGGTTAAACCAGCCTTCGGAGAGTGCACTAGGGAAAGCGCCACAGTCTGTCCACACTGACAGTTGCAAGTGCACTCGCGTGGCCACATTTGTGGCACTTGCAGCGGTATTGGGAGCGGTGCATTATGGGCAGCTATCCCAGTGTTCAAGTGGCTGCAATGTGCTTTCCAAATGAGGGGTGTGGGGGTGGAGTGTATTGTGTGTATGTGGGAGAGAGAGAGAGAGTGAGTTTTTGGGGTGCTGAAAGTGTGTCAGCATGCTGTCTTGTAAGTTCAGACCCCCTCTCTCTCCTCTCCCCACCTCTCACTCACTCACTCAAAACAAAGATTTACTGTTTGCTTTGTCTTGGATCAGACAAGCAGATAAGCAGCGGCTGCCAGAAACCGAGCTTTGAAAAGGCACTTCTGCATTTCTACAGCCAATTTCACAATAATGAGAAGAGAGGCCACTTGACTTAAGGGGATTATAGGACGTTTCCAGAGGTTGATCAGAGTGGAGTAATGCAACTCCTCATCCACACTGGTGTTGCAGCGCTCCAGCAGGGGAACATCGGACATTAATCCTCTCGCCAATGTGGGGTACCAGGAGTGTTCAGCTAGGGAGTCAGAGCACGCTATGTATCTTGCCAGTGTGGACAGTGAGTAAGGTAGAGTACTCTGGGGCTTGGTCTACACTAGTCGGGGAGTCTACAGAAGAGATGAGGGGGGATTTGATAGCTGCTTTCAACTACCTGAAAGGGGGTTCAGAGAGGATGGATCTAGACTGTTCTCAGTGGTACCAGATGACAGAACAAGGAGTAATGGTCTCAAGTTGCAGTGGGGGAGGTCTAGGTTGGCTATTAGGAAACACTATTTCCCTAGGAGGTTGGTGAAGCACTGGAATGGGTTCCCTAGGGAGGGGGTGGAATCTCCTTCCTTAGTGGTTTTCAAGGTCAGGCTTGACAAAGCCCTGGCTGGGATGATTTAGTTGGGTTGGTCCTGCTTTGAGCAGGGGGTTGGACTAGATGACCTCCTGAGGTCTCTTCCAACCCTGATAGTCTATGATTCTATGAAGTTAGGAAAGCTGGTACGAGTGCCCTAGACGGGGGAGAAAAGTGGGGGGAAGGGGCTCTGACTGTAGAGCAGTGTCAGGCTTCCCAGAAGTCCAGGATCATGGGAGAGAGAGAGGTGGGGAGAGTGGGAGAGATGGAAACTGATGGGGGAAACTGAGGGAAGAAAGATGATAATCTGCTGAGGCTCCTTCTTTCTGTCTGTCTGGCCCCACATGTGCCCCTGCCCCCATATCTCTGTGATCCCACTCTCTGGTATTTGAGTGCTGCCGGAAGCATGGGGGTGAGGGATTGCAGCTGGGTCTGACTCTGGGGGGTGCTATGGAGTCCCTGGAGTCCCAAGCAGGAAAGAGGGAGGCGAGTGCCCTCCAGGAGCTATGGTGATGCTCGTCCCCCCTGCTCCTGTTTGCCCCAAGGGTGGGAGGGGGTCCAGGCCTCCTAACATTGCCAACTTTATAACCACAGAAAACCCAACACCTTTGCCCTGCTCCCTGCCCCAAGGCCACAATCCCACACCGCCCCTTCTCTGAGGCCCTGCCCCCACTCACTACATCCCCCTCCCTCTGTGGCTGGTTCTCCCCCACCCTCGCTCACTCATTTTCACTAGGCTGGGGCAGGGAGTTGGGGTGCAGGCTCCAGCCAGGTGGCACTTACCTCAGGCAGCTCACAGAAGTGGCTGGCATGTCCGCCTCCTAGGCGGGGGGTCAGGGGGCTTTGTGTGCTGCCCCCACAGCTCCCCTGGGACAATGGGAGCTATGGAGCCAGCGCTCTGGGCGATGGCAGCGCCGGAGCCCCCATGGCCACCCCTACACTGGTAGGACACTCTGTCCACTTCCTGGGAGCTGTGCGGAGCCAGGCAGGGAGTTTGCCAGCCCTGCTGTGCTGCCAACCGGACTTTTAATGGCTGACCACAGCCACCAGGGTCCCTTTTCGACTGGGCATTAGGGTCAAAAACCAGACACCTGGTAACCCTAGGCCCCTCCCCCTTCGCCCTGCACTGATGGGGCAACACCTTGACTGGGGCATTAAGATCAGAGCCGGGTCTCAGCCAATATGTATGTCCCTTGCCCCCGGCCCGGCCCATGGAGGGGCTGGAGCAGGAAGGGAAGCTGCAGGCTGAGCCAATTAGCTTCTAATCACCCTCTTCCCGCACTGGGTCCCAGGCTGCCTGTTGGAGGCACTGGTGAGGTTCTCAGCAAGGCCCTGCCATCCCTCACTAGCACACTGGCCCTGGCCTGATGTCCCCCAGCTGTGGGGCTTGTGTGGGCTTCAGCCAAAAGGCGACTGGGGCTGGGACAAAGGGTTCTGAGGCCTAAGACGTGCCCTGATCCCCACCCCAAATGCCTGCTGCTTTCAGACTCCTCTCCCTCCCGACTGCTCTTCACAGGGCCAGTGCAACCACTAGGCAAACTAGGTGGCTGCCTAGGGCGTCAAGTGGTTGCGGGCGCCAAAAAGCATGCTCAGGGGAGGCGGTGGAGCGGAGGTGAGCTGGGGCAGAGGAACGCGGGGAGAACGCCCGCAGCAAGTAATGGGGGGGCGCACAGGGGAACCGCTCCCCACCCCAGTTCATCTCCGCTCCGCCTCCTCCCCTGAGCACGCCGCCCCCCCTCTGCTTCTCCTCCCCTCCCAGGCTTGCCGCGCCAAACAGCTGATTGGCGCCACAAGCCTGGGAGTCCGGAGAAGTGGAGCGGCAATAGCATGCTCAGGAAAGGATGCGGAGGGGAGGGGAGCCTGGGGTGGGGAGCTGCTGCAGGGCTCCCCAAGTAGAGTGGGGGTGGGGCACTGCCTCAGGGTTCCCCAGGCAGGGGGTGTGTGGGGGAAGCTGCTGTAGGGCTCCCAGGGGAGGTGGGTGGCGCAAGGTGGAAGTTTCACCTAGGGTGCAAAATATCCTTGCACCGGCCCTGGCTCTACATTAACAACATATTTGAATTCCAGCATCCAAGTGGTTAAAAGTTCCCTCTCTCTCTCTCTCTCCCCCCGCCCCCAGTTCCTGTAGTAGCCAGGAGCAGGTGGAGTTGGGGGGTGCCCCAGGACTCACCTTCGTGTTCACCACTAGCCCCCTGGCTGGGGTGGGGGTGAGCAGGGAGCTGGAAGGAGGCGCTGTCGCCATCTCTCCCCTCCCCCTGCTCTGGGGTCCTCATGTCAGGGCATCTCCTCCCCTCCCTACCCCGCCCCCGGCTTCCCAGGGCTGGACAGGGCTGCGCTGCCCCCCGGGGTGATCCACCCCCAGTCCCGGGAAGCAGTTTACAAGCCCAGTGTAAATATTTGCAGGCCAGGAAGGGAAGGGGCAGCGCTGGGCAGGGTTGTTTTGTTCGGAGCCAGCGCTGGAAAAAGACAATAGAGGAGCAGAGCCAAGTTGTTTCCTGAGCCCTGGCCCTATGTGGTCTCAGCTGTTCAGGCCCTTTGCATGTCTCCACAGGGTAAAGTGGGGCCTGAACTATCGCCATAGCCTGCCACAGCTACATTGGCAATGTGGTTTCCGTTTACAGCTGAATTTTTATCCTCTCTAAAATCCATACGCATCACCAACTTGTCTTGAAAATTTGCATGCCGGGCCATGGACCAGGGCAAAGTTTCCAGTGCAAATCTGAGGTTCTTGGGTCACAGGGTCCCTGAGATACAGTCCCCCCATTTGTCCCAAATGGCCTGTTTTAATTATTTTTTTCCACAGCCTGGGCTACCTCTTAACAGAGATATTCCCTCTGGACACCTCCCCTCCCATTGGACACTGCAGACTCCCACCTCCCCTCCCATTGGGCACTGCACCAGGAGCAGGGGAGAGGGGCCCACAGATGCCTGAACCGTGGCCGCATCCCCTTGCGCTGTCCCCAAGGCCCTGCGCCTCCTCCCCAAGGCCCCACCCTCACACCACCCATTCCCCTAAGGCCACGCTTCTGCACTGCCTCTTGCCCATAAGACCCCTCCCCACTTACTCCTCTCTGTCCCTCCCCTATCACTCGCCCTTATGGCCAGTAAAAAGTGGGAGGGCCATGGCCCCCTGGATCTCCTGTACCAGAGACCCTACACTGCACTGACCCCATCTCCTCTCCCACTGGTCACTGCACAGATCACACCTCCCCTCTCACTGGTCATTGCACAGATTACACCTTTACTCCCATTGGTCACTGGACAGACCCAACTGTGCTCTGACTGGTCATTGCCCAGACCTCTCCCAAACAGGCTCCCTTTGGCACAGTGGACCTGTGGCTGCCACTAGAGTATCCACTGTCCCTATGACCCTGCACAACATGGCCTGGGCCGCACTGTCCTTTGGCTCCTGGCTGGGTTCCAGAGCGGCTCCAGCCCTCGTGGGCAGGCAGCCCGAGAACTCGGAGCACGCCCCTTTGGCTGCACCCGCTGCAAGGCTGCACATGGCTCTTTGTGCCTCTCCCCTCCTGACATCCACAATCCACAGCCGCTCCGGCCTGCAAACACAAGCTGGGTCCTGTCAGATGTGTGCAGGGAAGGGAGGAGCTCATGTCTCCTACCCTGGGAGCAGGGAGCGAGGAAGGAGGCTCCCTCCTGCTCCCTCTCTCTTCCCCAAATTAAGACCAGCTGAATAAATAAATCCTGCCCTGACTTCCCTCCCCAGCCCTTGGCTAGAGCCTGAGCAACAGGGGTCGCCCCCTTCCCAGACTGCTGCAGTCCCAGGTCACATTTTGGCACCTGTTTGGCTGCTAATGGGCTGAGGCTGGTGGAGTGAATGACAGACCCCTGGGGGGACAGCCCTTCCCACTGCCTTTGAAAGCAGCTGGGGAGGCAATGGGCTGACCCAGGCAGGAAGGAGTCAACAAACAAGAATTGATGGCTTCCCTTTGTCAACACCTTCACAGGTTGCTGGGAAGGGAGGGGGAATATCATCCATGGAGCTAGCTCCTTGGCAGGCCAGGAGGGGACAGACAGCCCTCTGCAGAGCGTCCTGGGACCAGAGATAGAGGGGGAGTGGGCCCAGCCCTCTTCTCCAGATTGCCCTGTCACTCTAGCACTGCTCCCCTTTCTTTTCTCCATCACCCTCTTTCTCTAGCCATCTCGCTTTCCAACCATTTTCTATTCCATTCCATTTCTCTTTCTTTCTTTCTTTCTTTCTTTCTTTCTTTCTTTCTTTCTTTCTTTCTTTCTTTCTTTCTTTCTTTCTTTCTTTCTTTCTTTCTTTCTTTCCCCCTCAGTTCCCAACAGCTATTGCCATGTCAAGTCATCTGAGTTTTGCCAAATTCAATACATCAAAGATCTGCATGCAAGATAGAGTTTCACAGTAATGGGGCTTCATACCAGGTGTCCTGTTTTTTATTGCAGTTCATTTCTGACTCACTGGCAGGCTGCCATGGATTATGAGGCCGTCTCTTTCCTTCCTCACAGAGTTGTGCACGGTTTGCTTCTTTGCTATGTAGGCTTGTGGAGGAAGCACGAGGGGATGACCCTGGAGAGTACTGCCCCCAGCTTCTTTGTATGGTGCACAGTGGTGTACAAAGCATGTCAGTTTCATCGTCTCTGTTGATCACTGGAGTTGATCTGCCATTTTTCAACCAAAATAGGTTCCGATGGGGAAAAACGGTTGGAAAATGTCTGATGAACCCCTCCCTACTCCTCATTTTCTAACCAACGCTATTCATTACCCAGCCAGTCCTCCTTAGGTTTCCGCTGGACCTTCTGACTCCTATTTCCAGTCTGGAATCACTGATTTGAGATTTGGCAAGCAGCCACTTGCATATGGTGGCACTGCAGTGAGCTATCAGCTATCAGCTGGTGAGATGGTTCTAAGAAGGGACTGCTCACCAGCTGACTTGTACTAGTTTATTTGCTTTGCTCAGCCAGGAGTGGGATGTCCTTTCAGCATTTCATGGGGGCAGATACTTAGTCTGTAAGCTTTTGGGAGCCAGGGCCATGTTTTTGCTCTGTGTTTGTACAGTGCCTCATGCACCGGGGTCCAGGACTATGACTAGTGCTCCTAGGTGCTGCGGCAAACAAGCAGTTAAAGAATTTTCAAAAGACCCAAGAGCCACATTTTCAAGTGCTCAACACTCAAAATTGGGACTGAGTTTCCAGCAGAACTCGGCACTCGCTGTGCCGAGCTCACCCGAATATCCTGAGGTTGCTCGGACCTGGGGCTGAGGTGCTGCAGGATCCCGTCTGGTTCATGTCTTATGTCCCTTAAACCTCATGCTCAGACCTTTTGCTGGTCACCTGCAAGTGTCAGGAAGGGAACATTTCCCCTCCCAGTGTATTCCAAAGGTTTTCTTCTCTCCTTCCTCTGAAGTATCAAAGTTAGCCATAGCAGGAGGTAGGGCACTGAACAGGTGGGCCAGTGCTCTGATGTGAAGAAGATAATTTTCTTTCTCAGGTACTTGGCTGGTGAGTCTTCTTCACATGCTCAGGGTCACACTGATGCCAGGTTTGGGGTCAGGAAGGAATTTCCCCAGCTCAGATTGGCAGAGACCCTGGGTGGTTTTCACCTTCTTCTACAGCATGTGGTTACTGGTCACTTGCCAGGATCATCTGGGTGTATCTCACTTAATCCTTTCCCTGCCAGTTCAGGGGCCTTGGGCACTGGTGCACCTCAGTCCCTCCTGTTCTCTGCCTGGGGCACATCACAGCTTAATCTTCTGAGGCTGTGATTCTTGGATCTAATTCTGGTTGTTGGGCTTGGTGTGGGGGGGTTTAATGGCCTGTGATATGCAGGATGTCACAGTAGCTGGTCCAGTCTGGTCTTATCCTCTATAGCCAGTCCCCTGAGCTAGGAGCTGGGTGTCTTTACCAGAACTGTCTGAGGTGCTCAAGCAAGGGGAGGATGAACAGCACTGACCCCGGTACCAGGGAGTTGTTAGGCCCCTTTTCGCAAGCTTGACAGCCGGAGCTGGGCACCGCCTCAGCAGCACAGGCCAACTACTGGGCATGGTCAGTGCAAGAACCTGCTGCTGGGACTCCTGTGTGAAGGGCTTCCACTGGTGCCTGTTAGAAGACTGTAGATGCCATTTGCAGGAGCCGTGAAGAAAGGGGATTGGAGGCACTAGGAAGATGGAGCTTGGCCCAGCTCCAGCCCCACAGTCAGGGGGAGAAACGCTCTGAAGGAGCCACTCCAGAGACAGTGCTTTGACCTGGAGCCTCAGGAGCTCTGCATTCCCGAGGGAGCCCTGGCAGGATTCCAGCTGTGTGAGCTGACCCTACACTGCACTCCCGGGGGCAGCGGGCTAACCCACCCAATGATGTGGGGGACCCGGTACTCGCAAAGGGGACCCTGGCTGGCAGAGGCTCCTAGGTGGCTGTGTCCTGCTGTCAGCCAGCGAGAACTGTTCTGATGCGGCAAGGCTGCTGCTCACTCCCCCTGAAGACAGACACTCAGTAGATGGCCAGACAGTTGGAACAGGCTCCTCTCAGCAGCGCTGCAGAGACGGGAGTTTCAATCACAGCTTTTCTGCTGAGATCCCATGTCCTAAGCACCAAGACATTGGGGGAGAAGCAGAGCGGGTGAGTTAGTGGCAGGCCCAATGGACGGGGGGGTTGCCAACTGCCAGGATTGGCCGGGAGCCTCCAGGAATTAAAGATGAATCTTTAATTATAGGTGATGTCATGTGATGAAACCCCAGGAATATGTCCATCCGAAATTGGCAGCCCTACTGGGCAGCAGCGGAGCAGCCTCGGAACAGCTCCGATCGAGCAGTGCCCCCAGCTCCAGCTCTAGCTCTTGGAAGCCGCCTGCCAAGGCCTGAAGGCAGAGAGACGGGCAGGGTACTCGTAGGCTCCCAGTCCCCAGCCGCAGCTGGCCAGGAAGCAGCAAAACAAGCAGGGCCTGGCTTCCTCGGCAGCTTCCTTAACTCAGCCTCCGAGTCAGCTCTGCTGCGGTCAATGCAAAGGAATCAGGGAGCGAGTGTGTCCGCGCAGGGCTCGAGCAACGGGCACCAGTTCATGCGGCTTTCATGAATGAGCAATCCAGGAGGAATGAGATTCACTGCTCAGCCTTGCATGGTCCTACATAACAATACCGCCCCTCCACAGCACCACTGTTTACAAGCAGACCTACAGTAACTAATTAGAAGAGGCAGCCCAGGGCTAATGAGCTACAGCAAATCAGCAAACTGAGACTGCTAATATCAGGGGATTTCAGGGAAGAATCTCCCCCAGCCCGGCTCCCCACTCGTCCCAGTATCATCTCGGGGATGATCAATGATGAGAACCCCCCATACCTGCCCCACACTGAGGGAGACTGCCCCATACATCTACCCCCAGAGATCCCTCTGCTCCACACTGGCTGGGGTCTGATTCCGTATCTGCCCCCTCAGATTCCCTGGGAGGTGTCCTGGCGCACTCCAGAGGATGCCCAGGGACCGATCTCTGACGTCCAGCATCTGATGCTGATGCATGGGGCTGATGCTGATGTCGGCAGCGTTCACACTGTATCTCTTCCAACTTCTCACCCTGCCTCAGACCCTCATTACAATGACCTAGATTGAAGATCTGTCTCCATAGCACTTCCCCATGGCAGTAGTTAGCATCTACTCCCCCATCAGCTAGTGCAGACAGGGGCTTAGCTGCTAGTGGAGATGGGGGCCATCATACCCTGGATGACATAGGGCCCAATAGTTGGGTCCCATCTATGCCAGCAACAGCAATCCAGACAATGGGGGATCCATTGCTGACAACCAAAGCCAAAGCTAGGGCAGCTGGTGTCCTGAGCTCCCTCTGTCCTGCCATGAGATGGTTGTCCCTTTCTGCTATCTATCCGGCCCAGAGCGTCCTCTGCCCCACACAGACTATCCTGTATATCTATCCCCAGAGCCCTCTCTGTCCCACACGGAGAGGGAGGTGACCCCCAGAGTCCCCTCTGCCCCACACAGAGAGGGAGCTGAGCCCCACAGATGCATCTGCCCCTTGGTGGAAGGGATCTGAATCCAAGGTCCTTCAGTCCTGTGCTAGGAGGGAACTGTTCTGATCCATACCAGCTCTGTGGGGCTGCCCTGCTGCTCACACAGGTCAGAACATCCCCCAGGAGCCCTGTTCATCCGGCTTTTCCTACCTTCTTCGCAGTTGACCCCTGTGTGGCCTGGGCAGCACTTCCACTCCAGAGCTGTGACTGTTTTGTAGGCCACCTTGTATGCTGGTCTCACGATGGCTCTGTAGCTGTGAAACAGAAAAGGCCCGGACATCAGGAGCTTGGTCTGTTTTCAGGGGCCAGGCTCAGCGCCGGCATCCCTGACATTTGTCACCATTTGTGGCCTGTTGCTACAGATCAGCCCAGGTGGGTCTCACATCTAAATCTCTGGAGGCTTGATGCTTCTTGGGGGTGGGGCAATTTGCTCCTTGCTGTCCCCCTTTCAGCCTTGCACAGGAAGGGAGTGGATTCCAGCCTGGCCCCTGCTGGGATCAGCTGATGTGCCGGAGCCTCCCATGGTGTAGGAGCAACATGGGGCAGGAATGAGTGGGAAGCCTGTTACCCTCACCCGATGAGGCCGTTCCAGGAGGAGTGTGTGTGGAAGGATCCAGGATCGATGGAGCGCTCCCTTGAGGAGTGGGGTGTCCGGGTGTAAGCTGGATCCTATGAGAGTGGGTGGAGGGGAGCCCAAGTCTTCGTGAAAACAGAGGGTGAGTGGCCTAGCAGCTCCATGGTCCCTTTGAGCTGGGTTAGTGGGAGGAACTTGGGACTGGATGGGCACAACAACCTAATTCTTCCTTCCCCTCCCAGTGACACAGGGCCTGGGACAGAGTGCAGCTCACCAGCTACAGCACCCTGATCACTCTAACTCCCTCAGAGAGGCCAGGCCGGGCAAAAATGTAAGTCGTTTATCAGGATCCCAGCAGGGTGAGCTACAGGATTAATTAGCCCATCAGCTGAGGCCTGATCCGATGGCACAGGAAGGACGTGCCAGGTGAGGAGCAGAGCGAGCTGAGTCCAGAGTCAATGGGATCTCCAGGAAGGGAGACCTCTGTCCCTCGTGAGTCTGGGGATCGCAGGGATGTTGTCCATGGTGTTGCTGCACAGGTGGAGGGAGCTGGGTGTGGAGACTGAGTGGGCTCTGTGGTGCGAGAAGATAGGAGCAGCCTGTGTGCTGCCGAGCGTGTGAGGGGCCCTAGGAGGAAACATGAACTCTGGAGCTGTGACTCCCATGTCCCAGCTCTGCCCGCGTGTGGCACAGCAGACAAGCAGCACGCGGCAGGGGAGCGGGGAGGGTGCAAGGGGTTTAAAGATGCAGCAGCATCTCTCTCACCTGCCTCCGTTGCAGCCCCCAGGCCAGCGGCAGCCCTGGAACACTCTCTGCAGGAAGGTACCATTCTGGACATGGCAGGAAACTGTCCTTGTGACCACGTACGAGCACCAGTTCCTGAAAGAGACCAACATAGGCTGCATCACACCCTGCTCCTGCTCGGGGGCAGTTGCCCTTCACTAGACCCAGCAGCCCTGGCCGCTAGGCCAGAATGTATCATTGCCCAGTCATCAACACCCCACCCCGCCAGGGCCCAACCAATCACAGAAAAGCACAGAGACCCCAGGCAGGGCCCAACTGCTTGAACCAGCTCCCCTTCGGCTGCTCCAGCCCCGTAGTCTCAGAGCAAATGTCACATCCCCCAAGAATGTGGCTGGTTCTCCAGGCTCCCCATTCTGAGTGTTGTGCCAGTGTCTCCTGCTCCAAGAAGATCCCTGGCCTCTGAATCGGGTCCAGGCTTCCCCACTCCCTGATCCGAGCGTGAAAACACTCCCACTGCCAGCCATGCAAGTTTCCTCTGGCCGGGATTCCTGCTTAAATGCTGGCCCCTTAAGGGTGTTTGACACAGCAGCAGAAAGCACTGGGCCTTTTTCCACGATCAGCTTTATGACAGGCTGGATCACAGAAACCCCCTTTGGGAACTGCCACCTGATGTGCCTAGACTACTTCTCAGCCTGTTTTCCCTGAAGCTTGGGACTTCAGTCCCTTGCCTGGTTTGTGCCAGACACACTTGCCTGCCGCAAACACAGACCCAGGTCTGAACCACGTCCCCCACAAGTTGCTGGCTTAACTGAAAACAGCTCCTGTCTCCAGCACTCAGACACCCAGTTCCCAATGGGGTCCAAACCCCAAATAAATCTGTTTTACCCTGTACACAGCTTACACACGGTAACCTCATAAATTGTTCGCCCTCTACAGCAGAGAGAGAGAGAGAGAGAGAGAGAGATGCACACAGCTGTTCCCCCCCACACCCAGGTATTAATACATACTCCGGGTTAATTAATAAGAAAAAAGTGATTTTATTCAGTACAAAAAGTAGGATTTAAGTGGTTCCAAGTAATAACAGACAGAACAAAGTGAATTACCAGGCAAAATAAAACACACAAGTCTAAGGCTAATACAGTAAGAAAACTGAATACAGATAAAATCTCATCCTCAGAGATGTTTCAATAAAGCTTCTATCACAGACTGGATGCCTTCCTGGTCTGGGCACAATCCTTTCCCTGGTACAATTCTTGTCCCAGCTCTGGTGGCTGCTAGGGGATTTTTCAGGACTGCAGCCTCCTTTGTTCTGTTCTCCCTCCTGTATGTCTTTTGCACAAGGCAGGAATCCATTGTCCCTCTTTGGGTTCCCACCCCACCTGCTCAATGGAAAAGCACCAGGTTAAAGATGGATTCCAGCTCAGGTGACATGATCACATGGCACTGTAAGACTGCATTACCCACTTGCCAGCACACAGGTATACAGAAGACTTGAAAGTAAACAGAGCCACCTACAACCAGTTGTCCTGGTTAATGGGAACCATCAAGAGTTCAAGCCACCACTAATGGCCCCCACTTTGCAGAGTTATATTTCATATTTCTAGTTTCAGATACAAGAGTGATACATTTATACAAATAGGATGACCACACTCAGTAGATTATAAACTTTGTAATGAGACCTTACAAGAGACCTTTTGCATGCAGCATATTTCAGTTACATTATATTCACACTCATCAGCCTTTTTTCATAAAATCATGCAGAGTGCAAAGTCCCAGGCCCATTCACCCATTCAAGGCCCAAACCAAGACTGGAGACCTGTTGTGATAGGCGCCGTACAAAGTAAGGTGACCCGTTTTTATAAGGACAGACCCGATTTTTGGGTCTTTTTCTTATATAGGCTCCTATTACTCCTCATCCCCATCCTGATTTTTCACACTTGCTGTCTGATAACCCTAGTACAAAAATGTGGTGAAAGGCCATGCCTCCAGTACAGGGACGAGAGCAGCATAGCTCCAGGGCCGTACCTATGCCAGCACAACTCCGTAGTGCATACACATCCTACAGACAATTGGGGGAGGTCCTGGACAATTAAAAAATGGCTAATGTAGTGCCCATATTTAAAAAAGGGAAGAAGGAGAATCCAGGGAACTACAGGCCACTTAGCCTCACCTCAGTGCCTGGAAAAATCATGGAGCAGGTTCTCAAGGAATCCATTTTGAAGCACTTAGAGGAGAGGAAGATGATCAGGAACCGTCAACATGGATTTACCAACATGGATCATGCCTGACCAACCTGACTGCCTTCTATGATGAGATAACTGGCTCTGTGGATATGGGGAAAGCGGTGGACGTGATATATCTTGACCTTAGCAAAGCTTTTGATATGGTCTCCCACAGTATTCTTGCCAGCAAGTTAAAGAAGTATGGGCTAGATGAATGAACTGTAAGGTGGATAGAAAGCTGGCTAGATCGTCGGGCTCAACGGGTTGTGATCAATGGCTCTAGTTGGCAGCTGGTATCAAGTGCAGTGCTCCAGGGGTTGGCCCATGGGCTGGTTTTGTCCAAAATCTTCATTAATGATCTGGAGGATGGCATGGACTCCACCCTCAGCAAGTTTGTGGATGACACTAAGCTTAGGGGAGAGATAGATACGCTGGAGGGTAGGGATAGGGTCCAGAGTGACCTAGACAAATTGGAGGATTGGGCCAAAAGAAATCTGATGAGGTTCAACAAGGACAAGTGCAGAGTCCTGCATCTAGGATGGAAGAATCCCATGCATTGCTACAAGCTGGGGACTGACTGGTTAAGCGGCAGTTCTGCAGAAAAGGACCTGGGGATTACAGTGGATGAGAAGCTGGATATGAGTCAACAGTGTGCCCTTGTTGTCAAGAAAGCTAATGGCATATTGGGGTGCATTAGTATGAGCATTGCCAGCAGATCGAGGGAAGTGATTATTCCCTGCTATTCAGCACTGGTAGGCCACATCTGGAGTATTGTGTCCAATTTTGCCCCCCCCCCCGCCCAGCGCCCCACAGAAAGGATGTGAACAAATTGGAGAGAGTCCAGTGGAGGGCAATGAAAATGATCAGGGGGCTGGAGCACGACTTATGACGAGAGGCTGAGGGAATTGAGCTCATTTAATCTGCAGAAGAGACGAGTGGGGGGGATTTGACAGCTTCTTTCAACTACCTGAAAGGGGGTTCCAAAGAGGATGAATCTAGACTGTTCTCAGTGATACCAGATGACAGAACAAGGAGTAATGGTCTCAAGTTGCAGTGGGGGAGGTCTAGGTTGGATATTAGGAAACACTGTTTCCCTAGGAGGTTGGTGAAGCACTGGAATGGGTTCCCTAGGGGTGGGGTGGAATCTCCTTCCTTAGAGGTTTTTAAAGTCTGGCTTGACAAAGCCCTGGCTGAGATGACTTAGGTGGAGCTGGTCCTGCTTTGATTTGACTAGATGATCTCCTTATGTCTCTTCAAACTCTAATCTTCTATGATTCTACAGCAAGAGAAGATATACAAGATACTGAAGCTGCCTAATTGCATTGTGAGGTCCCTCCAAGGTACATCGCCCATAGCCAGGAATGATCCATTCCTATTGCCTAGCCCAGGGGTTCTCAAACTGGGGGTTGGGTACCCTTAGGGGGTTGCAAGGTCATTACATGGGGCGGATCACGAGCTGCCAGCCTCCACCCCAAGCCCTGCTTTGCTTCCAGCATTTATAATGGTGTTAAATATATTAAAAAGTGTTTTTAATTTATAAGGAGAGTCGCACTCAGAAGCTTGCTGTGTGAAAGGGGTCACCAGTACAAAAGTCTGAGAACTTATGGTGTAGCCTGAACAAAACAACTTTGGTATACTCCCTTGTTTACACATAAGCAAATCTAGTGTTCAGCCTTGAACCATTGTTGTTTCCCTACAAAAACCCCTACCCACACTCCAGAAAGTGTTCGGATGCCTGGATCCAAACTCTGCATCAGTTCCACTAGGACTTTATCTTCTCCTGCCTGATCATGCTGGGGGCTCTGCCTGTCTCCAGCACTCCAGACTCTCAGCTACCACCATCACCTGGGAATCCCGACCAGTTCATGGAGTGGTGAGAACCCAGCTCGATCTCTCTGTTTTTTTTCTGCTCTAGGTATGGCTTTCACCCTGACCTGTGGGATCAGTTTTCTATAATAGTTTTCTGTAATCCAATTTAAGCTAGATTTAATATTGTAACTGTTTTGTTTGTTTGGCTCCTTTATGGTTATTACCTTGCAATAAATCACTTTTATGATTAAGCTGGTTACTTCCCTCCCTCTCTCTCCCTCTCTTTTGTGTTTTTGGTTTCCCCATTCACTCTGCAGCAATGCTTCTCATACCTGAGCTAAAGATGCCCACAGCACCCAAAATCCCTGTGGGATTTGCTCATCAGGAGGATTACTACCAGAACACTTGTAACATGAAAGTGGGGATGCTGATGTGCTGAACCTGGGACATATGAAGGTGGCAGCTTGGAAGTGCTACTCAACACAGCCTGCTGAGTCCAGGGATATATAAAGGGAGTGCTGATTGACACGGTCCTCTCAGATGCACTCTGTTAATGTGTGTGTGTTCGTCTGATTCTAGGACTGGAGGAGCCCAGCCCTGGAGAACCTAGGTCCTGCAGGATAGCTCCCTTGGGACGGGACTTGCGGCAGGGAGAAGTAGAGCTCCCTATGAGAACACAAGTGACACAAGCAGTACTATGATAGAATTACAGAACACCCCACCCCCCCAGAAGAGTAACCCTAATAAATGAGCATACCCCAAAATAACAGACAAATCCAGTAACAAGGGGTGGGCTGGGGGGATTGAACTCAGGACCTTTACATTTAAAAGCATGCGCCTCTACAGCTGGAGTTAAAGGGAGAGCTGTGTGACCTTGGACTGTATAGTAAAGTGACTAACTTCTTTAGGGGCACAGTCCCCAACAAGCCAAAACACCCCATTTGCATGACTGTGGGTCACAGTGGGTGGCTATGTGAACATTACTGCTGACGGAGTCGTGCGTGTCTTGGCAGTTGGCTTACAAGAGCTCCCTAGATGGTGTCAGCTCAGTGGGCTCCAATATTCTCTGCTCGCTAGAAAGCAGCCTGCAGCCTGTCATTAAACCCACACATACTAGGAGAGCAGGGGCTGGTCGGACTGCCCCTGCACAGAGCCATTCCTGCTCTGGTTGTAAGGGGCGGGAGGTGTCCAAACTACGTGAAGAGAAAGGTCCTGGAAAAGCTGTCAGAGGAGATTCAATTAAACATTTTGGAGAAGGAACAAGACAGGAAATTTCCTCCACCTCCGAGATCTCAGTGCCAGGTCTCAGCCCTCCAGAGTTTTACACCCCTGACCAGAGGGATTTAGAAAGGGAACACTCATAGAGACTTCCTGGGTGACATGACCTAGCTTGCCCCATTCTCCTGCCCCCCAAGCACTCAGAAGCATACTGCTCCCATTCCCATACAACCAGTGAATAGTCAGGTAACACGATCCACATGGTGCATGCAGTTTGGGTGCCTGGTTTCAGACCTCTCTCTCTGACAGGGTCTTTCAGGACAGGGACAGCCTCACCCCACGTTAATGAGCTCAGGGGGCCAGATTCCAATCTCACTGATGCTGGTGCAAAGTTGGAGTCACCTTCTTATAGTCCATGGAGTTACATCAGTGTGATTGCAGAGTGACAGAGACCAGGATGTGGCCCCAGGATTCCTGCAATGCTCATTCATGGCACCTCGGGCCTTTGCCTCTGATGCCCTTTGCAGTGATCTCTCCCTAAGGCCTTGTCTACACTACAGAGTTTTGTTGACAAAACGGTGGAGGTGTGCAAGCTGCCATGCTCCTCCCATCAACAAAGCTCTCTCGTCTTGCTGACAAAATAAACCCATCTCAGTGAGAGGCGTAGAGCTTTTTGCTGCAAAGTTAGATAGCTGCAGTGTAGACACTGCGCTTGGTTATGTTGCTGTAAATGGCTCCCCGGACGTGCCCCACGATGCCCATTCTGATCACTCGGGTCAGCAGTTTGAACTCTGCTGCCCTGCACCCAAGTACACAGACACCTGCCCCTTGCCCTTTAAAGGCCCAGGAAGTTTTGAAATCCCACCTCCTGTTTGTTAGATGCAGAGAGCTCACATCTTCCCAGTTGGCCATAGCAGCTCCGCATGGTAAATGTTCTCCCATCTCAAAAAGGATATACTGGCATTCGAAAAGGTTCAGAGAAGGGCAACTAAAATGATTAGGGGCTTGGAACGGGTCCCATATGAGGAGAGATTAAAGAGGCTAGGACTTTTTAGCTTGGAAAAGAGGAGACTAAGGGGGGGATATGATAGAGGTCTATAAAATTATGAGTGATGTGGAGGAAGTGAATAAGGAAAAGTTATTTACTTGTTCCCATAATAGAAGAACTAGGGGCTACCAAATGAAATTAATCGGCAGCAGGTTTAAAACAAATAAAAGGAAGTTCTTCTTCACACAGCGCACAGTCAACCTGTAGAACTCTTTGCCTGAGGAGGTTGTGAAGGCTACGACTATAACTGGGTTTAAAAGAGAACTGGATAAATCCATGGAGGTTAAGTCCATTAATGGCTATTAGCCAGGATAGGTAGGAACGATGTCCCTAGCCTCTGTTTGTCAGAGCGGGATGATGGATGGCAAGAGAGAGATCACTTGATCTTTACCTGTTAGGCACTGGTCACTGTCAGTAGACAGGATACTGGGGCGGAATGACCTTTGGTCTGACCCAGTACTGCCATTCTTATGTTCTTAAATGCCTGTTGGGGATGGTCTAGGTTTACTTAAGGCGGAGGAGGGATGACTGAGTGGTTTGAGCATTGGGCTGCTAAACCCAGGGTTGTGAGCTCAGCCCTTGAGGGGACCATTTAGGGATATGGGGCAAAAATCTGTTGGATGATTTAGTTGGAGATTGGTCCTGCCCTGAGCAGGCAGTTAGACTAGATGATCTCCTGAGATCCCTTCCACTGCTGACATTCTGTGAGGTCCTGCCTCACTGCAGGGGCTGGACTTGATGACCTCATGAGGTCCTTTCCAGCCTGACATTTCTGTGTTCCCCTCCCCCACTGGCTCTTATGGGGACTGTATGTACCCTGTGACTGGCTGTTTCTATAGAGGGACTACTTTGGGGCCCCTGGGGAGGTAGGCGCAACGGGGTAATCAACCAGCCTTCACAAGACCACTCCCAGGGCCACCTCTTGAGAGATTCTGGGAAGCTGTTGGGCTCCTCTTGGCCTCAATGAGGCAGGGGAGGCAGTGTTTCCTGGTGGACAGCACCAGACTAGGAGAGCTAGGCAAAGTTCTCAGCTCTGCTACTGCTTTGCTGAGTGACCACTGGCAAGTCATTGCCCTCCCAAGCCTCAGCTACCCCTCTGTGAGATGGGTGTAGGACACTGACCTCCTTGTGCGCCATAAGAACTAAGTATTCCTCTCACTGTGATGTTCAGCCCCTTTCAGAGTGAAGTGCCACAGGAGTATGGCAGGGGCTGTGCTAGGAACAGAGGAGAGCTCCTGGGCTCTCCGCGAGCCGCGCTGGCCTGCAGAGCACCACGCACCGGGGAGGTAGTGCTGTGAGCTCCAGTGCACACGAGGAATGTTCCCAGGGTATCACCATTACACAGACACCTGGCCTGGGAGCCAGGTGCCGAGGTGCTGCAAAAACTTGAGTCTATGGCACCAAAGGCAGGGCCTTCTCTCTCGCCTGGGGCAGCCAGCGTGATGCCTCCTTCTGCGGGCTGCGGGCCTTGACATGGCCAAGACCTCTCCCTGAGCGCACTGAAATCAAAGGGAGTGGAGCAGGGTGTAAAGGCAGCACTAGAGCCCAGTAGCAGGACCAGGATCCCACAAGGCCCACAGAACCCACTGCCATGATAGCGGGAGGGGTGTTGTGTGGTGGAACGGGAGCAGGATTCACACTAGTCCTGTGCAGGGCTGTAGGCAGCACCATTGTAGACAGGAGCAAAGAGACCCAAACAGAGTGGAGAGATCTAAGGAGAGCAACAAACAATAACCCACTTTCCATTGGGGCATCTCCAAGGGCCTAGCAAACATTAATCAGAGCCGGCTCCAGGCACCAGATGAGGAAGCACGTGCTTGGGGCGGCCCATTCTAAGGGGTGGCATTCTGGCCAATCCTGGGGTGGCACAATCCCTGGTATAATCTGAGGCTTAATCCTTGACAGCATCACCAGTGCCAAGAGTCCAAAAATCCTGGGATTGACTCACAGTTCATGAGATTTCATGGATTCTTTTTCTTTGTCTCCTGCTTTCAGGGCCTTCAGGCTGTGCTCAGGTCACATTTGCAAGCTCTTCCCCACCACCATGAGGGCTAGAAACTTACTGGGTATATAAAAAAAATAGAGCTTCCCACCTACTGACATGCCTCGGGGTGCTGGAGCTTAAAGGAAAACACCCATTGTTACAAGAGAAAAATAACATTGTAAGAGGCGATAACTCTGCTTCCAAGCCCTCTGCATTGCAAGTAATGATCAACTCCATTTTAGGAAAGGGAAACTGAGGCACAGTGAGGGGCAGTGACTTGTGCTAGGGTCACAGCTCAGAGCCAGAAAGAGAACCCACATGTGATTGCTAGATCTGGGCCTAAGTTACAAGACCATCATTCTAACTGAAAAGTCACAGCCTAAGATCTCTGAGAAAAGGTTACGCCAACGTCAAACATCAACTGAAGTCTGGGCCAGCAGCTTGCTGGGAGCTCTTGGGCACAACTAACTTGCACAGAATAGAGCAGATTGCAGCCAGAGATTACAAGTCCCATCAGACATTGCTCTGTCTCAGCTTGGGGGGCCAGACCTCTCCTGACTGCATTTGGTCTATGGGGCTACACTGTTATCAGTCCTTTTTCGAATCCTGTTATGCTCTTGGCTTCAATGTTGTCCTGTGGCAGTGAGTTTCACAGGATAATTGTGCACTGTGTGAACATGTATCTCCTTGTGGCAGTTTTAATGGCTGTCTTTCAATCTTACTGAATGTCCTTTTGCTCTTGTATTTCCTGAGTCAAGGGGAACGGAAGACACTGATTTACCTTCTCTGTCCAATTCCCTATTTGTACGCCTAAATCAGGTCTTATCTTGTCTGATAGCTGCTCCCAGAACCTGAAGGGAAGCAGCCTGTGATGAGGATTTGAATGTCCTTGGTTTGAGTGCTGCTATTGATATGGTGGGGGTTCTTGTGGTTGCATAGGAGGGGCTGTGTTTGGGATGCAATTTGGCCTAGTGGGTAACACCCTGACCTGGGCCTCAGGAGTCCTAGTTTCTATTCCTGGCTCTGCTGTTGGCTGACCTTGGGCAAGTCACTGCCCCTCTCTGTGCCTCAGTTTCCCAATTTATAAAATGGGGCTAACGATACTGACCTCCTTTGCAGACTTGCAATGATTTGCGTCCCATAGTTAATAATTTTGAATAATGAATACATGCGAGAACATGGTCACAGACAATTCCTGGGATGGTGGAGGGGGAAGAGGCAGAATTCGTAGATCAAATAAAACATCCAGAATTCTTCACTCAGCTTTCGGCCCCAGCAGTAGATTCTACAGTCAGAGCGTAGCCAATGCACGAGGCAGGACGGAAGCCAGCTTACCGCTCTTCTCTGGCAAGGTTGGCTCAGCAGGGATACCAGGAGTCACGAATCTGGGTCTAGTCAGAAGACCACAGGGAGGGCCAGTGTTCCCTCTCATTTTTCCCACCCACATTTTGTTATGTGCACCAATACGGAAGTGAGGTGTGACACACGACCTTCATATTGGTGCACGTAACAAAATTCATGTGGTGGGGGTTGGGACCGAGGGGTTCGGAGTGTGGGAGGGGCTCAGGGCTGGGGCACAGGGTTGGGTGCAGGGGGTGCGGGCTCTGGGGTGGGGCCAGGGATGAGAGGTGCAGGAGGGTGCTCAAGGCCTACGGCAGGGAGAGAGGACTTGCCCCAGCTCTCTCTCCCCACAGCACCACCTCCCCCCACTGCGTGAGCTCTGGGGCTGGGGCTTCAGGACAAGTGCCCCTCCCACTGGCCCCCGCAGGTCCGGGCTGGGGGAGGGCTGCCTCTTCCACACCTGGGTCTGGGCTGCTCTGGATGCAGCTCGGTCTACGTGGATCCACGGAATTGGGGCCGGCCTGGGCCCCAGCAGAGTTGGGGGCCGGGCTAGGTGGAGGCTAGGGTGCCCCTCCCCCAGTCGGCCGTGGCCAATCCCTGGGTGGGTTCCCTGAGTGCCTGCATGGCACTAAACAGGCTGCTGCGCAGCCGCACAGCGTGCAGGGAACGTAGGTGAGGGCTTGTCCACACTGCAGCTGGGCTCAAGCCACCCAGCCCAGGTGGACAGACAGCGGTTGGCTACGCGGGGTCGACGGCTCAGGCTGGGACCCAGGCATCACGCCGGGGCCCAGCTCTCCAGCTGGGTATCTCAGCGCTGACCTCAACGGAGCTACGCTGATGGATCCGGCTCAGCTGGTAAATGCGGAACAAGAAGGAGCCATGGTTACACTGTTCCCTTCCTGACTGCTATAGCGGCCCAGAACTAGGTCCCTGATCACCTGCCCCGCAGGCTGCAATGGGCGTGAAGCCTTGTTTTTCACTTGTGTGTTCTGCGCCTCCTCCACCTCTCTCTGTTTACACAGTCAGCTCTTCGGGGTAGGGGCTGGGTGCTCCTGTGGTTTGGCGGCACCTGACAGCCAGGGCTCCCCATCTTGAATGGTCCCTAGGCACTATTGTAACCACCATGAATATTAATCACGATATCCCACCCTCCCTGCTCCACTGTGCCCACACCATCAGAATAGTTGCTTTCTGCACACAGAGGTGCTGCTGCCCCCTGGCAGAGCGTCCTGCCCCCAGCACCAGGCCACAAGATCAGGGCACTTTCCCCTTTCAAAGTGCATGAGCCACCAGCCCGTGTGGATCCCTGCAGTGCTGCAGCTGAGTCTTGATAGCAGGTCTGGGCAGCGCAGGCACAGCAGAGACCAGAGGGGCAAGCACTGCGCTCACATTACGTCGGCCTGGGATGGTGCCACGCAAGGGCAGACTGAACTGCCCCACTGAGGCAGAACTGCTGAGCAGGCAGAATGTGGAGGGGAGCTGGGTGCTCATGGAGCAGCGCTGGAGTGGCTCCCCAGGCGCGGCTGGAACCTGCGTCAGCTGGGAGCTGCTCTTGGCAGATCCCCTGCATGGGCAGGGGCTGCAGGCTGGCTTGACTCTTCAGGTGTATTAGGTTTATCCCCAGCTTCTTCCCTTCCTGAGGGCTGGAGGCTTTACCCAGCAGCGGTAGTTACGAAATGAAAGAAAAGGCCAGTTCACATGCATCCAGATGCCGCAGGTGAGGCCTGCAGTATCCAAGTCACCTCTCCTGGGAGCACATGGTGGTGACGGGAATGGCCCATGGCCACCCCTCCAGCTCCCTCCATTGCAGAGTGGATCCCTGCCGTGGCCTGGCCCCCAGCCTGGAGCCAGGATCCCAGGATGAGCTAAGGGCAGCACAGAGCCAGGATGGCGAAGGACCAAACCCACACGTTACAAAGGGAAAAAACCCAGAGAGCTGAGCTCGGTGCAGAGATGGAGCCACGGAGCCCAGACCACCTGGGGACTTGGGAGCCCAGACCACCCAGGGACCGGGGAGCCCACACCGCCTGGGGACCGGGGAGTCCAAGCCAGCCCAGAACACCTGGGCACTGGGGAGCCCAGACCACCCAGCGAGCCCAGTCCAGCCCAGACCGCCCGGGGAGCCCTGGCCCCACACCCACTCACAACAGGCCATCGAGAAAATGAGGGGGAAAGACAGAGAGAACCGCTGTCCTTCTCACTGGACACACAAAGAAACTGCCTGAGCTCACCTGCTACAGGGCGAAACACAGTCACACCTGTCCTGGGGAGCCAGCTGGGCAGAACCAGCTACTCCAGCGTATAGTCGATGGTACCCCTGCAGCGCTGCCTGTCCTCGGAGCTGTACTCTGCCCCTTGACAATGCTTCTGCACCCTCCCAAGAGCTCCCCCCACTGGAGAAAAGCTGGGAGTGCAGTAGCTAGCTAGCTCCCCCTAACAGCTGCTACGCTGGCAGACACCAGGGACCTCCAAAGCTACGAAGCAGGAGCTGCTACAGTGTGAACTAAAGAGCCAGGCTTTCAGGCTGCGGCTGCAAGACCCGTATCCTCTGTGCTGTGGGTCAGAAACAGAGGGCAACCGCTGGGTTACGCTGGTGCAACTCTTATTGCACCTCCTGCTGGAAGAGTCTGGGAGTGCCCCAGAGGTAAAGCTCCTGCACCTGCACCGTTTGCAACGGTGCCTCCTGCTGGGAGAGGCTGGGTTTGGGATATCGCGGAGCAATCCCTGCACGAGGCTGGGAGAGGCAGCACTGCAGTTCACAGGCCCCCTGCAGCGGTCTGGAAGCGGCTGGTGCTACACAGACCCATTCGTTTTCCCCACTCCAGGCCCCAAATGCTCACAGCAGAGCCTCCCATTTTGCTTTGAAAGCAGCCAGGCCCTGGGCGTGCAGAAAAGCTGGGAACACGGGGGAAGGGGCCCTCCCCCAACCTCTTCCCAGCTTGTGTCCCCCCAAGGAAAGGGGATGGCAGGCAAGAGTGGCCCCTCTGCTCCTCAGTACTGCAGCTGTTCCCTAAGGCAGCACCACACGCTGCTCCTCCCAGTGGGCTCAGAGGGACATGGGGAGATCGAGCCCTTCGCCTCTACTGCACGAGTTCAAATCTGTCCCCCCAGCCATTTCCAGCTGGTGCCTCTGCAGTGGGCAGACAGCTATAGTGACAGAGACTGTAGGGGGCTTAGAGCGCCGAGCCACCTGCTCTGGAGCTGGGGGGATCAGAGCACCCAGCCCCTCGCTCTGGGCACGTGGGGCGGGGCCATGGGGGAATCAGAGCTTGTTCAGGGCTGGGGAGTGCGGGGTGGGTTTTGTCAGAGAACCCAGTCCCTTGTTCAGAGCTGTGCGGAGGGGAGGGGGGCAGAAAATCTAGTCCCTTGCTCAGGGCTGCTGGCGGGGGTGGGGGGCGCGTGAGAGCGCACAGTCCCTTGTGCGGGGCCCGTGGGGGGGTGTCAGAGCACCCAGCCTCTTGTTCGGGGCTGTGTGCGGGGGGGAAGGGGGCAGGGATTCCTGTCACTCCCAGGAGAGCTGAGGGATAATCAGCAGGCTGGGATTCATGGGAAGGGGCTCAAACCCCTCTCCCCCGAGGGCCGTGGCTCCAGTCCATCTGGGGGGCCAGTCTCTGGAAGCCATTGCCATGTGGCCTACGTGATCCCGCCCTCCTAAGCGAACACTTGGGCCCTGGGTTCAGAGCAGCTGTGGTGTGGGAGGGTGCACAGTGCCGGCTGTGCCCTGGGCAGACACTCACCCAGCCCTGACTTTGGGGCTGGCCTGGAGCAGGGTGGCAATGGTACGACTAGCTGGTGAAGGCCATGAGGCCCGTCTCCGCTCACTGGCTCTCACAGGCCTCCCAGCCAGAGCTGTCTGTCATTTGGCCTCCCCATCCCTCCTGTAGTGGGGCCGGGGCCCCATCCTGCCCCATCACAGAGGCTGCTTTCTGTGATGCCTTCTCTCTCGCAGTGGACACTGAGCTCTCAGCAGCAGAGACCCTGCGTCTGCATGGGAGGCTCAAGCCCCTGCCACTGCAGCTGTGACTCCCTCCACCCAGCAGCCTCCACTCCCTCTGCCTGGCCAAGCACCAGGGAAGGCCTGGGTGTATCTGGCTCTAAGGGGTCGTCTCTGTGGCGAGGGAGGGCGCTGGAATGTCAGAACTCAGCACATGGGCAGCCCCTGGGATTCCTCCCACAAAGGGAGGGAGCAGAACAAAGACACTGGCATGCTGGCTCCCGTGCCCACACTGGGGGAACGCTGCAGTTTGTCTCACTTGGCGCTCTCCCTGGGGGTTCATCTATTGCAAACTGTGTCTCCTGCACAAACCCGCAAAGTGGCTGCAGCTGGAAGCCCTCTCCCACCCCCTGCCTGGCAGCGCCCCCACTAGCTGGCACTCCCACATTCTTTCCAACAGCCACCACAGCTGTGCTGGGAGTGGGGGTGGAACCAGCCCCACAGCGATTCCCACTGGCTGACACTGATATCAGCGTTGTTCCTCTGACACCTGCAACAGCTCCTGCAGGGGATCCAAGCACTGGAACAGCAGGGAGCTCCCCACCCTGCCCCAGCAGTGCCCTGGGGGGAAAGAAGGAGGTGTGAGAAGCAGACTGAGTGCTGGGGCTGTCTCAGGGGTTTAGTGAGGCTGGGTTTTCCCAGGGGCCCGGGTTCTTCAGGGCTCAGCACCCATAGTTGGGTTCAGATTTGTAAAAGCTCAGCACCCATGTGTTCTGGCACCCTACGTCCAGTGTGGGGCAGGCTCCGGGTCGCTGACCTAGGCTATGCGCTAGCCAGGCTCCCTCCCCAGCCTGTGAATGAACAACCCGCCTTTAGTAGGGCAGAGCCTGGCACCTGGGGAGCCCAGGCCATGCAGACAGTGAAGGGGGCACTTACATGTGACTGCAGCAGCCTGGGCATGGAGAGCGAGCAGGATTCACTAAGGAGAAGCCCATGGGGATCGTGGCCAGCCAGGCACTGCCAAGATCCTGGTCATTCTCCCTAATCCCCACATCGGGTCTTCCAGTCTTGGGTGCCTAGTCTCCTGCTTCAGCTACCTGGTCCCCCATCCCTACCATGCACCACTTAAACCCTGGCACTGCTGCCACCACACCTCTCTGCTGGGAGCTGAGCGTGCCAGTGTCCTAACTATAGCATCCAGCCCACCCCCACCTCAGGCCTGCCCATGCCCATGTCCACCTACAGCCCTGGCCCAGGCCGCCCTACCTCCTGCCTGCTTGCACTCTTGTCTCATGCCTACCCAATCCAGGTCCCTTGCCTACCTGCACCCATTCCTACCTACAGCCATGCCCAGCTGTACCCATACCTCATGCCCTGTCAATCTTGGGAGCCACACAAGACTCTTCAGGGCAGGGTCCACGCCTTGATGTATATTTTCAGAGCACCCAGCACAAGGTCCCAGTCCTGACAGGGCCCCTGAGTGATTTTACCCTATAGCTCTTGGAGCTGGCCGAACACCACCCATCAGAAGAGCTTCCCATTGAAAACTGCAGTTTTGTCAAAATCCAAACATGGTGCAAGAATGGGTCAATTCTGACTACATTTTTGAAAAGAAAAAGTTGAAAAATTGTCCAACTTTCTCATTTCGATATGTTCATTTCACTTTCACAAGGTAAAAACGTTTCTCTGCAATGGTCTCATTTCCATTCATTTTGACTGGTGTTATATTTGAATCTTTATTTCCATTGTATATTTCAGTAGATCATATTTATCCTCTGGCTGACATTGAAGAGCTGAATGTAATATCAAAGTCAAAATTATATGAATCAATGTTATTGGAAGGGCACGTTAGTATCAAAATGAAGCGTTGCAATGATCCCAAATCAATTGGTGGGAGGAGGGGGGAGATGATCTGTTTTGTAGGAAATTTCATTCCAGCGTGTAATGAAAAATCATTTCAGAATTTCTCACGAATGGCAATCCCACTTCCCAACCAGCTGGAGTCAATATTAAACAATCCAAGCAGGCCCGAAACAGGGACCCGCAGGAGGGTGGGGTGCCCTGGCTGCAGAGCAAGGGGCTGGATGATTCATCTTGCTGCTTTGTGACCTGTGAGATGCCTGTCTGCTCTCCGAGGAGAAGGGCCTTTGAAAAGGAGCTGCCCTGCAAGGAGAATAAAGAATTTGCCAGGGGGAGGGGCACTGCTTACTTTTTAAATAGGGGACTCATCAAGAAAGAAAGAGTGGGAGGGGAGAGCTCTGGGGGGCTTGTGGAGGGTGGAAAGGATCAGAGAGGGGGTGATTTTCCAGGGGGAAGGAGCCAAATCCACCCTGACTATAATAGCAGTGAAGTCAGTGCAAAAGGCCTGAAAGACACACAAAAAAGCTGACTGTGGGCAAGTCACTTTCCCTTTATACACCTGTTTCCTCTCCCACCCTTCATCTGCCTCCCCTATTAGTCAGGCTAAGCACTCTTCAGGGCAGGGTTTCTCTCTCCCTAGATGTTTGTACAGTGGATAGCACAATGGGGCCTAGGCGCTCTGCCATGGAACAATGCCAAAGAACAATGGGGCAGAAGGCAGATCAAACTCTACCCTCCACACAGAGAATGGGGAGGAGGGTGTCACCTTCTGTCCTGGTCAACAGGGGGCAGCACACAAAATAGAAGAGGTAGAACAGGAAATTCTGTTCCAAGAATTTACAGATACGGGGGTGGGGTTGGCAAGCGGGGAGGTAGAAGGTACAATCTCTGTGCCGGGGAGCAGGCAGAACAGCTGGCACCAGTGCCTCACCAGAGGGCATACAGTGTGAAAGAATAGTAAACATGGCAGACGACCAGCTTGGCTTAACAGTGAAATCCTTGCTGATTTTAAATGCAAAAAAAGAAGCTTATAAGAAGTGGAAGATTGGGCAAATGACCAGGAAGGAGCATAAAAATATTGCTCAGGCATGTAGGAGTAAAATCAGGAAGGCTAAATCACACTTGGAGTTGCAGCTAGCATAACATCTCTTATATGAAGAGTAACAAAAAGGGTTTCTTCAGGTATGTTAGCAATAAGAAGGTGATCAGGGAAAATGTGGGCCCCTTACTGAATGGGGGAGGCAACCGAGCAATAGAGGATGTGGAAAAAGCAAACGTACTCAATGCTTTTTTTGCCTCTGTCTTCACGAACAAGGTCAGCTCCCAGACTACTGCACTGGGCAGCACAGCATGGGGAGGAGGTGACCAGCCCTCTGTGGAGAAAGAAGTGGTTCAGGACTATTTAGAAAAGCTGGACGAGCACAAGTCCATGGGGCTGGATGCGCTGCATCCGAGGGTGCTAAAGGAGTTGGTGGATGCGATTGCAGAGCCATTGGCCATTATCTTTGAAAACTCCTGGCGATCAGGGGAGGTCCTGGATGACTGGAAAAAGGCCAATGTAGAGCCCATCTTTAAAAAAGGGAAGGGGGAGGATCCAGAGAACTACAGGCCAGTCAGCCTCCCCTCAGTCCCTGGAAAAATCGTGGAGCAGGTCCTCAAGGAATCAATTCTGAAGCACTTAGAGGAGAGGAAAGTGATCAGGAACAGTCAGCATGGATTCACCAAGGACAAGTCATGCCTGACCAACCTAATTGCCTTCTATGATGAGATAACTGGCTCTGTGGATGAGGGGAAAGCAGTGGACATGTTATTCCTTGACGTTAGCAAAGCTTTTGATACGGTCTCCCACAGTATTCTTGCCAGCAAGTTAAAGAAGTATGGGCTGGATGAATGGGCCATAAGGTGGATAGAAAGCTGGCTGGATCGTCGGGCTCGACGGGTCATGATCAATGGCTCCATGTCTAGTTGGCAGCCAGTATCAAGCAGAGTACCCCTAGGCTTGGTTCTGGGGCCGCTTTTGTTCAATATCTTCATTAATGATCTGGAGAATGGTGTGGACTGCACCCTCAGCAAGTTTGCTGATGACACTAAACTGGGAGGAGTGGTAGATACGCTGGAGGGTAGGGACAGGATACAGAGGGACATGGACAAATTAGAAGACTGGGCCAAAATAAATCTGATGAGGTTCAACAAGGACAAGTGCAGAGTCCTGTACTTGGGACAGAAGAATCCCATGCACTGTTACAGACTAGGGACCGAATGTCTAGGCAGCAGTTCTGCAGAAAAGGATGTAGGGGTTACAGTAGATGAGAAGCTGGATATGAGTCAAGAATGTGCCCTTGTTGCCAAGAAGGCTAATGACATTTTGGGCTGTATAAGTAGGAACATTGTCAGCAGATCGAGGGACGTGATCGTTCCCCTCTATTTGGCATTGGTGAGGCCTCATCTGGAGTACTGCGTACAGTTTTTGGCCCCACACTACAAGAAGGATGTGGAAAAATCGGAAAGAGTCCAGAGGAAGGCAACAAAAATGATTAGGGGCCTGGAGCACAAGACTTACGAGGAGAGGCTGAGGGAACTGGGATTGTTTAGTCTACAGAAGAGAAAACTGAGGGGGGATTTGATAGCTGCTTTCAACTACCTGAAAAGGGCTTCCAAAGAGGATGGATCTAGACTGTTCTCAGTGGTAGCAGATGACAGAACAAGGAGTAATGGTCTCAAGTTGCAGTGGGGGAGGTTTAGGTTGGATATTAGGAAAAAGCTTTTTCCCTCAGAGGGTGGTGAAGCACTGGAATGGGTTCCCTAGGGAGGTGGTGGAATCTCCTTCCTTAGAGGTTTTCAAGGTCAGGCTTGACAGAGCCCTGGCTGGGATGATTTAGTTGGGGTTGGTCCTGCTTTGAGCAGGGGGTTGGACTAGATACCTCCTGAGGTCCCTTCCAACCCTGATATTCTATGATTGGGAGAGAAGACAAAGTCACCCAAATTCTGGCTGCTGCAGGAGGCAGAGGGTCCCTTGGTTCTCCCATAGGTCCCTCAGTGTCAGGGGGACACAAGAGAGTCCATCTGAGGAGCAGGCAGCAGTGAGAGCCATTACTGAGAGAGGCCCCATAACGCAGGAAAGTGTCTGTCCAGCAACCAAAGGGCCCCAGGGGGCGAGAGTCCTGCTGAGTCAAATTTCTTCACACACACCGCTCTGTGCACACACGCGCGCGCACACACACACATTCCAGCTGGCGTGTCTCAGAGCACCTCAGAAAGCCCAGACTTTCTATCCTTCTTATAGCACAGCCCTGTCACCAAGATCAGCCCACTGCTGGAATGAAGCTCTACCTTCCCGGGTCTCTTCTCCCCCCCACAGCCCAGCTCACAGTTATTGCTTACGATGGTGGGTTTGGGGGCTAAGTAACACCTATATTGTACCTTTCATCACAGCATCTCAGCTCTCTTTGCCTGAAACACGAGCCTGGGAAGTGGAACTTAAATTCATAACTTTGCTGGGGACTAAAAACCAGGGACTTACCAGAGACATTATGCTGGCTTTATGGCCCATTACAACAATGTGTAACACATCCTGCTGCCTGCTAACTCTGGTTATCCAACCACTACAGAGTTGTTCATGGCTCACTTTATTTTAAGGGATCTCTTATATGTGTGAACCCATATACTTAACAATTTGTCCCCCCTTGTACTTAGCTCAGACACTCTGGCTACCTTCTCCAGACCTGATGAGCTCTGTATAGCTCAAAAGCTTGTCCCTTCCACCAACAGTAATTGGCCCAATAAGTTATTACCTCTCTTACCTTGTCGCTCTCATTACACTTGTTTAACAAATGGGGAAACTGAGGCACATACTAGGGAAATGATTCATCCTGGGTATTAGTGGCAGAAGTGAGATTAGACCCCACGTGTTCTGGCTCCCGATCCCTTGCTCTATTCACAGTGCTCCCTCCCCCTCTATACACAGGTTCCTCAGCCCAGGGAATGTGGTCAGATTGCTAGGCATAAGGGGTTAATCATTAAACAGAAAGTCTGCAAGTGAGCTAGGTTTGGGGGTCCCACGGAGGAAGCATTTGGCATGGCTCATATCCTTTTTGTAGCTATGGACTCCAGCAGGGATGTGGCCCTGCCATGGCAAACCCATGGAACCTGAAACTAAACCATCCATTGTGGAAAAGCTAACCAGTGCAGCCCTAAACAGCTCAGTGACAAGAAGCTGTGGAGACAACTTCCCCGGGTGCAGGGTGAGCGATGGCCAGAGAGCAGGCGCTCCCCTTGGCATGTGGCAAAAGCAGCCAGCACAGAGCAGGGCAGGGGATGGGTAGAAGGAGGGGCAGCACAGTCTAAGTCTGGAGACCCTATTCTATCCCAAGACAAGCCGTTGGGGGCAGGTGTGACGCTAGGGATCATGAGTCTCTCCAAGTAGCCCTCCACCATGGTCTGGATCTAGCCATCTGGTCTCTCTATGGGATCACAATGACAGCTACACCCCATGGCTAGAGCAGCCGCATTTTCAAATGGTCCATTACCCAAGCCTCCGGGAGGGCTGCAGTTCACCAGGCAATGCATGGGCTGAAGAGGAAATGCCCAGCACTAGCGAGCAAAGGAAGCCGGAGACCATGGCTGTGGGGGGGAGGGGAGGACCCTCACTCATTGCTGGCCTGGTCCCACAAGGTGGGAATCCACTGCATTTCCTTTACTGCTGTCTCCTTCCTCCACATGCCATTGGCAGACAGAATCTGTGGCCTATTCAGTCACTCTCCCCCCAGCTCCCTGGCCTCTGACTGGTCTGGGAAAGCATCTGCTGGCTGGGGCAGGTTGGAGCTGCTTCACCCCAGCCCAGTTTTCTCTGCAGATGTTCCCAGAGGAGACCTTGAAAGGCCTCTTATATCTGAGTCCTACTTCACCCCAGCATCAGAAATGTTCACCCACAGCAGCAGCACGACTGCCACGGCACCCAGTGGGCCAGGTTGTTCCCAGGGACAGCTCTCTGCTTGAGCTAAGGAGGGTGTGGGTGTAAGGTTTCCCTACACCCTGTCGCTGTACAGTCAGTTGAATCAAAGACTACAAGTGAAGGGCCTGAAGCAAACCCCAGCTCTGAATCCCCCCAAATGTTTCTCCAGAAGTTTGGAATCAGAGCCAAGTGTTGCTTCTCTGACTGGTCCTGCACGGAATAAGCCAACAGCTGCCCTGCACCCTCAGCCCAAGCTGTGCCTCGAGTTACTCCGTGGGGCTGGGAAAAGCTGCTTCTAACTTACCAAGTTTTGCACTGCTCTGTGCTTCCTGGGTTTGCCGGGACGGGAAGGGGAAGTGAGCCTGTTTCTGCACACAGTGTCCTGGATCCAGCCGGCATCGGAAGGCCCCACGGATCCAGGGGAGATATTTCCAGAGCAAAACGTTTCCCGTAAACATCACAAAAACTGGACGCTGCCCAGAACCAGCAACTCCTCCAGGGTTCCCCAGACCTCGGTGAGAACTGCCCACACTGACTGGGGGGCTGGTTTAGCAGCCCCAGTCTGTCCACAGACCGAGGTGATCACAGACAGCAGCCTGGAGCTGTGAGCCCAGGCTCCTCAGCCAAGACACCTCAACCCCAACCTGCCGGCTGGTCCACAGGAAATTCAGCTGATGCAGATTGTTCCCTCCAAGCCCTTCAGCCAACCCAAGCCAGCATGCTAGGGCCAAATGGCCCCCTCTACCCAGCTGCTGCTCACCTGTTACTCTCAACCGACCTTCACAGATCAGGTCTCTCGCCACTATTATTCCTATCTGCGGGCATTTTCACTCAGGGTTTTGGAGCGGTGCTCCAGCTCCAGGCAAAAACCTGCAGCTCCACTGCTCCGCGCTCTGCTCCAAAGCCCTGTTTCTACATGTCCCACCCAGAGCCAGGCCCCGGCTGGGATGACGACGTATCGCAGAACAGGGAGGACAAGCACCTGGCCCGTTGTACAAAGGGGGACCACACTGATCTACAGAGGGGCCATTCATGCCTCCCAGCCTTGGCCAAGGCTCCCAGCAGCGGAGCCAAGAACAGAAGCTGTGTCTCCTGACGCCCAGCCCTGTGCCCTGCCCACTAGGCCACAGCAGCGCCCCTCGGGCAGCCCATGGCTCGCCCGTGCCCAGAGGCTCTTTACCTGCGGTGAGTGTGGTGGAGTCCTGCCAGGCTCCAGGCGCAGCTCCCCTCCGGCAGCAGGCAGCACAGCCACAGGGCAGCGGACAGGCACCTCGCCCAGGTGCGCCGGGGTCTGCGCATCGTGTCCCTCCGTGGGGCCGGAGCTTCGGAGCTCACCCAGAGCCCGGGATCCTTCCCGAGCTCCGGCGATCCCCGCGACGGGCTCCCCGCCTCGCCCCCCTCCGGCCACGGGTCTCTCATTGAGAAGAGAGCGAAGCCCCCTCGGCAGGGACTCGGGAGAAGCGAGTGGCCCGGGGCCAGGCCCGGTCGGAATAAAGCGCCGACTTCGCGGAGGAGGGGGCTGGGCGCGCAGGGGTGGGGGACAGAGCTCGGATCCGCGCTGCACGGCCCCGCCGACACAGACACGACCTGGAGTCCGCTCCCTCGGCGGGGGCCGCGGCAGCAGCTGCGGGAGGCTCCAGCGGAGAGAGGGGGGAGGTCGCCTCTGGGCGCCGAGCCCCGGGGAGCGAGCGCAGCGTCTCTCCCGCTCCAGCACCCGGGAGCTCCCTCGGGCACAGGCGGAGCGGCCGGGGGCTCTCGCAAGCCGGCCCCGCTCCCCGGCCCAGCCGCGCTCCTCCCGCTGGGCGGCTGGCAGAGCGAAAGGCGAGAGAAGTCCTGCCCCTCCCCGCGCCTGGCTTAAGGAGCCCGAAGAAGCCCGGAGGCTCTTCCAAAGCCGAGCGAGCTTTGCTGTCTCCGCCCCCCGCGCAAGACGCGGAGTTACCCCCGGGCTCGCTGGGCGGGGCGGGGCGGGGGCGCCACTTAGATCGCGCTCGGAGCTCGCTTCTTGCCGCTTCCTGGGAGTGCGGCTCTCCACCGCCCGGCCACGGCCTTACTCCGCATTGGCATCGGCCCAGCCGGCCGCTAAACGCTGAAAGCGGCAGGGGCACCACCTGGGCCCAATCCCCAGTTCCAGAGAGTGCTCCCGAATTTACACCGCCTGGGGGCTGGCTCCCTTTCGGTTTGATTCGCCTGGTGTAAATCCGGAGGAATGAATGGGGTGGTGCCAGCCGGGCAGCGGAATCAGGCCTTTTGAGTTCAATAGACTTCACCAAATGCCTGTGGCCGGGGACTGTCTTTCCTTCCCCGTCCCAGGCTGGAACCACTTCGGCGCTGGGAACGCACCGCCCAGGATATCCAGCTCCAGGTGAGAACAGACCCTGGTTCAAATTAGTCCCGGGGTGGGGGGGGGGGGCGCTGTGTGCTCACGGTCGGGGCCTGGGGGCCGGGAGCGCAGGAAGAGCAGGAGTGTACGGGGTCCAGGGAACACGAGAAGGGAGGACGTGCGTTTCTGGCCAGGTCTCCATTCTCCGCTGCC
The DNA here is from genome assembly GCA_007922305.1 of Dermatemys mawii. Taxonomy (NCBI): domain Eukaryota; kingdom Metazoa; phylum Chordata; order Testudines; family Dermatemydidae; genus Dermatemys; species Dermatemys mawii. Next base: position 1,086,140 of record ML677460.1, on the reverse strand, counting down.
GGACCCCTGGAAACAAGAGGATCTTTATCCTTCAGGACATGATCGTGGGCTGCTCCCTTTGCTGTTGCCGGAGATCAAGAAGAACCTGGATCAAAACTCCTCTGATTTAAACTCTCCACAGTGCTGGAGCTGGCTCCAGAATCCAGATCCACACAGCCCCGAATCCAGACCCGCATCCAAATGTCTAAATTGTGCCCCACCCCCCATTTCTAGCATGGTCCAAACCACTCCCCACCCCCACCCCATGCAAACACCACTGGACTTCAGAGCCAAGCTATGGCTACACTAGAGAGCTTATAGTGCTGCAGCTGCACCCAAGGGGCTGCAAACTGTAGCCCTTCTGAGCCAACGGGAGAAAGCTCTTCTGTCGGCTTAATTACCTTAGCCACAGTGTGGCGGTAGCTATGTCGGTGGGAGAAGCTCTCCCGCTAACATAGCGCTATCCACCAGCGCTTAAATAGGCATAAGTAATGTCTACCAGGGGAGTGACTAATTCACATCCCTGGGTGACATAATTTATGTCATCTTAAGCTGTAGAGTAGCCATAGCCTAGAAGTGGATCTGAGCTTGGTGGCCTGGATTTAACACAATCAGGGGCTTGCTTTCTCTTCCTGACTTCTCCCACTGCAAAATCATCAGCACAGTACCACACACCTGTCATGGCAGGAAGATGACAGGGAAACTAATGCACTCCTGTGCCAGATGCAGGCATCTGATGAGTTAAACTACCAGATGCAACTGGAGGAGAGAACATTTTGGGAGGGAGTGAACCTTAGCTATAGTTCCCACACAAACATCCTCACCTCAGCAATTAGCAAAGGCAATGATGATTTACCTCTACTGCACCAAAGATGGAAGGAGTGGCTGAAAGAAACAATGGTAACAAACATGATGTGCCATGTGCCAGTCAGAGAGATACAAACCCTTAACTGGGTTTGAAAGTGACTTTTCCTTGCTTGCTTTCTATGTTTGCTCAGCCCCAAAGTTTTGTGCTTTCCTGGCAAATCCCCTGTGCTTGCTGCAAAGCGAAAACTGAGTTTCGGCCAGCTATAACTGTGAGCAGTGGAATAAGAGAAAGAGCATAAGAAGGGCCATACTGGGTCGGACCAAGGATCCGTCCAGCCCAATATCCTGTCTACCGACAGTAGCCAATGCCATTTATTTCTACTCTTTGTTCCCTGTCTTTTAACCAGTTCTCAATCCATGTAGGGATCTCCCCTCTTATCCATGACAACTTAATTTACATAAGAGCCTTTGGTGAGGGACCTTATCAAAGGCTTTCTGGAAATCTAAGTACACTATGTCCACTGGATCCCCCTTGTCCACATGTTTGTTGACCCCTAACAGATTAGTAAGACATGATTGCCCTTTACAGAAACCATGTTGACTTTTGCCCAACAACTGATGTTTTTCTATGTGCCTGACAATTTTATTCTTTACTATTGTTTCAACTAATTTACCCAGTACTGAAGTTAGCCTGATCTGTAATTGCTGGAATCATCTCTAGAGCCCTTTTTAAATACTGGTGTTACATTAGTGATCTTCCAGTCAAGTGAGGGGGTAAGATCTGGAGAGTGGGCTGCTTGAATCTCCATCAAATATCTCAGCCATGGCACCTGGCCTCTATAGTGAAAACCTGCAACCGTTCCTCTACAGCTGCTCCCTTGCACACAGCTCCTCCAAATGGGTCACAGGAACCCTTTCACATTTTTTTCCCCATGGGTGTAGATTGGAAGCAACAGGGGGTGGGAATCCATTCTGCCCCCCCCCCACCTCCCAATCCTCAGGCAGGTGTGGAACTTGCTCACACACACACACACACACACACACACACACACACACACACACACACACACAGAGCCCTATTGGACTGACTGGAGCCACCCCCCACAAATATAAAAGTCAAACTACACTTCTGCTGCTTTTTTCCTAGAGTTACAAAAAACCCGCAGCTGGCCACGCCAGCCGACGTGCTCAAGGGGCTGAAGCTGTGGGGCCATTTCATTGCTGTGTAAACTTCCAGGTTTGGGCAGGGTCCTAGAGCCCGGGCTCCAACTTGAGCCAGGTGTCTACGCTGCAATGAAATAGCCTGGAGCCGGAGCTGGAGCCTGAAATTGGCTGCCACAGGCCTGCCCCAGATTTGTCTTTGTGGTGTAGATGTACCCCTAGAGGGCAGCAGTTCCTCGAGAATCAGGCGCCAGCCTAAGGGAGCGTGGGGAGAGTGGCATTTCTCTGTCAGGCAGACAGAGCACAGCGATTCCCACAGGCCTGGGAGCTACTGAGCAGTTTCTGTGGACAGCGGGTTGCTTAGTCAGCTTTCTGGAGCAGGGACTGTCTTTTTGTTCTATGTCAATGCAGCCTGGAGCCTCAAACCGGGCCCTCTAGGTGCTGCTTGTTACAGCCTGGCCTGTACAGTCATCGGTCTGGGTCCCGTGCACTTGCAAGCTCTTTGGGTCAGGCCAGAATCTAGTCCCTGTTCCTTGAACAGTTCCAGGCTCAGTCATAGAATCATAGAATATCAGGGTTGGAAGGACCTCAGGAGGTATCTAGTGCAACCCCCTGCTCAGAGCAGGACCAATCCCCAACTAAATCATCCCAGCCAGGACTTTGTCAAGCCTGACCTCTAAGGAAGGAGATTCCACCACCTCCCCAGGGAACCCATTCCAGTGCTTCACCACCCTCCTAGGGAAACAGTTTTTCCTAATATCCAACCTAAACCTGCTCCACTGCAACTTGAGACCATTACTCCTTGTTCTGTCATCTGGTACCAACGAGAACAGTCTAGATCCATCCTCTTGTCTGATACCCATCCTGCTCTGCCCAGCTGCCCTAGATCCTGAAACCAGTGTCAGAGACAGGGGGGCTGGAACTGTTTGAAGAGTGCTGAGAACCATTGAACCAAACTGTAAACCCTGTATATGATGGAAACCACTCCAGGCCGGGGGGTGTAGCAGCACCCCCAGCATTCCTAGTTCCAGCAGCTATGGTCAGAGATGTCACAATCCCTCCACGCTCCACCTGGGCTGGGAGTGCAACGGGCTGCAAGTTTAACCTCTTCAGGGACAATGTGGCAGAAAAACAAGGCCCACATGTGACGGAATGGAAGTGCTCTTAATGTTTCCTCTGAATAGTGTGTGGGTGCCTCAGTTTCCCCTATGCATTTCTAGAGTGTCTGTGTGGAGGGATAAGGGCTGATAGTGTTGCAGAGCAGAGAGACAGTGTAAGTAAGTAGCTGACGCCCTGTCTTGGGCCTGGCCCTTCCCCCTCTCTGCAAGGTTAGGTAAGGCTGGGAACAAAAAGGTCAGCTGGCCTCCTGGCCTGGGAAAGAGATAAAGGAAAGCAGAGTTTGGGGCTAGAGTGGGTGCTTGCAGACTGAAGCTGGCTGGAGTCAGGCAGAGAAGGGCAGAGGGGCTATCTGGCTGTCTGCCCCCCAAAATGGATCCAGCTGAGGATTCACGTTCGCTGTATGCTCTGTGTTAGAGCATGCTCCTGTCGACTAATAAACCTCTGTTTTACTGGCTGGCTGAGAGTCACGTCTGACTGTGGAGTTGGGGTGCAGGACCCACGGGCTTCCCCAGGACCCCACCTGGGTGGACTCTCTGGGGGAAGTGCACGGAGGGGCAGAAGGTGCTGAATGCTCCGAGGTCAGACCCAGGAAGGTGGAAGCTGTGAAGCTCCTAGCCCTGGAGACAGGCTGTTCACAGAGAGGAAGCTTCCTCCCAGAGTCCTGACTGGCTTCATAGTGGGACCATCGCCCTAGACCATCGCACGGGGACACCCGTGACACCACACACTTAGCAAACGGCCACAGTGACCTTCGTCTGAAAGCATTACAGAGCTTTGGAAAGAGAAGTCCCGAGACACCCCTCCCATGTCTGATCGCACTCCTCCCAGCCAGTCCGAGGGATGTCAGCGTCCCAGGCTGGGCGGAGTCCTGCCGGCTCTCGCTTTCCTCCTTAAGTGTGGCAATGGGGATCTTGTGCTCCCACAACCTGCAGGCACCGTGGTCGGAAACCCATTGATCCATGGGCTGGACCAACAACTGAGAGTCATACAAAGGCAATGGCCCTAGATTCCTTTCTTGATGGCTTCCTTGGGATGGTCCGTCCGCGAGGTATCGAGCCCCTTCCTGGCTAGGACAGCTGTCTGTGAGGCAGGACACTCCAGCTGAGATGTGTGTTCAGCACACAGAACAATATGATGTTTGTAACCGGATCCAATGTGCCAGCTCTGTCATGCTGTCGCAATGGAAATAAAGTGTAATGACAATAATAAAAGCATCCATTTCAAGTGGCATTAAAAATTCGGTGAGGACCTTACTCCTGGCAGGTGAACATAAGAACGGCCATACTGGGTCAGAGCAATGGGGTTTTGGCTATACGTGGTTTCCGCTTTACGCAGAGACCGCAGAACAGAACCCTCGCGTAAGATGCAACATGCCTGTATTATGTTGGTTTAGGGGCTCTCTTTGTGTAGTTATCACTATTATTCAATGAATAACTTTTATGGTTAAGCTGGTTGTTTTCCTCTCTCTCCCTCTGAACTTTACTCTTTTGCATTTACTCTGCAGCAGCACTCCTCTTACCTAAGCTAAAGATCCCTGTAGCGCCCAAAAATCCTGTGGGGTTTGCTCATCAAGTAGGTAACTACCAGTACAATTGTAATGTGAACGTGGGGATAGGCATGTGAACCTGTGACATACAAGGGAGGCAGCTTGGAAGTGCTGCTTGACCAGGTCCACTTGGGGTGTGTGGGTGTATGTGGGTGTGTGTTGGGGGGAGCAGGATAGCTCCCTAGCAGTACACTGATAGAATTACAGAACTACTCCCCCCTCCTGAAGAGTAACCCTAATAAATGTGCATACCCCAAAGTAACAGGTAAATCTGATAACAGACCTCCTGTGTAACACAGCCCATAACATTCCCCTGGTCCTCCAGCCCATAACTCCTGGCTGGGCTACAGCGTATGTTGTAGGAGACATCTAATATTGATTGAAAGATTCCAAGCAATGGAGAATCCACCCCGCCCCCGTCAGCTGTTTCAGTGGATAATTGCCCTCTCTGTTAAACATGTGAACCCTACTTCTCTGGGAAATTGTCTGCCTTCGTCTGCCAGCCATTGGATCTTGCTCTGTCTTTGCCCATTCCATTAAAGGCTGCTCTGCTGTCAGGAGTCTGCTCCCCAGGTAGGCACTGCTAAACCGCTGCTGTTCCTAAAGCAAAGAAGCCTTCTCATTTTCTGCTCCATTTAAGACTGGAGATGGAGAGGAGGGGTTCTGTGTGTGCTAAGGAGGCCAGGGCAAGTCAGAAGATGATCAGGAGTGACACCAGTGAAGGAATTTGGAAAGCCACGATGCAGTACTATTTCAGAGATGCCTTTTCCCCAGTCCGCTCTGTGCCCCAGCAGTGGAAACAGGAGCCCAAGCCTGCAGTTTAACAGCTACACAGGACACCTGGCTCCCCCTCTGCTCCCCACACCTGTCCTGCATTGAGACTCGGTGCACCTCTCGCAGCCCTGCTCCTTGTCTCCCTGTTTGTTTCTCCCACCCCAGAGAGGCTGAATCATGAGGCTGGGGTAAGAGACAGCACTGTGCGCGCTGGAGAAACTCACTGCACGTTGTACTAAGCTTCCTGTGCTAATGGCTTCCGCGTGTGCCTCCTGGCTGAGGGCCTGTCTCCTATGTCTGGGCCTTGGCAGGGTGAGCGGCCGGTGATCCCTATGGGGAGAGGGGGGAGGGTACTTCCCCATCCCTGACAGCAGGCAAATGAAACCACATGGAATTTAATAGAAAAACAACCAGCCCTGTCTGCACAACCTGAGTCAGTGGAGGAAATAGATGCAGGGAGCATGGGGGTGGGGGAGGGGGTGTCAGCTGCAGGCGCTCTCCTCCTCTAGCTCCCATGGAAATGTCCTGTATAGTTACAGCTGAAAGATCAGCATGCTGGTCCCAGCTCTACCTGCTTGGGATCTGCAATTTGTTACACGTTCCCGCATGTCAGACAAGATTCAGAGAAGCAGCCGTGTTCGTCTGAATCCGCAAAAAGAACGAGGACGACTTGTGGCACCTTACGGACTAACCAATGTATCTGACCATGAGCTCTCGTAGGCTCCAGCCCACTTCATCGGATGCAGAAGAGGCAGCATGCCAGGGGGCAGGGGATGTACACGCCTGGCTGGGTCCGTTCCAGGGCTCTCAGACTCCGCCTGCTATGCGCTGGGATTGCTTCTCGACATGGGCCATGGCATGCAGAACTCTGGCTCCAGCACTGAGCCTGCACACCTGGCAGTGTGCAGCAAATGACTCCCCTACACTCAGGGGAGGTCAGACCTCCTTGCAGACAGACAGGTAGCCTGCTAACCTGACCCACCTGCATGCAGCTTCCCATGCATTTACAGCACAATGCACCAAACCCACATGCCCCCACAGACGCTGCTGGGTGCAAATGCATATAGGTCTATGCATACCGGCAGCTACAGTCATGGGCTCAAGAGCAACGAAGTTCAGAAATGACAACAGGAGTGGGCCATGCTTTGCACACAGCTGAAACCCATTGCAACCTGCCAATACAGACTCCCAGAACGAGCCCCTCCCAGGAGTTCCTGGATTACTGCTTGAGTAGCCCAGTCTAGGAGTCAGCTGATGGGAAGTAACACACTTGGAAAGTGGGTCACATCTGCCTCCAGTGAACAGCGCACACTGAGGATAAGAAGCTACTTCTGAGACTGGCTAATAGATTTACTCAAACTCAAGCGGTAGAGGACTATGTTGTGGATTTGAAGGTCAGGGGTTCAAATCCTGCAGGGGGGCTCATTACATGAGGGTGATCTGAGACAGCCTGTCACTGAATCACATGTGGATGTGCTATACAAAGCTCTGTCACAGCTGCAAACTCCCCATTCTGCTTCTCCTCTCTGCCAGTGCGGTCATTCAGGAATAACTGCCCTGATGCCTCTGGGGCTACCACAGTGGTGACAAGATACTCGAGTGTGCTGTGCGAACTCTGGTAGCACAGCCATGCCGAGGGAGCTACTGCTGGGGACAGTGAATCACAGATCCTGGTGGTGGTGCAGGGACAGTGAACTCAGCGTGAGCTGACTCACGGAGCGCCCTGTCCCCGCTCAGCATGGGCAGGCAGGTCTTCAAAGGGCAGGATTGTGCATCCGCTCATGCAGAGGGCCCTGGATCATTGGTCTTTTCTAAAAAGTCAGTGTGAACAGAGGGGGCCCCAAGCAGCAGCTGCTTTCCCTGGCGTGGAGCCACTGCTCTATGCTGACTTGTCCCCTTCCCTGGGCGTTCTGCTCCATGATGAGGTCACGGAAGGAGCTTAGACCGGAAGGGAGGATGGGGAGGTTATTTGCCCAAGTCTTAATCCAAAGGATTGGCAGTGGGTGGATGTGAGCTCCCTGCCAGCCTGCAGGTGGCACTGGTATTTTGGGGCTCAGCTGGGAAATACAGCTCAGGCGTGTGCGTCAGGAATGCACAAAGGAGGCCGTCTGAAAGAATCGCTCTGTTAAACAGCATCCAGAGAGGGGAAACTCATGGGAACGGAAGACAGGCAAAGACTGGCCTAGGACTGCGAGGGATGGCAGAGCCAGGTCGGCAGTCGCTGTCAGGGCAGCAGTCAGGTGGCCTTTGGCGGCATTTCTGCGGGAGGTCTGCGGTCCCCTCGGCTTCGGAGTACCCACCGTGGAGCCGCCCCTGGGCAGAGCTGTGTTCCTTTGATGTCGTGTCGTGTATGCAGAATCTGGAGGAAACCTGAGCCAAGGGAACTCAGTGCACGCCACTGGGCAAGGAGACTGAAGTAAAGGCAATGAGATGGCGAGCCAGCGCTAGCCCCAGGTAGGGTGACCAGACAGCAAGTGTGAAAAATCGGGAGAGGGGGTGGTGGGCAATAGGATCTTATAGAAGAAAAAGACCCAAAAGTCAGGACTGTCCCTATAAAATCAGGACATCTGGTCACCCTAACCGCAGGAGATGTTGCAATGGGCAGTGTTAGTGGGATGAAGTGAGCTGGGCAGGATATTGTACCAATCCTATGAGCACCTAGGAGGCACAGCTGTCACTATGCTGCACACCATGGCCTGTGCCCGTAACGTTCAATGATCCCATGGGTCTCAGTCTTCACTCCCCCATCCTGCCCCTGGCTCTGGGCTGCCTGCGCTGGATGGGTGGGGTGAGAAGCAGGGAGCAAACAGACTCATTGGTCACAGGAGGGGTGAGGGTTACTACCTCACTGGTATTTGACCAGCTTGACCCCCCCCGCCCCCCTTGTCAGAATGATGTCGGTTCCTGTGGGGTGGAGCCCAGAGCGATACCTGTTTCCTGGGATAGCTCTGATTGGCTGCTCTACCCCAGGAGGCAGGGCAGTGGGGAAATCAGCCATGCCCAGGGGTTCCTCGTCAGGGCTGGCACGCGCACTCAGTGACCCTGCTGCAGCTGCACAGGTTTGATTGACCAGGGCCACACCCTCTTTCGGCCAGTTGTGCTGGGGCCAGTGATCAGCTGTGGTGTGTAGCAGGATCTGGTGCTCCATCCCGGCTCGCACCTGGAACCTCCAGGCAAGCTGGCACTGGCCCCCAGCACACTGACCAGAGCCTCTGGCTTGGGACCTGAGTCAGTGAGAGACTTACCATTGATCTCCATGGGCTTTGTTTCAGGCCCTCATCATTTAGTGATTTGCGGAGCTGTGCAAATCACTGCCAGTCCCATTCACACGCACCTAGAGCCACTTTGCCCAGGGGTAAAAGCCAACAGGGTTTGATTCTCAATTGCACTGAGGCCCTGGCCGCGCAGTGGAATCAGAAAGTGTACCGAAATGACATCATCGCCCTGATTAAAGTCCAAGTGGTGTAAAGGAGCATTTGTGCGATGCGAATCAGGCCCCAGGTGTCTGGCAGTGGTGAATCAGCCCCAAGGAGTGGAAAGGTTCCTGGAAATTATGGGAGGTATGTTTTAGGGATTCTCATGAGCTGGGTTATAGGCTGCCAGGATTTTCACTTTAGGGCAAGAGATTCACCAGGTCAGTAAAGAGCAGGGCCTGATCCCCCATTGTCTTGACCTTCACGAAGTCTTCCACACCTGCGCTACAAAGGTGAAAATGGTAACAGACTTTAACAGCTGAGTATGGTCCTCCTTGAGTGCAGGCATCAACGGCCCCAGAAGGGAGTGGGGGAGCAGGCCCCAAGCATTGTTCCCATGTGATGGCTGTTTATATGACCTGAGTTGGGTGGCCTCTGTCCAGCTCCTAATGGAGAGGTGCTCCCCTTAGGGAGAGGGTGCTCTCTCTCCATGGGAAGTCTTGGCCTAGAAGCAAGGAAGGACTGGGTCATGGAGACTGAGCTCTCCTCTCGCCATCAGGGCTGAGGTCATTGTGTGGCTGTGTGGTGGGGAAACTGGTACAGCATGTGTCAGTCCCCAGCTTTCTCCAACCCATCCTTGGGCAGAAAGGCGTGAGGGGCAAATCTACAGCGCTCAGTGTGGATGTACTTATGGAAAGTAGCTCTGTCTCTTTAAGACAGGAGGGGCATCCTACTAAAGACTTGAGAGTCAGGGAAAGTGCTAATGACCCCCTGAGAAAGGGGAGGAGGAAACAATTTCTCAGGTGGGTAAGAAGCAGAGAAAAGTTAATGGAGGATCCTAGCCCTCTAGGATAAGGGGGTGGGAAAAAGTCCCAATGCCGGCAGTGAGAATCACGAGGAAACCCCAAGAGGGCAGGTGTGGCGGTGAATTTTTTGCATGGTATAACCATGGAGATCAAATGCAGCTCCATAGGGCACCAGCCAGTAACAGCCAAGGTCTTCTCACATCCTCTCCTCTCCAAAATCCCAAAGTCATACGTAAACTGAGAACTTTACTGAAGGGAACACTGGGGAAAAACACTAAGGGGGAAGAAAGACTAGTATCTGAATACATGCTATGGTTCAGAGAGGAGTTAAAAACACAATGAATATCAAACAAAACCAGAGAGTCTAAACAGAAGGCATAGTATGATAAAGATACTTGGAAATGCCTCTCTGTTATGAATTTGCTGGTACTATTAAGTCTCATAATACACAGTTTGTTGGTCCTAATGGTAAATCCTTTGAAAATGTATAACATGCATGATTTTTGGAAAAAGCTTTAGAACATGCTAGGAGTGGTATCAAGGAAGTCCTATAAGGATACTGCTTCTCAGCCTATACCTGTAAACAGGCTTAGAGCTTGGCACAGCAGAAAAAGCATAACAAACCTAGTCTGCTGTGTGGAAGGGGAAACTGAGGCACGCCACCTCATTGCATTGATGGCTAAATGCCAAGACACCTACACTCTAAAAGATATTGATATCTGCATTATGTTAACAATGCTACTCACAAGAATGTTTTCAGGGAACCTGAGAAAAGAAACAGAACTTTGTAAAAATACCTGTGGGTGACACTACAGTGTTTGGTAACACTTGGGAGTTGTATAATCAAAACCTAAAGCGGGCATTAGGCATACTGCCTCCGCATTAGTCCATGACTAACCCTCTGGCAGTAATCCTCATATTCTTCATAATGATATTATTGTGATATGGTAATGACATAATTATGGTGTATTTTAATCAAGATAAGATGTGAGGTGTCATTAGAAAAGTTATGATTTGCTGAATATGATCATCCTATTTGTATGCATATATCATTTTGGTATCAGAAGTCATGAATATTGACTATATATCTGTATTTCAAATGTAGTTACACCTGGGTTATGCGCACTAGACAAAATGCTTTCAGTCTAGATCAGCAGTTCTCAATCTTGGGTTGGGATCCCAAAGTGGGTCAGAACCCCAGAGTGGGTCATGACCTCGTTTTAATGGGGTCACCAGGACTGGCATTAGACTTGGTGGGGTTCGGGGTTGGAGCCCCACTGCCTTGGGCTGAAGCCAAAGCCCATCAGCCCTGGGCAGCAGGACTCAGATTACAGGCCCCACCTTCTCCCATTCCTGGAGCTGAAGTCCTTTGGCTTTGCCTCACACCCCCCACCCTCCCCCGCTCAGGATGGCAGAGCTTGAGTGGGTTCAAGCTTCTATATGGCCCTCATGAGGTCATATAGTAATTTTTGTTGCCAGAAGGGGGTGAATGAAGTTTGAAAAGCCAGGTCTAGATAGTAGGTGGGGAAAGGCCTATTCAGGACAATGAGTCATTAGGAAAAAAACAATAGGCCTTAGGCGAAGCTTATCTTCCACCTGCTGATGAGCCTTCCTGAGAACACCCCAAACAGCCTATCAGTAATCATAGAATCATAGATTATCAGGGTTGGGAGGGACCTCAGGAGGTATCTAGTCCAATCCCCTGCTCAAAGCAGGACCAATCCCCAAGTGAATCATCCCAGCCAGGGCTTTGTCAAACTGGGCCTTAACAACATCTAAGGATGGAAATTCCCCCCACCTCCCTAGGGAACCCATTCCAGTGCTTCACCATCCTCCTAGTGAAATAGTTTTTTTCTAATATCCAACCTAAACCTCCCCCACTGCAACTTGAGACCATTACTCCTTGTTCTGTGATCTGCTACCACTGAGAACAGTCTAGATCCATCCTCTTTGGAACCCCCCTTCAGGTAGTTGAATGCAGCTATCAAATCTTCTCTTCAGACTAAACAAGCCCAGTTCCCTCAGACTTTCCTTATAACCCATGTGCTCCAGTCCCCTAATAATTTTCGTTGCCCTCTGCTGGACTCTCTCCAATTTGTTCACATCCTTTCTGTGATGGGGAGGCCCAAAACTGGACGCAATATTCCAGATGTGGCCTCACCAGTGCTAAATAGAAGGGAATAATCACTTCCATAGATCTGCTGGCAATGCTCCTACTAATACAGCCCTATATGCTGTTTGCCTTCTTGGCAACAAGGGCACACTGTTGACTCATATCCAGCTTCTCATCCACTGTAACCCCTAGGTCCTTTTCTGCAGAACTGCTGCTAGCTAGTTGGTCCCCAGCCTGTAGCAGTGCATGGGATTCTTCTATCCTAAGTGCAGGACTCTGAACTTGTCCTTGTTGAACCTTCTCAGATTTATTTTTACCCAGTCCTCTAATTTGTCTAGGTCACTCTGGACCCTATCCCTACACTCCAGCATGTCTATCTCTCCCTCCCAGCTTAGTGTCATCCATGAACTTGCTGAGGGTGTAATCCATCCCATCATGCAGATCATTTATAAGTATGTTGAACAAAACCACCCTAGACCCGAACCACAGGGCACTCCACTTGATACTGGCTGCCAACTACACAGTGAGCCGTTGATCACTACCTGTTGAGCCCAACAATCTAGCCAGCTTTCTATTCACCTTAAAGTCTATTCATCCAGCCCATACTTCTTTAACTTGCTGGCAAGAATACTGTGGGAGACCGTATCAAAAGCTTTGCTAAAGTCAAGATATATCACGTCCACTTCTTTCCCCATATCCACAGAGCCAGTTCTCATCATAGAAGGCAGTCATGTTGGTCAGGTGTGACTTGCCCTTGATAAATCCATGTTGACTGTTCCTGATCACCTGCCTTTCCTCCAAGTGCTTCAAAATGTATTTCTCGAAGACCTGCTCCATGATTTTTCCAGGGACTCAGGTGAGGCTCATCAGTCTGTAGTTCCCCAGATTCTTCTACTCCCCTTTTTTAAAGATGGGCACTACATTTTCCTTTTCCCAATCATCTGGGACCTCCCACAATTACCCTGTGTTTTCAAAGATAATGGTAATGGCTTCTATGGTTCTACAAGGACATGTGATCAGATCACAGGATGCTGGATTCCATCTTGGAATGTCAGTATTTTTCCACAGACTGGTCTGGGAACCAAGCTTTGAAACGAAAGGGTTCCTGCCATATGCAAAAGCTGTATAAGGAAGGGAGTGACATCAGCTGGTGTTCTTTACTCCCCATCCAAGAAGACTCCTGGAAATACCTGAGGAACAATGACTGAACTGGGGGAAGTGCGGACCCAGGCTAAAGGAATTTCTAGCCTGTGAATGAAACACTTAGGGATTGCAAGCTGTAAAGCCGCTTAAGAATCTGCAGCTTGTTTGTATCATCTCTTAGGGTGAGAATCTGCTAATTCATATCCAATCTATCTAATATATTAAGTTTAATTAGCAGTTTTTGCTAGGTAATCTGCTTTGATTTAAAATTACTTAAAATCTATCTTTTGTAGTTAATAAGCTTTTTTTTTGCTTCATCTAAACCCATGAATTGGAGTGAGGTGTGTGGGAATTATAGCTCAGGGGCAAAGTCTGTTGTATATTCCTTTCCACATTGAAGGAGGAGACAAACTTTATGAGTTTATGCTTTTCCCTATGCAGCAGAAGATTATATAATTTTGGGTTTATATTCCAGAGCGGGTGCGTACCAGGGGAGCTGGGAGTTGCCTTAGCTGTAGCCTTCCTATGCAGGGGCTGGTCAGAGAGCCTGTGTGTAACTGCAGCTGGGTGTGTCACTACCTGTACGTAAGATGATGAAAGTGCAGGCTGGAGGGCTCTGCAGCTCGTCACAGTGAGAGAGAGAGACCAGGCTGGTGGATCAAGAGGCAGTTTCAGGTGGTACCCCAGGGGGAACACATTACAGGAACGCACTGGAAATAACATCCATCCCTCAAACCACAAACAGGCAACTACTCCTAGTGCTAAATCTCTCTGCAAAGAAGTGAAATGCTTTTATTTTAAGCTTGTTTACAGCATAATCGAAAGGGAATGCTGGGGATTGGACTTGCAATTCCACTTAATGTGGAACTGGGGCATCTCTCCTCTCTCTCTTCCCAGAGAGCTTTACCTCTCCCTAGCAGGCAGGATGCTGGGTAATTGCGCTCTCATTTCTTTGAATCCTCTCCATGGCTCTGGGAGGGGGATGGGAATGGGAAGGAAGATGGGGGAAGCAAGGTGGCCAGTAGATTATGGGCTGCAGACTGAAGCAAGGCTAAGCATTGCTTGAGCAAGAACAGATGGGGGAGAGTTTGCTGCTGCAAGCCCAAGGATTCCTCCCTATGTTCAGATGGAAGGCTCTCCGTTGAGGGGTCAGGAGAGGGATCACAGCTTGGACAGGCTCTCAGGCCTCCTGGACAAAGCTCTTGGCCTTGCCAGCCCCCAGTTTCCTGTGGCTCTTTCTCCATTGCCAAAATAGCTTAAACCAACCCATGTCTACACCGAGCAGCACATACACCAGACATCAGAAGCTCTGGATTCTCCAGATCTGAAGTGAGGTTCAATATCCATGACCATCCCCTCCTGGCTGCACTAGAGACTGCACCTAGAGTCCATTCCAGCTAGCACAGGAATCCAGGCCAAGTTCTTCTCCACCCAGGCGATGCAGCCAGAGTCCATTCCAGGTGGGCACAGGAATCCACTTCAGTTACCCTCATCCTTCTTGTAAGTCAATTAAGAGCTGGAGGCAGAAGTGAGCTCTCTGATGCTCCATAACCCACTACTGAGTTAAGTTGGCCATGCACATTTATCAGATTTTCAGGCATTTAGGAATTTATCAGGTTTCTTTCTACTGCCATGGGTCTCAGGCCTGTGGTGCTGAGGATTTCCGAGTTCTCCCATCCCTGGTTCTACAGCTTTGGAGTAAGAGTGTGGGTTGGGTAAGAATCCATGAATTTGGATTGTAAGCCCCTTAGAGCAGAGACAAGCCCCTTAGGGGCCGTGACCAAGACTGGACAGCAGTTAAATAACAATGATAATCTGCGCTCCCTGAAGCTCCTGTCAAAACTGGTCTGAGAACGTTGCAAGGACTGTCTTTTGGGGGAGATTTCTGGTACCTTCCATTCCCCAACCCCCTAGAATTACCCTGTAGTAGACTCTCATGGGGCATTTTTGGTCCTTCCAAATGTGAATCTTCATGCATGCAAACATCTTAAAGCCTTCCAGAAGGGAGAGGTGTCTAGGGTGACAGCAAAGGACTGGAAGTTATTATTGCATCTTCCACTGACCTGCTGGGCAATCTGGGTAGGTCACTTCCCTGATCAGTACCTGACTTTTCCATCTGTAAAAATAATGTAATAATGTTCATCAGCTTCAGAAGGAGCTTTAGAGGCTGATCTCTCTCTGCTTACCAAGTTGTCCTGGAGTCCTAGAATCACAGATTCCAAGGCCAGAAGGGCCCATTGTGTTCATCTAGACACTGGCCCCACAATAACTCCTAGAGCAGAGCGTTTAGAAAAACACCCAATCTTCATTTACAAATTGGCAGTAATGGAGAATCCACCACGACCCTCGGTAAATTGTTCCAAGGGTTAATTGCTCAGACTGTTACAACTGTATGAGCTTTATTTCCAGTCTGAATTTGTCTAGCTTCAACTTCCAGCCAGTGGTTCATGTTAGACTTTCCTCTATTAGATGGAAGAGTCCATTGTTAAATATTTGTTCCACATGTAGGTGTGACACAATACTTCAGAATGACACTTTGTAACCCCTATATTCATATGGGGAGGGGGGAGTAGTGACACAATGACTCAACCCTGCAGTGACTCCTGCTGGCAGTCTGGGAATTAGCTCTTTTCCAGCTGGAGTGCCCTCTGCAGGTCAGTGTCTCACCATCGCTGGCCCCTCCCGTGTGCCTCCTGGACCCCAGGGCCCTTTTAGCTGGGGTGCTGCCCCCTGGCAGTGCCCCCAATCTCTCTGGGTCTCCCCTCCCCTGGGAACCTCCAACCCTCTATGCCCACCTTGCCTCAGTCTAGGGCTACTGCCAGTCATCATCAAGCCTCCGCTCCCTGGGACAGACTGCAGTGTAAGAACCAGTCCTCATAGGCAAGGGGGGTTTGGACCTGCTGCCTTCCCCTGCATCCTGGGACCTTCTCAGGCCTTTCTATCGGGCTGCAGCCTGGGAGGTCACCCGGCCTGTGCTCCTCAGCTCAGCCTGCCCCTTCCCCAGCACTGCTCCACCCTCAGTACCCTTTGCCTCAGGCAGCCAGGTCCATCTCCCTCCAGAGCTGGAGGGAGACTGTTCTACCCAGCTCCTCCCTGAGCCCTTATAACAGGGCCAGGTGTGGCCTGATTGTGGTGTGGCCCAGCTGTGGCTGCTTCCCCAATCAGCCTTTTTGCTGCTTTCCCCAGCAGCTTTTCTCCCGGAAGACCTCTCGGATGTAGAGAAAAGAGCTGCTGGTCATACCGGAGCCCTCGCAAGCGGCAGAGGAAGGTGTGCGCCAGTACACTCTACACCGAGCCACTTGCACTATAGAGGAGTCTCTGCAGGGCCAGGAGGCAGAAGACATGGACCTGCATGTGCACACACGTCAGGCGCTGGCCCCGCTCCTCCAGGGGGAGATGAAGAACCGCCGCAGAGACCCAGTGTAGTCCTGGCCAAAAAACCTCCAGGATCAATCTCTGGAAATTGGTCAGGAACACCAGGGGCGGGCAAAGGGTATTGAGTCAGTTCCAGAGCATAGACAGGACCAGTTAGTTAAGCAC
Organism: Dermatemys mawii; assembly: GCA_007922305.1. NCBI lineage: Eukaryota > Metazoa > Chordata > Testudines > Dermatemydidae > Dermatemys > Dermatemys mawii. Next base: position 1,069,739 of record ML677460.1, on the reverse strand, counting down.
CAGCGCTCTCCTGCAAAGGGAGAGACACCAGAGAAGTCCTGTCCAGCCCTGCAACCACCCAGTCACCCCACCCTCTACACCAGGCCAGTTCTCTGGCGGACACGGGTGTGTGGTAGAAAAATAGAGCAGTGGACCTGTGCTCCACCGAATGGCCTGAAGCACGGGTGGAGGGGAGCTTACCTGCCACTCGGCCCCAAACACCAGGCCAGAGCTCTTGACCCACTTGACCTGGGCAGAGGAGGCTGCTGAGTAAACAGTGTGACAAGCCTCCACCCGTACCAGGTCTTCTGGGTCCTGGACCACGAGGAGCATGTCATTGGCGTACACCGCCAGGACCATCCGCAGCTCCAGCTCATCGAACACCAACCCCGTCAACACCTTACGAAGAGGACAAAGGAATGGCCCAATGGCCAGCGCTTACAGCTGGGCTGACTGGACAGCCGTGACGCACTCCCCGATCAAAGCTGACTGGCTCGGTCAGGGTCCAGTTGAGTCCGACCAGACACTCCACGGAGGCGTACAGCATCTAGAGAAAACCCACAAACTGAGGACCGAGGCCGAACGCCTGCAGAGTGCCCAGGAGGTACCCGTGGTCCATCCAGTCAAACGCCTTCTCCTGAACTAACAACAGGAGGGCGAATGACAGACCATTCCTACACCCAAGCTCCAAGAGATCCTGGACCAGATAGAGATCATTGAAGATGGTCCGGCCCAGGATGGTGTAGGTCGGGATGGGATGGACCATGTCAGCCAGCACAGACCTCAGCCACAGTGAGATGACCTTCGCCACGACCTTATAGTCTGTGCTGAGGAGCAAGACAGGACTCCAGTTCCGAAGATCGCGGAGATCCCTCTTCTTAGGCAGCAACGTGAGCACCGCTTGCCTGCATGACAGAGAGAGGATCCACTCTCCAAGTACTGGGCCCAGACGGTGACAAGGTCTGGGCTGAGGATGTCCCAGAACATGCGGTAGAACTCCACGGTCAGCCCGTCCATGCCCAGAGACTTATTGGTGGGCATGAGGTGGAGGGCTTCCGAGAACTCGGCCAGAGTGAGAGGCAGCTCTAGCTGGTCCCGGTCATCCCAAATCACTCCACAGGCAGCGGCTTTGGTCAGATCCGGGGAGAAAAGGCTGGCATAGAAGGCCCTGGCCCTTCCATGTATCTCCTCTGGATCTATGAGGGGGGCACCATCCTAGCCAAATGGCAGAGGACATGCTCTTTCACCCCCCTCTTCTTCTCCAGGGCGTAGAAAAAGTGGGAGTCACGATCTATCTCCCACAGGCCTCTGCTGGCTGGCGCCCTGGGTGTAGTCATGGCAGAAGAGCTGGGCGCGCACCTTCCCCACGTCCCACCACCACTGGGCTGAAGGAAAGGCACGCCGCTACCCCCGCCAGGCCAGCCAGAACTCCCGGGAGGACGCCACAAAGCCCACATCCTCCAGCAAGCTATTGTTGAAATGCCAATAGGCTGGCCCCGGCCTCTCTGGAGTAAGAGAGACCATCACGGACACCAAATGGTGATCTGAGAATGGGACCGGCCGAACACTGGAAGAGTGAACCTGAGAAAGATGACTCTCCCTAGGACTCAGGTTCTTTGGCCGTCTTGTCTATTGACAGTGTAAGCTCACCGCGGCAGAGGCTGTCTCTCACTTACATAGAGTCACTAGCCTAACGGGACCTGCTCTCAGCTGCATGGCTCACAGAGCAACAAGAAATCAGCATTGCCCCACATAAAGCACTACAGAGTTGTGGGTCAGGGCTCCAAGAGTCATGAGACTGGTTTTAAAACATAAATAATGTGAGGTTCTTTTTCTTTGCCTTCTGGCTTTGGGTTCCAAGATCACACACAGGTCACATTTCCAAGCTTTTCTCTGCAACCACAAGGGCTAGACATTTCTTTAAAAAAGAGAGAGGGAGAGAGAGACAGAGAGAGAGAACTGAGATTCTCCTGTAATCACAGGATTCCAGGAGCTGGGGCTTCAAGAAAAACTCCAAATATCATGGGACTTATGATAAAAATCACAGGGGCTGGTGGCAATGATAATAACTATTGATGGTTTTCAGGATGAGTAGGCAGAAGAGCACTCTGGACACAGCAGTAGCAGCCTCTGAAGACGCTGAGGATCAGCTCCAGGGGGCTCAAACCTCTGGAGACTCATTTCCATTTCAGATCAGCAAGCCATTTATAGACTTCATCCTTGGAAATGCAAATGCAGCTATTTAGGGATTTAGATAAACAAGCCAACAATCTCTGATTGGGCATGTGTGTGCACTTTCCAACTACTTGTCCCTGGGAGAAACAACGCAGCCGTTTTCTCTCCTTCCCTACTTCGCAAAAAGAATGTCAAGTTCAAAAATGCCTTGAGAAATATCTCCATGAATGTTCTCAATGACTGAGGAGGCCCCAGTGTCCTGCCAGTCTCAGGACTGTATCTCTAGGGGGCCATCCTTCTGCAGACTATGATTAGAGAAACCCCAGATGTCAGCCAACCCTACGTAGGCGACTTCCGGAGGGATTTGCATGGGCCTGTGATGGATGTTCACCCCATACTTGCCCTGAAAGGGTTAATGAAGGCAAAGAAGGACGCTAATTAACCCACCAGGGCCGGCCATAGGGGAATCATGTGGCTGAGTAATCCCCTGGCTGGTGAGGGAGTCCAGCTGAGGAAGGAGCTTGGTTGGGGCTGTTAAGGCAGGATATTGGCAGTAGAAGGGGTCTGCAGGGGGTAGTCTGCAGGTACTGCCTAGGAGAAGAGAGGTGTGTCTGAGCTGGCAAACCCAGAGTGGGGAGGCCAGGAAGGTAGGAGGGGACTCAGAGAAAGGCAACGAGTCCTAGAAGGGAACAGACCTTGGCTGCTGGCTACAGGTTCCCTGAGCGGAGTCCGGAGTAGAGGACATGCCTGGGTTCTGGCACTATGACGCAGGGACTGGGAAGGCTGCCTAGGACTGCTGAGGGAAGACTTTGGTACCCCAGAAGGGGAAATGCACACAGTGACCTGGCCAGAGTGCTGAGTCACAATGAGGCAGCAGCAGCTCGGGGAGTGAGAAAAGGGCTGCAGATCAGCAAAGAGAAATGAAGTGATGCTATGCAAACCGGTGAGCTATGCCACAGAATGACCAGCAGGAGGCACCAGACCTAGCAGTGAGAGGACCACCCCCACACAGGGCCTCAGTTCCAAACTGACAGACCCATTGCCTGGTGAGACAAGCCAGGTCCTCCGGAATAGGCACTAATGGGGAATTGATGTGCTCCCAAGCCAGTCTGGCACATGTCCCATGCAAGGGAAGGCAGCGTGCATGGAGACACACCAGCCAGCTCCCCACAATTAGAAGGGCTGCCCAGATGGCCTAAGAGTCCCAGAGGGGAAGCTGGAGCTCTTGAAATCTGATGCCAAGTGCCCTCAGCTTGGCAGCTCCTAGAAGGTACTCAGCTCATTGCAGAATCAGTACTGCCCAGTACCTAAGGGGGTGTCTACACTGGAGATGGAAGTGTAATTTCTGACTCACATAAACATACCTGTGCTAGCTCTGATCAAGTTTGCACACAAAGAATAGCAGGGTAGCCTTTGTGGTCTGAGTGGTACAATGGGTGGGCAGCCCCCAAGTGCAATCCTGTCTGAGACCCTATATATGTGCTTGGGGCACCTAGCCCCTCTCACCACTCATGTTGCTGCAGTTACACTGCTATTTTTAGCACGCTAACTGGATCAGAGCTAACATAGGTATGTCTACTTGAGTTGGAAATCCAGAGATTCCAAGGCCAGAAGGGATCACTGAGATGATCCAGTCTGAACTCCTGTGTAACACAAGCCAGAGACCTGCCCCAAGGAATCCTTTATGAAAACAGCCAGCCTTTATTTAAAATTTGCCAGTGATGGAGAATCCACCATGACTGCCGGCAAGTTGCTCCAATGGTTAATTACATACATGTTAACAATGTACGCCTCAGTTCACCTCATGGTAAGGCCAGCCCTGCAATTGGTGGACAAAAATGTTCTCTCCCTTAACGTCAGAAGTGTGAACAGGCAGCAGGCTTGTTGCCAGCTAAAAACACCAGGGATGAGGGAGGGGAGAGTTTGGACATTTTGCGAATTTGAAGGATTTCATCAACATTATTCCCCATGTTTTTTGATTTTCAAAATGCCATCACCATTTGTGCTGGAATGGGGTGAGGGGCAGCCCCAGCAGCCCAGTCAGGGCAGGTTTCATCAAGCTGCATGTCACAAGCAGCAGGGTGCTGTCTGGCAGCCTTAGACATTGGCAGCAGGATCACAAAGCCTCCTTTGTTGTGACTTGGATGCAGGGCTCTTTCTCTGGGGCGGGTGCCAGTGGTCTTTAATTTGCAAACTGTCTGAAAATCTAAACTTTCATCTTGCAAAGGTTCAGCAATGCCATGTCATAGAATCATAGAATCTTAGGGTTGGAAGAGACCTCAGGAGGTATCTAGTCCAACCCCCTGCTCAAGGCAGGACCAACCCCAACTAAATCATCCCAGCCAGGGCTTTGTCAAGTCTGACCTTAAAAACCTCTAAGGAAGGAGATTCCACCCCCTCCCTAGGGAACCCATTCCAGTGCTTCACCAACCTCCTAGGGAAAAAGCTTTTTCCTAATATCCAACCTAAACCTCCCCCACTGCAACTTGAGACCATTACTCCTTGTTCTGTCATCTGGTACCACTAAGAACAGTCTAGCGCCATCCTCTTTGAAACCCCCTCTCAGGTAGTTGAAAGCAGCTATCAAATTTCCCCTCAGTCTTCTCTTCTGTAGACTAAACAATCCCAGTTCCCTCAGCCTCTCCTCATAAGTCATGTGCTTCAGCCCCCTAATCATTTTTGTTGCCCTCAGCTGGACTCTTTCCAATTTTTCCACATCCTTACTGTAGAGTGGGCCCCAAAACGGGACACAGTACTCCAGATGAGGCCTCATCAATGCCTAATAGAGGAGAATGATCATGTCCCTCGATCTGCTGGCAATGCAGTACTTATACAGCCCAAAATGCTGTTAGCCTTTTTGGCAACAAAGGCACACTGTTGACTCCTATCCAGCTGTAACCCCTAGGGCCTTTTCTGCAGAACTGCTGCCTAGCCACTCTGTCCCTACCCTGTAGCAGTGCATGGGATTCTTCCGTCCTAAATGCAGGACTCGGCACACGTCCTTGCTGAACATCATCAGGAGGGCCAAACTGCAGAGGGATGGGTGTTGAGTGCAATGGGCAGTGGGGGTCCGCAGTGCTGGACTGTGAGGGGGAGGAGTGGAGTGCTGTGAGTATAGACTGGAGCCAGGAGGTTGACAAGAGTGTGTTGGGAACATGGGAGGGCAGGCACGGAGCTGTTTGGTTTGAAGAGCTAGTACAGCCTGGAGTGTGTCTGCTTGGCACTCCGTAACCTTTAAAAGCTGCTCTGTGGCTTCATTCTAGTCCAGGCCTGCATAACTCGCAAAGCAGCAAGGGCCATATTACTGCAAAAAACTCAGCTGCGGGCCGAAAAGCCCCCCCCCCCGCCCCCCCCGCCCCCCCCCGGGGGCCCCCCCCCCCACTCCACCACTTGGCTTGCCCCATCCCTACTCACCCTCTGCAGGCTGCACAGTGAGCCCATGCAGACCACATGTGGCCCCCCGGGCTGCATGTTGTGCAGGCCTGGTCTAGTGTGTCACATTCTCCTTTTGGTCCCTCTTCTCGCTGTCCCGTCACTCCTTCAATTCCTGCTTCTCGGCAATGGAGGGCATCATAACCTCACACAGAAAGTCCTCCTTAGTTCTTCCTCCCTTGTATGCACCCCACTATTAGTCCCCAATTACCGGCACCATTCCCCATGGTGTTTTGAATGGTTTTCTTAAAATCAGTGCAGGCACGAGTCATGTCATTTTCCGTTTCAAATTTGACAGAGGCCAAATTGCTGTTTCTGTGCTCTTCCGAGGGGCTATTGACCCATGGAAGAGGTTCAGTTAGGACAGGAAGATCCCTGGGATGTATAGGTGGTAACCATCTGACTTATTTTTTTTCCAGAATGCCAAATTTGGGTCTTTGAGCTTCAGATCAAGGAGATCTTTCAGGAAGCCCCTTATTTCCTCTGTGCTGAGAGGAGCATACTTAGAAGTATTATGAGCCACTCTGTTATATGCTGGCCCTGATCACCACATGGTTACTTGGAGGGGGGCCAGGGGAGCACTGCCACTTAAGTCTGGGTTAAAAGGAGGAGGAGGAGGAGAAGGAGGCCAATTACCTGTGTGCCAGGTTCCAATTCTAGATTTGTTTTTCAAGGTGTTTCCAGTTGATCTCATTTTGGTCTTTATCAGTATGCTGCCTTAACCAAAGTGAGTAAAATTACCCTTTTGTTGTATGATAGCAGCAATACGGCGTGCAGAGGAGCTGCTTTCTTTTATTTTTGCTTTTAGAGTATTGTTCTTTGCTTGAAGCTTAATTCATTTATGTGTAACCCTTCTGCCCATCAGAGCTGGCAGCAACAAGGGCCAGGTTCAGTATCCAGGGGTTCCATTCCAATAGCACAATACAAAAACCGGCTCGAGCCCCCACCCAGTGATCTGGGACAACCATATACCACCCCTCTGGGCATCTGTAAGAGACAATACTTCCCCTCTCGCAAGCACAGAGTCTGAGTGTACCAAAGCCTTTTAATAACAGGGAGAAACAATGTGGCATTATATTGGGGAAACACCATAAACAAGGTTAATAAACCAAACCATGAACCAGAAGCCCCCCTCCCAGCAAATAGGCCGTGGCCTTCCCTTTGGCTCTTGAGTTCCACAACCCCCAAAAGTCACTCAATAGTCCCAAAAGTCCAGCAGCCCAAGAGTCTCTGTTCTGGGTCAGTGCAGAGTTCAAAAATCATTTAGCAGAGTCTTACCTCCCAGCCTGGGTGGAAATGGAGGGTAGGGCACGGGGCACCTTACGTGGTCCGAGGCCGACTGCACTGCCTCTCTGTGGGGTTCTCTGCAGCCCTCACCGCAATCCGCTCTGCTCTGCTCGCCGACACTCGAACTGTTCTGCAACGCCAGTCACTCCGCTAGCCGTCCTGCTAGCCAACACACGGACAGCTCTGCGGTGCCAGTCACTCTGCTAGCAGCACAAACGGCTCTGCTAGTCAACACACGGACTGCTCTGCTGTGCCAGCCACTCCGCCAGCCACATGAACTACACCCAGGAACCGCTCGGCTAAGTCCGCTGCCAGTCGCACAAACTGCACCCAGGAACCACTCAGCTGAGTCCGCTGCTTTGCTCTGCTTGCTGCACAAGTTGCTTGGTGCCACCAACATGCCTTTAGGCGCGCCCCTACTTAACAACATGCTCAGTGATTTCAGCTCTTAGTGCGGGGGAGTAGCACCTTGGCACAGGTACACCAGCAGACTCAAAGGGAATTCAGGTTAGCAGACTGAACCAAGACTCCTAAAAAAATCAAAATTAGTTCTAACATTCCACAGTAGAGAAAAACAGAGTCCCATAGGCTCAGTAGCAGCACCTCCTTAAACAACTCCTTCATCAAAAGGTATAAAGACTAGCTTACAACTTCTCTCAATCTCAGAGTGTTCTGAAGCGCGTGGCCCTTGACCAGTGAGTGCTACTTAGATGATGGCGAGTCCCTTCATCATAACAAGGGCCAAGTACATGTCCATAGTCCTTCATTCACACAATCAGGGTAATATCACTTTATCATTCCTGCCCCAGTAACATAGAAACTGGGGCTCCCACATCAGCCAAAGTGGCCATGTGGGCTGCTGTGAGCTCAGGCTAGGCACAGTGGGTGTGTCTATGCACATTAATCAGCCCCAAAGTTATTTTCCAAAACTCACTGCAATTCCCATAGTTCGCCACCAGATGTCAGAATATATCTCATTCCTGACACTGCTTACATATGGTTTAAATTTGTCGTTTGGTTCAGCTCTGATGTCAGAGTCTTTTGGAGCATTTCCAGTTCCCGTAACTTTCTTTCATATTCACAGACCAATATTATGATTCCTTTCTCTAACTTTCCTTTCATCTGACCAGACCACCACAACATGCTGTCCTTCACACTCAGATCCTCATTCATCCATCCTTTGCCATAGTCTTTTAAACCTTCCCATGTTTTCCTTTTATAAAATCAATGATTCTCGCTCCCGTATCGGGTGTCATTGATACACCCTGGGGCAAGTCATACAACACTGTTACCATCTTCCTGAAACCCACTCGAGTGGCATTTCAGGGGAACCCACTGAGCACACCCTTGTACTCAGCACTACTGAAGCATGAACTGATGCTTAGTATTTGTTGTTGCAGCCTTCGCCTACAGTGATTCCCGCAGCTCAAAAACCCTGGCCACAAACACAATCCCGTTCAGTCCTCTTGTCTGTGCGTCCTACATGGGGTTCATATTACGAGGGGATGTGAAGGAGTCCTAAACCAAGGTGTGCACTACAGATGGTAAGTAAAAGGGGACTCACCTCTATCCCGGGTTGTGAGAAAGTCTCCGAGGATTCCTGGTCACACCCCACTCGCTGCGCCAAACTATGAAGCAAGGAGATTCTTTTCCCCAAGAATCAGGCAGGCACAGACAATACTGAAGAGGTTTATTCATGGCACCAGGAAGACTGATAAACAGCTTCCAAAGTATTATGTTACAGTGACCAGTTATATACCTTTTCTTATCAATCCATTTGTATTTATCTTGTACTTACAGAGCCAAACATTGTTTCAGAGAGAGAACACTTAACGTGATAATGACAGTAGTAGAACATACGCATAGACACTATTCTGATTACACCAATTATCTAATGCCCTTAAGACGAAGGGGTGGGGTGAGGGTGAGTGTTCACAGATATTTGGAGAGCTGTAGGGTTTGTACTGTTCTTTCTTACTGAGAGGCTGAGTTACTGGGAGGACATTTGACCATGTAAGTTATCAAATGTTTACAGCTACCATTGTCCTTGGGCCTCTGGTATTTCTGCTTGTTAGTTACATGGGTTTCTGCCTCAGCTGCTAACTGAATTTTTAACTCTTGCCTAACAGCCAAGATCCAACAGCTATGATGGCTAACCTCCTCTGGGGTAGAAAAGAGCTCCTGACTGCATGCATCTCTGACCTCTGAATCATCTTCTGCCTCTCAATCCCTCTCCCCCTCCAGATCCTCATCCAAGATTTCCTCCTCCTGGCTCGGTCCGCTCTCGACTGGCACATGAGCCACCAAAGTATCCACAGTGGAGGTGGGGTCACCGCTGAATATCACATCCAGCTCTTTGTAGAACCGGCAGTTCTCAGGAAGGCTCACCAGATGGCAGATAAGCTTCTCCTAAGGTCTATTGTATTTTCTAATGGCCCATTGCCCTGAACAGGCCATTCTCCACTCACTACCTAGACTGAAAGCATCTTGTCTAGTGCAACGGTTCTCAAACTTTGGAGAACCGAGACTCTTTTTTGCATTCCTGAGCGGCGCGGCAGACCCTTGTATGTCCGCCGAAAAGCCTCCAAATTGATTACTTCCGCATTCAGCGGCTTTTTGGCGGACATGCCGAGCACTCCCAAGAGCACTCGGCATGTCCACCGAAAAGCCACCAAATGCAGAAGTAATCAATTTGGCAGCTTTTCAGAGGCGGCAGGAGCTCGCGACCCACCTGGGAGCGCATTGCAACCCCCAGGAGTCGCGACCCCTGGTTTGAGAACTGCTGGTCTAGTGGGAGCTACCCAGGGGTAACTACATTTGAAGTACAGATACATAGTGTGACAGGGTCAGGCCAGATGGCTACAGGAGAGTGATAGAAGGTAGATACATTAGCCCCAGATTAAGCCAGTCTCTTTTCCCTGAGTAAAATAATGGGCTGTTCCAGAACAATTAGGAAGTTGCTGGAAGCAATTAAGGCAGGCAGGATAATTAGGACATCTGGAGCCAATTAAGAAGTTACTAAAAACAATTAGGACAGGCAGGTTAATCAGGACACCTGGTTTTTAAAAGGATCTCACTTCAGTTAGTGGAGTGTGTCTGAGGAGCTGGGAGCAGGACATGTGCAAGAAGCCGAGAGTGAGAAGGTGTACTATTGGAGGACTGAGGAGTACAAGCGTTATCTAACATCAGGAGGAAGGTCCTGTGGTAAGAAGAAAGGTGTTGAGAGGAGGCCATGGGGAAGTAGCCCAGGGAGTTGTAGCTGTCACACAGCTGTTACAGGAGACACTCTAGACTGCTGCAATCCACAGGGCCCTGGGCTGGAACCCAGAGTAGAGGGTGGGCCCAGTGTGACAGAGTGGAAGTGCTCTCAATGGTTCCTCTGTCTATTGTGTGAAGGTGTCCATACCTGACGCTGTAATTTGACTCCAGGTGGGGGAGAGAAGCCACCTGACCTCCTGCCCAGGAAAGAGACAAAGGAAAAGAAGGAAGAGGGGCTGGAGGGGGAGTTTCAGTCTGCAGCTGGCTAAGGAAGGGCTGGGAGGCCCAGATAGAGTCTGGCCTCCCTGGACCCCTGAAGTGGATCCAGCTGATGGGTCCAGTTCGCGCCATCTACAAGCTCTGTCTTAGATCATGTTCCTGTCGACTAATAAACCTCTGTTTTGCTGGCTGGCTGAGTGTCACGTCTGACTGCGGAGTTGGGGTGCAGACCCACGGGCTTCCCCAGGACCCTGCCTGGCTGGGCTCGCTGGGGGAAGCGCACGGAGGGGCAGAAGGTGCTGAATGCTCTGAGGTCAGACCCAGGAAGTTGTAAGCTGTGAAGCTCCTAGCCTTGGAGACAGGCTGTTTATGGAGAGGAAGCTTCCCCGCAAAGTCCTGACTGGCTTCATAGGGAGCCATTCCAGAGCGTCGCCCCAGGGACTCCGTGACACCCAGGTTCCCCCATCTCCCCCAACTCCTGATCAGACACAGGAGGAGTTGACCTGGACTGTGGGTTCCACCAGAGGGGGAGGTCCCTGGCATGTTCCCCGACCCACTAGGTGGGACAACAGAGACTGCAGGGATTGGTGTCCTCTCTTACCCCAGGCTGGCCAGTGATGAGGTGAGCTGGGGGAGCGGCAGGTTTGAGCCACTGACAAAAGTGGCCAAACTGAGGGCTGCCGTGAACCTCTGAGGCGAGCGAATCTGCCAGTAAGTGCAGGACCCCGCAAGGCAGAGGAGGAACTTTATCACAATAGTTATATTCATAATATACAGAAATGATACATGCAAACAAACAGGATAATCCTGTTCAGCAAATCATAACTTTCCAATGACACCTCACATAACCCGTCTTGCACAGAACACGTCATAATGAGGCGCTAATCACCCGAATATCACTACGAAGAATATGGGGTGCAGCGCCACAGCTCCTTTCCAATTCCTCTTTGTACCTCGCTGCTGTACCCCAATCCCAAGTGGGGCAACCCTCCCCAGCCCCATCCTCCCTGCCAGGCCCCCCTTGGCCAGCTGATCCCCGCCATTTAACCTAATGACCTTGGCAATCGGAGCCCTAGAACCGAGCTGGAGAATCTGACAGACATCTGGGAGTAGATATCACCTCCTGCTGCCCTGCTAGCTGTCTAGGGGAGCATCTCCTGGGGTGGTCACGGGGTGTAGTGGGAGCTTTGTGCTTCTCTTGCAACTGTGCCTGGTGAAGCAAGGGTCTGCCCTGGCAGGGCCCGAAATTGGATTAGTGCCAATGGGAGCCAGTCTTGCCCAACAGACCAATGCTGTGATTCAGTCTGGCAGGGGGTTGGTTAAGGGGCTAGGCGAGCCAGGGGGCTGATTCAGTGGTGCTCTATCTGGGATAGGGGACTGGATGGTCTGAGCTATGTAACGAACATCAATGATGCCAAAAGTCTTCCAGACTTGATCCCACAAAGCAGGAGTGGGGAACCTACCGCCTGGGAGCCAGATCTGGCCCATTGCTTAATTTCATCCACTCCATGGCTAATCTTGGCCTCCCCGCTCCCTCCCCAGTCTGGGGCTGTGAGCACTGGCTTCCCCATGGTCACGGGTGGGAAGCCTTGAATCTCGATGCCCCCCAGCAGGGCTGGAGCCACAAGTGTTGGTTTGCTCCACTGTGGGGGGAATCCCCGAGCCTCCGCACCCCCTGCCAGATGGGTGAGTTGAACTTTTCATATTTCTCTCCCTAAAAAAAACACTAAATTAAGTTGCTTTTTACTTGTGTGTGGCCCGCGATTGATTTTTTCTGTGGGTCAATGGCCAGTGATAGAAAAAAAGGTTCCCTCCGCCCCGTCATAAAGAACTGATGAGAAACTTTTGCAGGCCAACTCCCACTGGTGTGAACCAGCTTCCCATGATTTCAATGAAGAGACACCAATGCACCACACCTGAGAGCTGTCCCCATCTGTTTTTAATGGGAAAAGGTATTTATGAAGGGAGCGGCACGCCACCAATCCACAGGGAGGTGGGGGAAGCTATCACAGGAGTCCCTCACTGCTCTGAGCTGAGCACCTAAGGCTGCCTCTCTTAATACCTTCTTCTCCCCTTCCTGTGGGGCCAGAAAAAGCTTCCCTGGGGACCCAGTGGAGCTGGTGCTGTGGATGTCACAGCTCAGTGCAGTACAATGCTGGTGAATCACTGCTCTCCATCACCCTGCCATGTGGGCACCGCACAGCTTTTCCTGCCTGCCACTAGCCCTATGGAGGGTTCAAAATACCGCGGTTTGCACTAAAAAGTGGCATGAGCAAAGTTTTTCTCCTCCTAAAAGTGGTGCTGATGATGGAATGTGGCTAGGATAATGTCTCCAGGAGCACTAGAGGCCCTTCAGTGCTGACCTGCAGCCCCCTGCTAGTCCAGGCCTGGGCTCCCCACACCCAGCTCAGCCCCTGCCTGAACTGCAGAGCTCGCTGCTATTCCAGCAACAAGACCCGTGAGCAGGCTTCAGTCAAGCCAAACGGTGCTTTGGGTTTTCGGATGCCGACAAATGTCCACTAGGCACAGGCCCCGGCCCCGATTCAGCCCGTGGCAGTCCTCCATTTCCTCCTCCTCAGTCCCCTAAAGCTGATAACCATCCAACAGGGACTGCTGGGGGCCATGTCCACCTAGCCAGCTCTCCGGCAGCGTGCCTAGAAGGTACTGCAGACTGGCATGCTCCATTCCCCCATCCCACCAGTCCAACCCATGGCATGTCCATGTTGCACCATCTATTGGAAAGTTCCATGCTCCACAGACAATCTATTGACAAGTCTAGGATATCCACCCATTTTTAATCCTGTTTTCAACCAGCTCCTGGCCCACAGGCAGGCTGTTTTGTATGACTCTAGTTCAGCTCTCTGGGGTTTCCTGCATGGCATCAAACAAGCACAGTGGCTGCATTTAAAATTACAGCCACTTCTGGGGTGGGACATTGCAGTTGTTTAGCAGCTTTCAGCAGCACCACACAACTGTTTATGGCAGGGAGTGAAAATAAAATCCATATTGAAGTGAAACCCCAGGGAGAGGGGATTTGAAAGGTAGCAGAATCTAATGAAATAAACTGAGATTTGGTCAGCATGCTGGTGTTAACAGCCTGACACTTGTGAAAATTGTGGTGAGGTCGTTAATGACTGCAAGCAAGGAGGCCATCTAGTTTAACACTTCCACCAAAAAATAACTACTAAGTTCTCTGCTGCTGCGCATTGGTGCGTCCCCCACCCAATTACACCCGGTGAGACTTTGACCCAATATAGCGTCCAGATTCTGCAGTTGAAATATCACAAAAGTTTCTTCACCCTCTCCTATGTTCAAACAAATGTAATCCAAGCCCAGCAAACCGCGTGCAGCCCAAGCACATGCAGGGCTAGCATTGTTTTTCCATTGCTGGGACATGAGGCTGGAAAGGTTGCCAGGCCTTCAAAACAAAAGGTTCTTGGTGCCTTTGGTCACAACAGACCAGCTGTCGAACTCAGCCGTGCTTCCACCTCAGGGAAAGAGCTGTACGTCAGCAGCATGCGAGAGCTAGCACAGGCTGGGACTGGAGTAGCTGCAGTCTAGCACAGCAGCAGTGCTCCTATCCCGATCTGTACAGTGCCTCCTGCTGGGAGAGGCTGGGACTGAAGTAGCTGGGAGCTCCCTCCACAGCCAGTACTCCAGTGTGGTTCCTTACAGCACCCTCTGCTGAAAGGGGCTTCTTTGAACTTCCTTTGCTCCCATTCCTGCACCATTCGCTCCTGCATTCCTCTCGGCAGAGCCTGGGATTTGAATAGCCATGAACTCTCCCCACAGCTGTTGCTATTAAACTGCTCCCAGCAGGGGCGGCTCCTTAGTGGTGGGCCATCCCGTGCTCACTGGTAGTCTGCGCAGAGTTGGCCGGTCACACGGGGCTGGCTCTCCTCCTTGCTTCCAGCTGGTAGCAACATGAAAGGAAGCAAAACATACACAGAGATGTTCCCAGTGTAACTTTTCCCTAGAAGCCATTGCGGTGGTGGCCACTGGAATTTAGAAATTGTGAGCAGGGCCGGGGGAGGGTGGGCACCCATCACCAATTCTCTGTAAAGATGTGACCCACCCTGTGAAAAATATGTGAACGTCTGGGCTACAGCTCCTCTTTGTGGGAGAAACGAGGGCTGGAGAGAGAGAGAGTCCGCAGCATTCCTCACCATTCCTGGGAGAGTCTTAGCTGGAGTTGCTGCTAGGATCTCTCAAGGGTTGCTGTTTCGGCACCATTTTGCTGGCCGCTGGAAGATGCTCCTGTGACTGTCTGGGGCCTGCAGGGACTGGAGGGTTTGGTGGGGGTCCCTAGACAGCAGCTTGCTCTGTGACCTCACTGAAGCACTCAGCACACCCCAATGATGTTGAGTTCCCTTTTGACGTTCTGGGACGTATGTCCCTACAGACTAAACCAGTGCCCAAAGCAGAGGAGCCATCCCAGAACAGCAAAAGGGAATGTCTTGGACATTGCCCAGGGAGGTCACAAAACACACACATCTGGGAGCCTGACCCTTGCTTTACTGTTCTGGGAGAGGCCAGAGAGGAGGTGACAGGCTGGGACTCTTGGAAGTGTCCCAAGCAGTGAGCTGTCCAGGGCTCATACCAGGAAGGAGACAGATTAATAACAGGGTAATAATGAAATCTTTGGCATAAATGGAAAGCCCTGGAGGCCCTGTCTGGAAAGGAATTGAGGGAGAGGCTCACTTTCCTTCCTAGGGGTCAAATTAGGAAAAAAAAGGTTGTGTTGCTCTTCCAAGTTCCACCCACAAAATAAGCCCAGCCCTCCAAAGATGCTGCTCCCAGCAGATGGTGCAGATGTCTGGTTTTGGGAAAGCGGGCAGATGTCACGGTGCTAGTTACACACAGACTTGAAAATGGGATCGAGTTCAGCAACCACAGCACACAGAGCCGGATTCTATTTTTAAATGCCAGCTTAGATTCTGGAGAAAAAGAAGGCCTCGTGAAAGTGGAGCCAGTACACCATCCTGCCCCAATCCAGGGCCTTGGGTCTTCCAAACTCTCCTGCAAGCAAATGGGATTGAAGAGAAATTGTGGGAGGTGAAATCCTCCACACTTCTCCACGTGGGAGGCCCAGAGAGAACTGTAATACATTCAGTGGCTCGATAGAGCCATGAACAGATTTTAAGGATACTTTGAGCCATGCAAGAATGTCAGCTGGGAAGGTACATTTCCTTTACAGGAAAGCAGCTGCCTAGTGAGACCACTGAGCATTACGTTAAAGTGCTACGTAATAAAACTGTCATTGAGTTTGAACAGACGAATCCGAGAGCAAGTTCTTTGTAGTAGGACTGACAGCCAGATCAAAGCAAGTTAGTGTTAGAAATGGACTTGACTTTCTAAGAATGGTGGATCTTTGCACAGCTAGTAAAACTTGGGCTTCCTAAATGAAAGCGAAAGGACTGAGGTGCCGCTAATTAAAATGACATCCCCAAGCGTCTCTAGACAGAATGCAGGAGAAAACGACTGGCAGAGACCCTCTCTCTTGTTTGCCACAGGCATGGAGGTAATTGCAGACACAAGGTGTAGGTGTCTGGCACAAGGGGTGCAGTGTCTTGGTTACAATACAACCATTGTGCAAAGTATGTCATTCTCAGCCCAGGTATCAGAGGGGCAGCCATGTTAGCCTGTAACCACAAAAACAACAAGGAGTCCAGTGGAAACTTAAAGTCTAACAGATTTATTTGGGCATAAGCTTTCATGGGTAAAAACCCCACTTCTTCAGAATCTGTTAGTCTTCAAGGTGCCACTGGACTCCTCGTCCTTTTCAGCCCAGATTGCAAAGAATCACAAAAGCAAAATACATTCATAGAGCTGGAGAACAAAACTCATAATAACGATGATGATGTAGGAGCAGAGGGACAAATTCTCTTCAGATGCACCTCCAGTGAATTCATGGCAGTTATATCAGGAAAGAATTTGCTCCAGATTCTTTGCTGGGTCTCTTCGTAGATTTCAAAGCAAGATTCTCTAAGGGATTGGTTTGTGACAGTGTAAATAAACAGACACAGACAAACACTGGAGCTGAGCACAAGTTTCAGCTACTGCTGCTACTACAAGCAACTAACTACAGGGGGCAGTAGGCAGCCCCAGAGAAGAAAGATGTGTAGGAGCCCCTACAATCGTACTGAGTGCACCACCTATAGTTAAGATTACCCCCACTGTCAGACCCTGTTTTCGTTGCTTATATCTTTGCCAAACTTGAACTGTTTGGCTGTAATGACCCATGCGAGTCTAGTGACCAGACAGCAAATATGAAAAATCGGGACAGGAGGTGGGGGCTAATAGGAGCCTGTATAAAAAAAAGACCCCAAAATTGGGACTGTCCCTATAAAATCGGGACATCTGGTCACCCAACCTGCGAGGAGTCTGCCTCGGGCTGTTCTGGAAAGTCTCAGCAAAAATGGTTCGGCCATTTACTAGCAATATACTGATTCCCCCCCGTTAGACCATTCTTACAGCCGTTTCACAGGCTTTGGGCAGAGACTAGATATTTGGGCGTGAGACTGACCTGCAGTCATGAATGGGCTTTTCCCCCATCCCTGTAATAATCTACGCAAATTTACCCAAGTTATAAACCTCTGAAAAATCTCCATTTGTACATGCTCAATGGAGGCTATTTAGACTTTGGCAGCAAAATTCTCCAAAGATTCCATCTGCCTTGAGCACGCTCCAGCCCCTCCGAGCTGCTAGTGCTGAGCGGACTGTGCCAGCCCTGTGGCCGTCCCCAGAGAACTTGTTCTACCCCAGGGCCCCACAGACTGAGTAGGACTTCCCATGCAGTTGCTTCTCCGGGCTGCCTGAGACTGATGTGGTCCCAGGCACAAGAACGGAGACCAGGGAGCAGCATGGGCAAGAAGGAAGCACCGCACCCTCGCTATAGCCCGGGGTTCGGGATCCATGCGCGTTCCCGTGCTAACGTGGGGGATGCGCTAATGCAGGGCACGCGTTGACATGGAGCCCAATTTACTTATTTAAATTTGGGATCCATGGCAACGACCGCGCTGTATGCGAACCCACGCTATAGTGATGTGGGCTATAGTGAGGGTCCAGTGTAATTTGATTGGAAGGCAGAAGGCAAGGACCCAAGAACCAGGGAAAGGGGGTAGGAGAATACAGGAGCCAGGGAAGAGAGAGGGGATAGACAGGGAGCAGTTGAATTGGAGGTGGAGAGGGGGATTAGGACAGGTTGGAGTGGACAAGGAGCAACAGGGCCTATGACCACAAGAGCACATTCCATTTCAGAGCCTGGAATCGAACTGAGGATTCCTGAGACACCCTTCCTTTGCTGTTTGCAGATACCGGCGAAACGCCCTGGCAACGTGTGTATCTCATCTTCTTTGCATGGCTGGTTCCCATAGAGGATAACAACCTGCGAGTGTTATCAGTGACTCTACTAGCGCAAGTGGCAGAGGGCTGGGCTGTAGCTCTAAAGGCCCCAAGCCTGGGGGCAACCCAGGCATGACTCAGCAGGATTCACTTGTGGGCTGCTGTTGAGAATAGGGTGACCAGATGTCCTGATTTTATAGGGACAGTTCTGATTTTTGGGTCTTTTTCTTATATAGGCTCCTACTACCCACCTACCCCTGTCCTGATTTTTCACACTTGCTGTCTGGTCACCCTAACTGAGACCCTGACCTGCCAGCTTCTCCAGCCCGTGGCTGTACCCACTGTAGCTAGGGCCTTGTCTGCTCTTAGACACGAAGCAGGCCCGGGGCTGGATGGCATTTGAGGGGAGGCGCTCTAAGCTGTGTGAGGTAATGGTGGGGGCTCTTCTTTCTGAGTCGGGGTGTTGTGCTGCTGTGGGTATGATCCTGTCCACCGGGGGGGGGGGGGGCTGGTCACATGTTCATGACTGGCTGTTTTGTGTGTGTCAGGGTAGGGCTGTTAATCCAGGTGTCCTGGCTGACTCCAAGTGGGTAACTATGAGCCAATATTGCAGCCCTGACCAAGGAAGGAGAGCTGTACTTCAGGTAGAAAGCAAAAATGCTGAAACACCAGGTGCCATTTCCTGCATAGGAGCCGACGTTTCAAAGCACAGCTCTGATGCTTGGCTGTGCGTTTGTCTGGGTCCCGGTGGAATTCTCCCCTCCAGAGGCAAGTTCTCTTCCGTTCTAAACCCAAACAGGCATCCGCAGGCCCCCACAGCCCTGGTGCGCCTCCCGTCATCAAGACACACCCAAAGGCAGATCTAAAAACACACAGAGCCCCAGTATCAACACTGCTGGGAGCACAAGAGACTGTAACCAGCCAAGTCTCCCCAGCTGCCCCAGTGGAGGAAGGGACTCTTGCTCTGCCAGAACATGGGACCAGAAAATGAGTCTGGACTGTGCCACTGCCCAGCATCCAGGCCGCCTTTGCGCAAATCCCACTCATCTTACCAGGTGCATGAGAATGAAACTCACCACTGAGCAAGTTCGACTGCCCCGGCTGAAGAGGACAGGTCAAGACTGCAGCCTTATCCCCTTCATCTGCAAGCATGTGCCTTATTCTCATGTGTTATTTGTATACCGTAGCACCTAGGAGCCCTGCTGTGCTAGGAGCTGTACAAACACAGAACACAGACTGTCCCTACCCCAGAAGCGCACAGGCTAAGTAAGCTGACGGCTGCTGTTTATCCATAGAACAAGTAGCACAGGGCGAGTTGCACCCATCCCCCGCTGCCCTGGAGAGGTCTTGCTCGAGTCTCACTGGATTGCCTCTAAGGCTTGCCATGGCTTCATAATGGGGACAGCAACAGGTGAGCATTGGGTGCTGGGTGAGATACTGGCACTCAGCCACTAGGACCTGGACTGAGGCTTCACAGCTCGTTACACCCAAGCCCTTGAAGGGGTCGAACAGAAATAACTGAGCAGAAGTGAGGGATCGAGCTAGGCTTCACTCCCCAGCCCCTCTCTTGCGATCAGCCATTCTAGAGAGAGCTGGGGCGCTCACAGCGAGGGGAACGGGTTGACTCTGGCCTTCCTGGGACATGCTTAGAAGTCCAGGCACTGAGTTTCCTCCAGCATGAGCTTTTGTCCCACTGCTAGGAACATACCTTGGCTCCCACCTCCCTGCCAGACAGCTTATGGCCCTTTCTCCCCTGCCCTTGTGACTTTCCATCCCTGGGATCCTGTTGCCCTCTAGTGGGATAACCAAGAGTTGCCAGAATGATCCTAAATCCCTGTTGCAGCTCAGCCCCAGCTTGACACACCGGCTTCCTCCTCTTCCCCTTCTCCAGGGCAACTTCATCCCCTTCCAACGTGCCCTTCCACTGGTGGATCCATACACAACTCTGCTAGTGAACCTCTGTCCTGACCCACAGCCTCACTGCTATTCCAGCCCCAGGCTCCTCCCCACTCAACTCTGCCAGTGCCCCTCAAATCCAGGCCTTCAGAATCCCCTGCTACGCCAGTCATGAGTCCCACATAGAGCTCTTCCAACACCCCTCAGTCTCGACCCGCAGTCCCCTTCTATTCCAGCCCTGGGCTCCCCATGCAGCTCTGCCGATGCCCCTCAACTTTGAAATGCACCCCGGCTCTCCCAGTCCCAGATCCACACCTGGGATTCTCTTTCTGTGGACAAGTGACTAATAGGGTTTAGGCCAGGAGCAGTCAATAGGCAGACCACGGGAGAAATCCAGATTTCCAGATTCTTTTGAATGGACCCCCAAAATCTTTTTAATTTACTTATCATCATTTTTTATTATTATTTTCTCTGGAGTCTGGACCTTGATTAAGAAATTTGGACCTTGACAAAAAATAATGGACTACCCCTGGTTAAGGCCATTACACTTGATGCAAGAGTTATCTTTAACCCTTGCAGGCCCCTGGACTCCTGTCTGTCTAGAGCAGGGGTGGGGAACCTATGGCCCAGATCCATTCCATTGCCTAATTTCATCCAACCGGCAGCAAGTCTCAGTGCCCCGCCATGGGGCTGGATCTATGAGTGTTGACTCGCCCTGCGGGGGGTGGAGAGAGGGTAATCCCCAAGCCTCCACACACACCCTCCAGGTGGGTGAGCTGAACGTTGTATATTTCTCACTCTAAAAAACCTCTACATTAAGTTACTTTTACTTGTCTGTGATCCGCGACTGATTTTTTTCTGCGGGTCAACGGCCCGTAATAGAAAAAATGTTCCCCGTCCCGGTCTAGAGAATCGTGTCCATGTGTGAAACAAGAAGCTCGTTCATCGGGGACTGGTGACAACTTTGTAGAGAACATGCCTGATTTTCGTGATTTTGGGGATGGAGAGAGGACGTGAAGGCAGGGGAGGGGAAAAGGGACGTATCTAAGCAGGTGTCACGTTACTGAAATTATCTGGGACCATATAGATCATTGGTGCAACAGAGGTCCTGTAGGGGCATCAAATATTAGGTAAAGGGGGTCACATAAGGTGTCTATGACCAGGTTATGGTCTGCTGATTATGATTAGGCTATCTGTATGTGTGTATCTTGTTTGTAGCTAAAGTTATGAAGATTGGCTGTATAGTGTGTGTATTTCAAACTTATGCTAGCTTTTGGGTAAAATCCCAAACAAAGTTACTGTTGGCCTGGCCTTCCTAATGGCCCATCATGTTCCAATCAAGCTAACAAAGAACTTTGTACATGCCTGTCTACACCCGAGCTTCCCCAGGAATGTGGCCTGGCTGCTGAGGTGCTGAATCTTGAAGAGTCATGTAACTGGACCACATGGTTCTGAAACTCCATTTTACAACTGGACTCTGATTAGCAGGAAGGAGGTGGTCTCCACCCACAAGAGGAAGTCTATATAAACCTGGGAGAAAGATCTCCATTTTGTCTTTAATCTCCAGTCTCTGGCCTCCAGCCTGGCTCCTACTTCTGAATGGGACTTTGCTACAAAGGGGTGGTCTGGCCAAAGGATTGATGACCCATTCCTCCTGGGAATGTATTCCAAAGACTCTGATTTGAACCTGCAGTTATTCTACAACTGATGCAAGCCATTACTGCATGTACTTGATTTTCTTTAACCATTCCTAACCCTCACCTAGATCTTTTCCCTTGCATAATAAACCTTTAGATTTTAGATTCTAAAGGATTGGTAACAGTGTGATTTGTGGGTAAGATCTGATTTGTATATTGACCTGGATCTGGGGCCTGATTCTTTGGAATTGGGGAGATCCGTTTTCTTTATTTGAGGTATTGGTTTTCATAACCATTTGTCCCCGGGACAGGTGGCTGCTGGTGGTGATACTGGGAAGCTGGAGTGTCTAAGGGAATTGCTTGTGTAACTTGTGGCTAGCCAGTGGGGCGAAACCAAAGTCTTTTCTGTTGGGCTGGTTTGGTTTGCCCTTCGGGTAGAGAAACCCCAGCTCTGGGCTGTAATTGCCCCTTTTGGAAGCAATTTGTCCTAATCTGACACTCTCAGTGGGTCACACCAGGTACAGCACTGTCACAGCAGAGCCATGCAGAATTCACTGTAGGTTGTGATGGGTATTCAGCCAAAAACTTGTGAACCTCAGAACAGAGGTAAGCCAACTTCTCCGTGGGCTTGAGCCCCTCCTGCTCCTCTCAACCAGCAGTGTCCAGGCACCTTTATCTTCACTTGGGCTTGGGTCTCCTCTAGGGGAAGGGCAGGGCTTCTCCTCTCTTCCCTGGTGCTGGCTGCTAAGAGGACTGGGCTGGTAGCCCGCAGGCTCCCTCCATCTGTTGCGGTCTCAAGGGGGGCAGTCGACTGGCCTGCTCCCTCCAAGATGGCGGGACATCAAGACAAGACCTTTCCTCTCATGCCCATGGGGAATGTCTTCAGGATTGTCAAAAGGCTGGAGTCAGAGTCAGCCCCCAGGATCACGGGACTGAGCCTAAAGGCAAGGAAGATCATACGGTGTTCTAGGGGTTGTCTTTGGTTGTTGAGCTCCCCCTGGGTGTGGGCAACAATTAGTGGTGCTGACTGTGACAGGCAGATCCTTGTTTAACGGGATCACTCTCAGGAACCTTCAAAGTCCTTTCCCCCTTTCCGAGGTGTTTTTGGGCAGCAGAGGCTTGTCAGCTGGTTTCCCTCAGCTACTCCAGAGGTGCAGCAGCTCTCAGCACCTGTGGCCTGGCTCTGTTGCTGATCCGCTCCTTTCTGAGCTCACTTCCTCCAGCTGCAGCAGGCTGTGCCGTTGTGCTTCCTTGGTAGGGCCTGAGCTCAGAGGGGGTGTTAGCCTCCTGACTGGGGTGGGGCATGGCCCATCATTCTCTCCCAGGTGATTCTGCCAAACTGTGAGAGCTCCAGCTGCTGCCCCATGGAGTTTCTACCTCTTCCCCAAACCCCAGCACTACTGCATTAATTCTGTGTCATAGAATCATAGATCAGGGTTGGAAGGGACCTCAGGAGGTATCTAGTCCAACCCCCTGCTCAAAGCAGGACCAACCCCAACTAAATCATCCCAGCCAGGGCTTTGTCAAACCTGACCTTAAAAATCTCTAAGGACGGAGATTCTACCACCGCCCTAGGGAACCCATTCCAGTGCTTCACCACCCCCCTCGTGAAAAAGTTTTTTCTAATATCCAACCTAGACCTTCCTCTCTGTAACTTGAGACCATTACTCCTTGTTCTGTCACCTGCCACCACTGAGAACAGTCTAGATCCATCCTCTTTGGAACCCCCTTTCAGGTAGTTGAAAGCAGCTATCAAATCCCCTCTCAGTCTTCTCTTCTGTAGACTAAACAATCCCAGTTCTCTCAGGCTCTCCTCATAAGTCTTGTGCTCCAGCCCCCTAATCATTTTTGTTGCCCTCCTCTGGACTCTTTCCAATTTTTCCACATCCTTCTTGTAGTGTGGGCCCCAAAACTGGACACAGTACTCCAGATGAAGCCTTACCAATGTCAAATAGAGGGGAATGATCACATCCCTGGATCTGCTGGAAATGCCCCTATTTATACAGCCCAAAATGCCATTAGCCTTCTTGACAACAAGGGCACACTGTTGACTCATATCCAGCTTCTCATCCACTGTAACCCCTAGGTCCTTCTCTGCAGAACTGCTGCCTAGCCCTTTGGCCCCTAGTCTGTAGCAGTGCTTGGGATTCTTCCATCCTGAGTGCAGGACTCTGCCCTTGTCAAACCTTATCAGATTTCTTTTGGGCCAATCCTCTAATTTGTCCAGGTCCCTCTGTATCCCATCCCTATCCTCCAGCATATCTACCACTCCCCCCAGCTTATTGTCCCCTGGAAGAGTAGCCACCCTGCCAGCACAGCTCCTTGTGCAGGGAGATTGCATAGCAGCTCCCCTGGGCTGCTCCAGTGCAGTGGTTGTTTCCCTCTTCTTGAGATCCAGCTCCCCCACCCTGTGACTGAGCATCTCACCCCTTTCAGGGTCCTAATGTCCCAGATCACCAGTGTCCAGCCCAGCACTACTCCTTCATACCACATCCTCTCCCCTGGTTCCCCTCCTGTCTGTCAGTGGAGTGGCACCCCAGCTTTCCCTTAAAGGGCCTAACACCCCCCAGGCAGTTTAAGACTGGTCTTCCCAGACTTGAGTGTTTAGTCCCTTTAGCTTCTCCTCAGCTCTTGGCTCCTGCCCAGAAACACCAACCCACAGGGCAACCTCCACTCCTACAGCTTCCCTTCCCCTGCCAGAGGGAACCCTAGAGCCCTTTTCCCTTAGTCTTCCTCCTGCATCCAGAATCACCAGTTCCAGTCTCTGCCTGAGGCCAAGCACCTGTGGGCTGGCTGTCTCCCAGGCCTACCACAGGAGCATTTGGGGGTGTGGACTCCTAGCTGAACCCCTCATACCAGCTGTGCTTATCATAGAATCTCAGGGTTGGAAGGGACCTCAGGTGATCATCTAGTCCAACCCTCTGCTCAAAGCAGGACCAATCCCTATTTTTGCCCCATATCTCTAAATGAACCCCTCAAGGATTGAACTCACAACCCTGGGTTTAGCAGGCCAAGTCTTAAATCACTGAGCTATCACCCAGCCCTGCCCTTTGTGCACCCCCTGACCCAATCCAACTGACCCCACAGTTCTGGGAAGGGAGCCACTGAGTCTGAGCCCCGTAAAGGGCCAGCCAGCCTTGGACAGCCCTGCCCCACATATCTGCCCTTCCCCCGGCCCCGCAGCTTTTTCTACCCCACTCCTCCTGCAGCTTCAGGGGTTCTACGGTCCCCACTCCCCGCTCCAGTGTTGGGATGGAGGGAGGGGGGAAGAAGGAGAGAGCAGAGCAGACTGACCCATTGCTCATAAGAAGGGGAGCTGATGGCTTTCTTCCCCCTAAGAGAATGGTGGGGGCTGCTCCCCATTCCTTTCACCCTACCCAAAATCTCCTCTAGGCTCCTGAGGGGAAGGGAGAGAGTGCTGCCTGCCCCCTGTGGCAGCCCTGATTGATCACCCTTTCCCAGGAGGTGGGGAAAAGGGGAAGGCAGCCAACTGGGGGGAATGTCCCCCCCAGAGATGGAGTTGCCCAGAGCGCTGGGAGTTCTGCCGGGGGGGGGGGGGCAGGGCAGCAGGGCCAGTCTCACAGTCTGGGGTGACATAATGTACCCCATAGAACCCCCTGTACCCAGACATTCGCCACTGAAAGGGCTTTACAGGGGCAGGGGTTATGCCACTCCACTCAGCCCAGAGACTGGTTGTGCAGGGGATGGGCTGTGCCTGGTGGCCGGGAGGCTGGGTTACCAGTTAGCAGCCTCTTTCCCTATATCAAGGAAAACAAAGTGTGGGGTGGGGTGGGGAGGGGGGACAGGGCAGGCATGACAGGAAGTGGAGCTAGGGAAGAGGGTTTGGAAACTGAGTGAACTCCAAGGGCGCAAACCAATCCTCCCTCAACCCTGGTGACTCCAGGTGAATCCGGGCACAGCTGGGCCCGGGTCTGACTCCACAGTACGGGGGTGTTAGACCCTGTCTCAGCGCCCGTGTTGGCAGATCCCTGGCCCAGCTCTTCCATCGAATGCTCAGAAACCACCAAGCCCTTCTCTGTTCCTTCCAGGAGCACACCTGGGCGCAACACCCGCACGTCCCACTTCATCCCACCTTCCCCCAAGCCGTGCACCAGCCCACAGTTCTCAAAGTCTTTACTGAGGTGACTTGCCTGCTGCATTTTGTCTTTTTTGGAGGCCTGCCCAAGGGCCAAGTAGATGGGGGGAGGAGCAAAATAATAGGACAGTGATTTTCTCCCCCTTCCCTGCCTCCTCCTCCTCGCCCCGCCAAGGGGGCACTGCCTACTCGCAACATCACCTTTCACCCCGCCCACAGCCCAGGGTCCAGCCCAGTGTGAAGAGGAGGCCCTGGGAAGCGTGGGGGGTGGAGAATGAGCTTGCCCTGCACTCTCCCTGCAGTGGTGACTGCTCCTGGCTCCCTGCTCTAGGTGTTGTGACCAGGTGCCCAGGGTTACAATGCCACTGGGTTTGGCCAGGCCCACCCACTGCTGTGACAGAGGAGTGGCCAGACCAAATTTGAGTGAACAACATTGATGGACCACAGCCCAGTGAGGTTGTGACCCCATGCACCAGATCACAATAGCCAGAACGGATAGCTGGGCCCACACTGCCGGGAATTTGTTAAAAGTACCTAGATTAGACACACAGATTGAGATCAGCCACCAAGGGGAGCTGCAAATGAAAACTCCTTTACATCCCTAATGTCTTGAAATATCTATTATACAGGACACGGGACTTTTCTTTCTGTCCACAAGGGCAGTAGATGAAAAGCTAAGATGCTATGGACACCCAGGGCAAGGAGCATGGGAAGATGAGGATATGGGGAGCGTTGGGGCAGGGGGAAGAAGGGGCAAAAGAAGGCACCATAAGACAATATGGGCCCAATTCACTGAGCACAACTCCAGTGGCATCAATGGGACTTGATGGAATAACTCAGAATCACATGTCCCATGATATATGGGGTTTTCTTAAAGTCCCAGCTCCTGGAGTCAGGTGATTAAGTGAGACTCAGCCTCACCTTTTTTTAAAAGTAAGTTTCCAGCCTTCATGGCCTCATAGAAAAGTTTGAAATGTGACCCCAGTGCAGCCTAAAGGCTCCAAAACTAAAAGGCAAAGACAAAGAATCTCAAATGTATTGTTTTTTTTAAAAATCTCATTTTGGGTTTTTTGCAGTCTGACTCATGAATTTGGAATGGATTGGAGTTGGCAATATTGGAACTGAGCATGGTATGAAAGCCTGGCTAGATAGATAGATAGATAGATCGATCTCCATAGTAATCATATAGCACCCTAGGGGCATCCAGGGGAAACAGCAAATCAATTGTCTGTCATTCTAGCAGTGGCTACAGGCAGGCAGCAAGGATAGGCAGTTGGCGTACAGGCAGGGACACCATTTCAGATTTCACTGGGGAGGGGGCAACTTTCAGCTGAGGTCCAAGTGCAGCCGCTGGACTTGGGAGTCTCAGGGAGCATAAAGCCCCTGATAGGCATGGCATGATGGAAGGGCAGCCAGGCCAAATTTGAGTGGTGTTGCAACCCCATGTGCCAGGTTGTAATGCCGCTCAAATTTGGGATGGCTGAACAGGGGTTCCTTAGAGGTTTTTAAGGCCTGGCTTGACAAAGCCCTGGCTGGGATGATTTAGTTGGGGATTGATCCTGCTCTGAGCAGGGGGTTGGACTAGATACCTCCTGAGGTCCCTTCCAACCCAGATATTCAAGGATTCTATGATTCTAAGAGGGGGGCTGAGCAACGTTCTTTTCGCATCCATGGCTCATATCTGAGCGGGGCTAGGTCTGCTTTCCAGAATATTGGTGGGTGTGGGGACTCTTGGATCCACATGACCTCATGCACTGGGCTCCCTGCCCCATGGTCTAGGGTGCAGTTGGCAGTGGAGGCAATATGGACTAACAGCATTAGAAAGTGGGAGCCAGAACAGCTGAGCTTTAGTCCCAACTCTGCCACTGACCCACTCCATGCCTCAGTTTCCTCAGCTGTAAAATGGGGACAGTGGTACCTGTTGTGCCGAGATGCAGGTCAGCATTCAGGAGGGATCCCCTGGGCCAGCCCAAAACCGCAGAGGGGCAAGGCTGGTTCAAAGCCCCGCCCCAAAACCCGGGCACGCTGTGCGCCCCCTTCCCCTGGGCGCATGGCCGAGGGACCCCCGGCCAGCTCCCTATGGGCAGGTCGCCCATCGCTTTCCATCCCTACCGCTCCTTCTCCCCGGCCCCCGGGGGGAGGTCGTCCTGGACGGCGGTCGGCCGCCTCCAGCCCCCCAGCCTCGCCCCGGCGCGGCGGCCAGGCGGGGCTCCTGTTGGGGATGCTCCGGATCCTCTGCGCTCAGCCTCCTCCCGCGGCTCGGGTTGTTGTTTTGGCGAGGGCTGGGAGCCGGGGCGCCTCCGGCTTCGCGCTCGCTCCTCTCGCTGCTGCAGCCGGTCCCCCTCCTCCTCCAGTCCCGGCCCCGGAGCGGCGGCGGCGGCCGCAGCGCAGCCACCAGGTGGGTCTGGGGCGGCGGGTAAACACGGATCCCCGCGAGGAGCGAGCCGCCGCGGGGTGCCGGGAGAGCCAGCAGCCATGGCAGCGAGCTGGGCTTGCAGCGGAGAGTTGGGGAGGGGACGACGGGAGCGGGGCTCGCGGATGGGCCCAGGGGCCCGTGGCGGCTGTTTGGGGGGCAGGTTGAAGAGGCGTCGTGGCTGCCCTAATAGCCGTGCCCAGAGCCTTGCTGTAAAGGGGGAGACCATGGAACCACCCGCCCCCCCGGGTCCCCGGGACTAGGGGGCTGCTCGGCCGGGCAGGGCCGGGCGCGATGGTGCCATGCGCTGCCCAGCTCGCTTGGTGGCTCTGCTGTAGCCCCCCTGCTCCTTCGGTTGCTGGGGGGAGGGTAGTGAGTGTTGGGGGCCTGCTGCTTTGATCCTGGGGGAGGGGGGGGACGTGTGTCCGGGGATCCCGCCGCTGTCAAAGCACCCAGGGACCCGACTCCGCCGCTGCTTCCCCTCACCTAGGTAAGGGCTGGAAAGTGCCCGCCGTGCCCCAGTCCCGGGTGTGCTGGGGGGGGGGGGCGGCGGGGGGAGGGCTGCAGCCTTTGCCGGTGACCTCGTTTGTGGTGGGGAGCCGAGCAGGGGATGTAGAGGATGGAGGGGCGGGGGCTGGGGGCTGCGCCTGCAATGGAGACGGTCAGTTAGAGCGGGGCTGGGGCGAGGTGTGCCGGGCGCTTGCTCTGTGGGGGGCGGTGGTGTCTGTTGAACTGGCGGGTGAGGGGAGGATCCGTTGTAGACCCGGTTTCACGGGGCTCCGCTCCGGCAGAATCCGGGCAGCGACTTGGCACATGAGCCCCAGAGACTGCAGAGCCTGCCAGCAGGCGAGGAAGGGGTGAGGGACCGGCCCTGCTCTTTAAGCCTATAATGGCATCCCTCTTCTTGATCCCACCAGTCCCTGCACCCCCACCTTAAAGGGACACAAGGCACCAGGGATGATCCTGCATCGGAGGGATGGGCTGGGCGGCCCGGGGTCTCTGGACCATGGGATGAGTGAAATGGACGTAGAGCCGGCAGACAGGGATCACTGCACTCTCCTAGGGGGCCAGCCTGGCATATATGCTAGAGGGACGGATGAGGAGGGAGAATGAGCCTGGGGTCAGTCCCTGGGCTGGGAGGTGGAGATACAGAGGGGCCCAGGGGATGGGGAGTCTGCTCTCCCAGACCAAAAGCCCCGTCACTGATTGATGCTCTCCCCTTTCAGGCTGCATCCCCCACCTGTCCTCCAGCAGCAGATGGGCCAATTCCTCCCCTTGCTGCAGAGATGAGACCTGGCCCGATGCTGTGGAGCCATCCATGACAGAGACTGAGCAGCAGGAAGCAAGAAGAAGGGGAGGGGGCTTCCCCTTCTGTAGCAGCAGCTCCTTGTGAGCCCCAGACAGAGCCCCACCGTACCCCCTCCTCCCTGCTGGGCTCTCCTCATCCCCGAGGAAGACACCAGACTCATCCCTACCAGGCACAGAATGTGTGATTCCGGCCGGGGGGGGATTCCCTCCCCAGGGACAGGTTTCAGAGGAGTCACCTGCAGCGAGCCCCAGCTGTGAGCCGTGGGGCGAGAGCTGTGATCCCATTGGACCAGCCCTGCCAGGAGAAGAGGAAGGGCCTGGCGGGGCAGAGTGCCTGTGGCCTTTTGGGACTGAGTGAGGCAGTCTGCTGGAGTTGGGGGTGGGGAAATGGGGAAGGGGGTTGGGGAAGCAGCTGGAGACTGATCACCCCGGCATGGATTGTGTGGCCTTGCACGGCCTCTCCGAGGGACTAGAGACAGGAGACTCCCGAGACGAGTCCCTGGGCTTGAGCTGGCTGGTCTGGGCTCTGTGGAGGCCTCATTGCTCATGCTGCTGAGGTCGAGAGCCTTCAGCAGAGTGGCTGGGCTGTGGAGGCACAAGCCTGAGAGTACCAGGGGCTGAGTGTAACCGGAGTCGAGCAGGGAAGAGGGGGGACCTGCATTTCCCCGGGGTCTCCTATTTGTATGTGAACAGAGGAGCAGCAGGGGCTGGATCATTTTCCTTCCACCAGCCGCACCAGGTCTTGGGAGCACCAGGGATTGGGTGTGGCCAAGATGCTTGCTTCAGCCTGGCTCCATGTGTAGTTAAGAGAACAGACAGCCTCTGTGCAGCCGGCATCATTCCTCTGGGGCCGGCGTTGCAGGGCCACTGCTCATTCCTCATCCATGCTGCTTTCTGAAGGACTCTGAAGCCACAGGTCGAGCCAGTCAAGCCCAGAGAACCAACCCCAGAGGATAAGGGGCCCGGGAGGATGCCCTCCTGCTGACTTCCCCGTCTCCAACCCCTCTGCTGTCTGCCCTGCTCAGGCTGCTGCCCGCTGACCTGGCGCCATGTTGCGGCCAAGCTCGGGGGTGCTGATCTCAGTGAACGGGCTGGGCTTCCCGCCGCAGAATCTGGCCCGCGTGGTGGTGTGGGAGTGGCTGAACGAGCACGGGCGCTGGCGGCCCTACACAGCGGCCGTCTGCCACCACATTGAGAACGTGTTGAAGGAGGATGCCCGGGGCAGCGTGGTGCTGGGGCAGGTGGACCCCCAGCTGGCCCCATA
Organism: Dermatemys mawii; assembly: GCA_007922305.1. Lineage (NCBI taxonomy): Eukaryota > Metazoa > Chordata > Testudines > Dermatemydidae > Dermatemys > Dermatemys mawii. The sequence continues at coordinate 1,039,431 of ML677460.1, read as the reverse complement.
CATCATCGACCTGCAGTCCATGCACCAGTTCCGCCAGGACACAGGTAGGGAGGCGATCTGCGTGTCTGTGGGGCGGGGCAAGGCGAGGGGTGGCCATGGGTGTGCTAAGATCTTGGGGTGATGTGGGGAGCTGCCAGTGGGGTTGGGCCTCAGGGCTCATCAAGGGTGTAGGATTGGCACTGCCTGGTAAAGACAGGCATGGGGCTGATCTGATCCCTCATGGCCCTACCTGCATCCAGCCAGGAGAGCAGAGTGCAGCTGGTTCTAGCCTCAGCCATGGCTCTGAAGACAGCAAAGCGGCCCAAAGGATCATACTCACTGCTGCAAATAGAGAGCGACGTGGATTAATCACAGCTACCATTGATTGAGGCCGGGTGGCTGAGAGCACATCAGTTACTGAACCCATGTCTGTTGGGGAGAGAAACGAGCTTTTGAGCTCCCCAGAGCTCGTCCTCGGGGCTGGGAAAGGATCTCAGAGTGTCACAGCCAACTCGAGGGGCGGGGGGGGGGACAGATTGTTTAGATATTACCTCACCCACCGCATCTCTCTAGTATCTTGGGACCAAAACAGCTACAACACTGCCAACAATCCGTGTGTGTCCGTCTGTCTAGCTCCTGTACATTGTATCCAGCCAGCCATCCTATTGGTGCACGTATCTGTCTGTCTCTGTCTGCCACGCGCCCGTCTCTGTCTGGCTGCTTGGCTCGGTTCTGCTTCTCAGTGTCATCACCGAGCAGTTAACAGATCTCATTGCCACCCTAGAAAAGTCTCCTGTGAGCTCATTTCCTCTCTCCTCCTCTGAGGCTGCTGGGAGGTGTCCCCACTTTTCGATCCTCCATCATCCTCCCCTCCCCCACATTCTAGGAACGCAAACACTGCATCCCATGAGACCCCTGGCTTCCATGTGAGGACTGAGGTTTGGGGGAGGTGTCACCCCAGGACTCCTATCACTTGGGCATGGGGAAGGTTGGCCCAGTGACCACGGGGAGTGGTGGAAGATGGCTGTCCTGAGTCTGGTGTTTCCTGCTGGCCTAACTGTGGCGTGGTGCTTGCAGTGTTTTCAGAGAGGGAGTGCGGTGGTGGGGAGCCAGCCTGCAGTGGGGTGAGAAAGGGCATTAAAGGGAAGGGTGTACAAAGGGGCTCAGATGTCTGGAAGGGAGACAGCAAAATGCAGATCCTGCTGTGGGCCAAAACCCCAAATGAGGGAGACCCCCAGGATCGGGTCAGGGAGCTTAAAATGAGGTGGAATCAGTTCCCTCCACGTGGCTGGCATTGCCCCCAACCAGAGGCTGGTGAGCTGGCTGGGACAGGGGCGTAAAAACCCAGGGTACTATTTCTGGCTCTGACACCAGCCTGCTGTGTGGCCTGGGACAAGTCCCTTCCTTGCTGTGTGCCTCAGTTTCCTCCAGCCCTATTGAATGGGGATGATGACACCCACCCACTGGAAAAGGCAGGGGAGATGGGACATGCTATGTAATATGCTTCTGCTGCTGGCTCTTCATGGGGATAATCTGAAGGGGAATGTGGGTCTGTAATGAGGGACTGTTCTGAGAACGGGAAGCCATGGAGAGGCGGGAGGTGGGGTGGGGGTGGGAGCACTGCAGAGCTGGGGTAACTGCTGCCTGTGGGTAGCCTGCGTGGACTCCCTTCCTGGGACACTGGGGCTCTTTCGGGGTGGGTTGGGGTTGGAGGGAAAGGGGCTGTCCGCAGGCCCGCCCGCGGTGGTGTCCAGCATGGGGAGCTAGCTTGGCATGTACAGGAAGGAGGGGCGACATACAGAGATGTGCCCATCAGCTAGATTCCTGTCTCCAGACTTCCCCAAAAGGTGCCTTAGCCAGATGTCTGCAAGCCACCGGCTCCAGGGGCCCTGACTGCTGTGCTCTGTGTGCCATGGCTGAGGTTCCAGCGGGTGGGGACACTCACTCTGTGCACTGGGCTTGTGCTCTGTGTGGTTTGTGTGTGACGTGTGGCTGCTGTTCCACTGCAGCTCTGTGCAGAACTCGGACTGGGGGGGAACCAGGCAGTAGAGATGTCCCTAGCGGCTGTATCGATGTGATCACCCCCCCAGGTCCCCGCTCCTCCGCCCTGGCCTACCCATCTCTCACTGCTGCTCCCTTGCTATTGCCTGCCTGTGATGGGACATCCTCCCCACACTGGCCCTGAGAGGATTGAATTAGGCCACGTGGGCCCAGTCAGCCAATTAAGTGTCAAAAGTGTCTATTAGAAGAATCCTGTGAGGGAACAGGCCTGGCTTCTCCAGCTTCTGCAGCAGGGAGGAAGGCTGCAGTCCTCCTCCCTGAGGTGGGGAGAAGCAGCCCAGGAGGAGGGAGCCAGGGTGAGAGCAGCACAGTGGGGGAGAGGGACACCTCAGCTTTTCATGACGGCCCTGGACTGGAGAGGGCAGGGCTGGGTTCCTGTAGCAGCCCCTGCAGAGTGTACTGCTTGGGGCCTGAGTCACTGTTGGAGTGACAGGGTCAGGGCAGTGGGCATGAGGCTGACTCATGCTGTGTGGACAGAAGAGACTTTGAAAGACACCCGGAAAGGGAACCCACATAGTGACCAGCCTGCAAGGCTGAGTCACCAAGAGGTCACAGCAGCTCCTGGTGCAAGAGAGGGCTGGAGACAAAGAGGGAGAGATGGGGAGATGGAGAACAACCGCAGGAAGGGGCTTTGACCAGACAGAGCTAATCCCCAGAACAGCCAGGAGGAGGCACCGTCTGCGGTGAGTAGAGCCCCACCGTCCCACAGCTGTACATGTTATGGTCAGTGTGAAGGGCGCATTCTGCCGAGGTGCCCAGTCTACTGGCCTGGTGCCTTCCACTGCGCCTATCTATCACTGTAGATATTCTCCACTAGGATGGCCCTGGCAGCAGCACGGTGGGTTCCTTGGGCACAGATGGATCCAGAATGGCCAGTGACCTTGCTGTTGGTGTGTGCTCCCAGGCGGCAAGTATTGTACCTGGCTTTAGCTGGAACATTAGGGAGCAGAGAGGGTGGGTTCAAAGCTTGGTGTGTCTGTAACTTTCAGCAGCAAAGCAGGTGCATTTCAGCTGGATATACCCAGAACACGCTGGCATGGCAAGCAACATCTGTCTGATTATTTCAACAACCTCTCTTGCGTATCTTTAACACTGGAAAAATTGTGGGGAGCCAACACAATGCTCTCCACTATTAGCCTCCCACTGCTTGTGCAGGGCAGACTTGTGGGGATCCATTAGTCTATAAATTTGTGTACCCCAGCTTTTGTACAGCACCTAGCACATGGGGTCCTGGTTGGTGGCAGGAGCTCTCAGGCACTGCTGTAATAAGCCAACATACAAAGCTGTTGTTGTAACTTATATACTGTGGCAAATGGCCAATGATATTGTGGTGGATCCCGTGTGTTTCCTTGGTGTGGTGGGTCTGGGTGCTGCCTCTGCCCCTATTCTTGGGCTCCACTAGTGCCCTGGATAGGAAGAGAAAGGGAGTCGGGAAGAGGCCGAGGTTCACCCCCTACTCCAGCCACTTCAGCTTCGCAGGCCTCTTCCCCTCTTTCCCCTTGGGCTGGGGGAGTCTCTCTGTCCTGCTTGGGCAGGGTCTCCCTTCCCCTGGTACTCTGATTCTCTGGTCACCTCCAAACTACAGTCAGCTCTCCTTCCCTCCTCTGTCTGACTGAAGCCAGGGTTATTAGGTGGGGGATGGGGCTTAATTGTCTCCAGGTGCTCTAATTAACCTGTAGTAACCTCTCCGTAGTCCACAGGGACTAAGGCTCTGATGATCCTGGGGCTTATCTACCTCCCAGGGCCGGCTCTACGTTCTCTGCCGCCCCAAGCAGCTGAAAGGGGAAGAGTGTTGAGCTTTCCCCTATTCGGCGGCACATCTGCGGCAGCTCAACACTCTTCCCTCTTCGCCGCCCTGACGGCGCCCGGCACGTTGCCCCCCGCTGCCCCCTGTCGCTTGCCGCGCTGGTGCCTGGAGCCGGCCCTGCTACCTCCCATCGACTACTCTCCTGCTGCCTTGTAGCCCGGCTATATCACATATCGTCCCTCCACCCCGCCCCGCTCCACACCGTGGGGCTGGGTCACTTGGGACGGGAAGCAGTGCTGTCCAGGCAGGCCGTCAGTGTTGCCGTGTTGGCTTCTGGCTCTCTGCTGTACCCGGAAGTGGGAGGGTTGCAGGGATAGGAACTATCTAGTCACTCTCACATTGTCCTTGTTTCTGTGCTTCCTCTGGAGCGGGACATGGTCTGTCACGAGGGTGACTCGCCCCCCCGGTAGGTAGTAGTGGAGAGTCTCCATGGCCCATTTAACTGCCAGACGTTCCTCTGAGCCGATGGCACCGTTGCTCCCTGGGAAGGAGTTTCCGGCTGAGGTACAGGATCGGGTACTCCTCCTCCCCCACCGTCTGCGAGAGGATGGCTCCTGCCTTACCTCCGAGGCATCAGTCTGCAGAATGAATTCCTTCTCAAAGTGTGGGGCTAGGAGCATGGAATGACTGCAAAGGGCTGTTCTTGAGTCTGTGAATGCTTCTGCTGCATCAGTCCACTTTACTATCTCTGGATTCCGAGCTTTTATCAGGTCTGTCAGCAGCCAGGTCCTCATGGCAAAGTGAGGGATGAACCTACAGTAGTACCCCACTATCCCTGTATTGCCTCTGCTTTGTCCCTCTGAGGTTTCACCAAGCCCCTTCCTACTACATACCCAAGGTATCTGGCCTCAGCTAGCCGTATGTCATCTAAATAAGTGGCGGCATACTTGGTGTGGGGTTGTAGTAATTTGTCCATTAGTCATTGGAACATTGCAGGGGCCTCATGGAGTCCGAAAGGGAGAATGGTGTATTGGAAGATGCCATTGGGTGTAGGGAAGGCAGTCTTCTCCTTGGCATCCTCAGCCAGGGGGATTTGCCAATAGACTTTGCTCAAGTCCAAGGTGGTCAAGTATCAGGCCTAGCTCATCATCTAGCTTATCAATGTGTGGTATTGGGTAGGCATCAAATTGAGATATTTTCTTCAACTTCCGGAAGTCATTACAAAACCTTAGAGTGCCGTCAGGCGTGGGGACTAGGATGATAGGGCTGGACCACTGGCTGTAAGATTCTTCAGTAAGCCTGAGTTCCACCATCCTCCTCACCTCTGTCCTAATTTCGTCCCTTTTGTCCTCTGATATTCGGCTTGGTTTTATAGTTACTCTTGCTCCGGGACAGGTGATAATATGGTGCTGGACCATTGTTGTACCGCCTGGTTGCACACAGGACACATCTAGATTCTGCTGGATCATATCAATGATCTCGGTTCATTGTCTTTGGGTTAATTCAGGGGATATTCTCACTTGTCCTTGTGGGCCATCTGCCTGGGGAGGAGCTCCCTGGGTGACCAGGCACATCTCTCGGTTGCACCAGGACTTCAGTAAATGAATGTGGTAGATCTGCTCTGCCCTTCGGTGGTTCGGTTGCTTTACCTTGTAGTCCACCTCCCATTCTATCCAGAGTCTTTTGTACTCCTAGGTGTCTCCCGAATAAATGACTCTAACACGGCCCTTGGGTGCTTCTATGGTACTAAGACCTGCTCTACTTCCCCCCCACCCCATATCTGCGCTACTCAGTACAATAGATCACATTTAACCACATAGTATGGCCCTGGGCCTTTGGTTTTCCCCTCTATGGGCATGCTGTTTACCTCGTAGACTATCAGGGTTGGAAGGGACCTCAGGAGGTTATCCAGTCCAACCCCCTGCTCAAAGCAGGACCAATCCCCAACTAAATCATCCCAGCCAGGACTTTGTCAAGCCTGACCTTAAAAACCTCTAAGGAAGGTGATTCCACCACCTCCCTAGGGAACCCATTCCAGTGCTTCACCACCCTCTGAGTGAAAAAGTTTTTCCGAATATCCAACCTAAACCTCCCCCAACTGCAACTTGAGACCATTACTCCTTGTTCTGTCATCTGGTACCATTGAAAACAGTCTAGATCCATCCTCTTTGGAACCCCCTTTCAGGTAGTTGAAAGCAGCTATCAAAACCCCCCTCAGTCTTCTCTTCTGCAGACTATGGCAGATAAATAATCCCAGTTTTCTCAGCGTCTCTTCATAAATCATGTGCTCCAGGTCATTTTTGTTGCCCTCCTTTGGACTCTTTCCAATTTTTTCACATCTTTCTTGTAGCGTGGGCCCCAAAACTGGTCACAGTACTCCAGATGAGGCCTCACCAATGCCAAATAGAAGGGAATGAACACGTCCCTCAATCTGCTGGCAATGCCCCTACTTATACAGCCCAAAATGCTGTTAACCTTCTTGGCAACAAGGGCACACTGTTGACTCATATCCAGCCCCTCGTCCACTGTAACCCCTAGGTCCTTTTCTGCAGAACTGCTGCCTAGCCATTCGGTCCCTGGTCTGTAGCAGTGCATGGGATTCTCCCATCCTAAGTGCAGGACTCTGCACTTGTCCTTGTTGAACCTCATCGCATTTCTTTTGGCCCAGTCCTCTAATTTGTCTAGGTCCCTCTGTATCCTGTCCCTACCATCCAGCGTATCTACCACTCCTCCCAGTATATTGGCATCTGCAAACTTGCTGAGGGTGCAGTCCACACCATCCTCCAGATCGTTAATGAAGATATTGAACAAAACTGGCCCCAGGACTGACCCTTGGGGCACTCCGGTTGATACCGGCTGCCAATTAGTCATGGAGCCACTGATTACTACCCGTTGAGCCCAACGATCCAGCAAGCTCTCTGTCCACCTTACGGTCCATTCATCCAGCCCATACTTCTTTAATTGCTGGCAAGAATACTGTGGGAGACCGTATCAAAATCTTTGCTAAAGTCAGAGAATAACATGTTCACTGCTTTCCCCTCATCCACAGAGTCAGTTATCTCATCATAGAAGGCAATTAGGTTGGTCAGGCCTGACTTGTCCTTGGTGAATCCATGCTGACTCTTTCTGATCACTTTTTTCTCCTCTAAGAGCATCACAATTGATTCCTTGAGGACCTGCTGCATGATTTTTCCAGGGACTGAGGTGAGGGTGACTGGTCTGTAGTTCCCTGGATCGTCCTCCTTCCTCTTTTTAAAGATGGGCACCACGTCAGCCTTTTTCCAGTCATTCGGGACCTCCCCGATCGCCAGGAGTTTTCAGAGAAAATGGCTAATGGCTCTGCAATCACATCTGCCAACTGCTCTGGCACCCTCGAATGCAGCGCATCCAGCCCCATGGCCTTGTGCTCATCCAGCTTTTCTAAATAGTCCTGAACGACTTCTTTCTCCACAGAGGGCTGGTCACCTCCTCCCCATGCTGTGCTGCCCAGTGCAGTAGTCTGGGAGCTGACCTTGTTCGTGAAGACAGAGGCAAAAAAAGCACTGAGTACTGTGGCAAATTGCTGGCACTGTTATGGTAGGTCCTGCGCTCTCTCTTCTTGTGAGGGGCTCAGGGCACCATCTCTTGCCCCTGAACAGGGTATTAACTGCCTCACTAGTATCCTAGAGGAAGGGGAGTGGAGAGGGAGGAACCCGGGCCCACCCTCTACTCCGGGTCCCAGCCCAGGGGCCCTGAGGATAGCAATAAACCACCTGAATTAGCTATTCCTTCCCCTGGGCTACTTCCCTCTCCTACCCTTCAGCTTGTGGGACTTCCTGTCCTCTCTCTACACAAGCCAGGTGTCTCTTTACCTAGGGTCTGGGTCTTCTTGGTTCCAAACTCTCCTCCAAACTACTCTCTGCTGCAAACTGCTCTCTGCTCCAACTCCTTTCCTCCTCCCCTGTCTGCCTGAAGCAGGGGGTTTTATTAGGTTCCTAACAGGGCCTTAATTGATTGCAGGTGTTCCAATCAACCTGCTGCCAGCTTCCCTAGTCCATAGGGAGCCACGCCTCAATTAGCTCTGAGCTTACATATCTCCCCTCAAGCACTCTACCGCAGCTCCCTGACCCTCCTCTATCACAGTACATTTGCTTTCTCCACATCCTCTGTCACTAGGTTGCCTCCCCCATTCAGTAAGGGGCCCACACTTTCCTTGACTTTCTTCTTGTTGCTAACATACCTGAAGAAACCCTTCTTGTTACTCATAACATCCCCTTTTACCTGCAACTCCAAGTGTGATTTAGTCTTCCTGAATCAGAGGGGTAGCCGTGTTAGTCTGGAATTGCAGAAGTGACAAACAGTCCTGTGGCACCTTAAAGACTAACTAAAGTTTTAGAGTATAAGCTTTCATGGGCTAATACCCACTTCGTTGCATCCGATGAAGTGGGTATTAGCCCATGAAAGCTTATGCTCTAAAACTTTAGTTAGTCTTTAAGGTGCCACAGGACTCTGTCACTTAGTCTTCCTGATTTCACTTCTGCATGCTTAAGGAATATTTTTATATTCCTTCCTGGCCATTTGTCACTTTTTGTACGCTTCTTTTTTGTGTTTAAGATCAGCAAGGATTTCGCTGTTAAGCGAAGTTGGTCACCTGCCATATTTACTGTTCTTTCTACACATGATTTGTTCCTGCAACCTCAATAAGGATTCTTTAAAATACAGCCAGCTCTCCTGGACTCCTTTCCCCTTCATGTTATTCTCCCAGGGAACCTTGCCCATCACTTCCCTGAGGGAGTCAAAGTCTGCTTTTCTGAAGTCCAGGGTCCGTATTCTGTTGCTCCTCTTTCTTCCTTGTGTCAGGATCCTGAACTCGACCATCTCATGGTCACTGTGTCCCGATTCCCATCCTCTTTTTCTTCCCCTACTAATTCTTCCCGGTTTGTGAGCAGCAGGTCAAGAAGAGCTCTGCCCCTAGTTGGTTCCTCCAGCACTTGCACTAGGAAATTGTCCCCTACACTTTCCAAAAACTTCCTGGATTGTCTGTGCACGGCTGTATTGCTCTCCGAGCAGATATCGGGGTGATTGAAGTCTCCCATGAGAACCACGGCTTGTGATCTAGTAACTTCCGTTAGACGCCTGAAGAAAGCCTCGTCCACCTCATCCCCCCTGGTCTGGTGGTCTAGAGCAGACTCCTACCAGGACATCACCCTTGTTGCTCACACTTCTAAACTTAATCCAGAGACTTTCGGGTTTTTCTGCAGTTTCATACCAGAGCTCTGAGCAGTCCTACTGCTCTCTTACATACAATGCAACTATTCCACCCTTTCTGCCCTGCCTGTCCTTCCTGAACAGTTTATATCCGTCCATGACAGTACTCCAGTCATGTGAGTTATCCCACCAAGTCTGTTATTCCAATCACATCATAGTTCCTTGACTGTGCCAGGACTTCCACTTCTCCCTGCTTGTTTCCCAGGCTTCTTGCATTTGTGTATAGGCACTTAAGACAACTTGCTGACGTCCTACTTTCTCACTTTGGGGCAGGAGCCCCCTGTCACGGAGTCCCCGGGGCGATGCTCTGGAACTGCTCCCTATGAAGCCAGTCAGGACTCTGGGGGAAAGCTTCCGCTCCGTAAACAGCCTGTCTTCAAGGCTAGGAGCTTCACAGCATACAGCTTCCACCTTCCTGGGTCTGACCTTGGAGCATTCAGCACCTTCTGCCCCTCCGCGCGCTTCCCCCAGCGAGCCCACCCAGGCGGAGTCCTGGGGAAGCCCGTGGGTCCTGCACCCCAACTCCACAGTCAGACGTAACTCTCAGCCCGCCAGTAAAACAGAGGTTTATTAGATGACAGGTGATCTAAGACAGAGCTTGTAGGCAGAGCGAATGCAACCCCTCCGCTGGATCCATTTTGGGGGTCAGAGAGCCAGGCACCCCCGGCCTTTAGCTCACTCCCTGCTCCCAGCCAGATCCAGCCTGAAACTCACCCTCCAGCCCCTTCTCCTCCTTTTCCTTTGTCTCTTTCCCGGGCTAGGAGATATCACCTGACCTCCCTTCAACAGTTTCAGCTGACACCTTGCAGAGAGAGTGGGGAGGGCCAGGCCCTAGACTGGGTGTCGGCTACTTGCTTACACTGTCTCTCTGCTTTGCAGCAACTACATACCCGTATCCTTCTACATAGACACTCAAGAAATGCGTAGGGGAAACTGAGGCACCCACACAGTAGTCCCACTCCGTCACACCCTCTGTCTTGTGCTTTCCTGCTCGTGCTTCCTTCTGGTATCCCACTTCTCCACTTACCTCAGCAGTGCCGCTCAGAGGATTCAGGGGGCCTGGGGCAAAGCAATTTCAGGGCCCCTTCCATAAAAAAAAGTTGCAATACTATAGTAACATGTATTCTCATGGGGGGCCTGGGGCAAATTGCCCCACTTGCCCCTCCGCAGGTGGCTCTGTACCTCAGGGCTCTAGTCTCCTTCCCCCAGTGAACCTAGTCTAAAGCCCTTCTCACTAGGTTAGGCTCTGTCCAGGGTCTCTGCTTTCAGCTTGGGGTAATCTGCCACCACCTCCGCAGCGAGCCTTCTGGGCCTGCCCACATAGGAATGAGGCAAGGATGCCAGACACCTGATCTCGAGGCCAGGCCTCCCGCAGGGCTGCCCTCTTGAAGGCCAGGAGGTAGACCTCCACATCATCCTCCCACGCCATTTTCTGCAGGCAGTTGCTGGCCCATATGGTCCGCGCCCCCTCATGGCCACGGCCCAGCTCCATGAGGACCTTCACCTGTTTCAGCACTTCCTGCAACATGGAGTGGTCCTGGGCAGCCTGGCTCATCAACAGGCAATTGGTCTCCTGCTGCAGCTGTACCGCCTCCTGTAGGGCAGCTGCCAGGACCCAAGTAGCTTCCTGTTGGGCCACTCTGGCTTGCACCAGTGCCCTGACTACATCATCCATCTTGGGGACAAGGTGGTGGGGGGTGGGTTGGCTCATCCTGGATTAAGTCCACGACCTGGTAAATCCCACTTCTGACATCACATGTCGCAAATGGCCAATGCTATTATGGTGGGTCCCATATTTTTCCTTGGTGTGGTGGGTCAAGGTGCCACCCCTGCCCCTATTCTTGGGCTCCCCTAGTGCTCTGTATGGGGAGAGAAAGGGAGTCGGGCAAGGACCCAGGTCCGCCCCCTACTCCAGTCCTAGTTCCTTCAGCTTCATAGGCCTCTTATCCTCTTTCCCCTTGGGCTGGGTTTCTCTTGGTCCTTTGGACTGGGGGGAGTCCCTCTGCCCCGCTTGGGCAGGGTCTCCCTTCCCCTGGTACTCTGATTCTCTGGTCAAGACCAGTATGCCTCCAAACTACAGTCAGGTCTCCTTCCCTCCTCCTGTGTGACCAAAGCAGGAGTTTTTATTAGGTCTGGGAAGGGTGGGGGAGCTTAATTGGCTCCAGGTGCTCTAATTAACCTGTAGTAACCTCTCCGTAGTCCACAGGGACTAAGGCTCTGATGATCCTGGGGTTTATACATCTCCCATCTATTACTTTCCTGCTGCCCTCTGGCCCTGCTGTATCACAATATATTTATTGCAGATTCTGTCCAGATACTAGTCTCTGCACAAGGATCAAAACCACAACAAGAACCATTATCCTTAACAGAAATAAAACATCTATTCATTTACTCTGAGACTGACCCACAGTAAAGCAAAACCTCTATAGGAATATAACCTAACTGATACACAGGAACTCCAGCTTACAACTAATACCTGGAACTACATGTTACACAACATCTAACTGACCTGGAGAACTCATTGCCACAAGATGCTGTTGAGGCCAAGAGCTTAGTAGGATTCAGAAAAGGATTGGATATTTCTATGGCTAATGAGGACATCTCCAGTTATATGAGAGGGGGGTAAAACTTTTATTGTTAGAAAGGACACAAACTCTCATGCTTCAGGGCATGACCCAACCACAAACAGATGGGGTCAGGAAGAAATGTCCCCTCTGAGAAGGGTTATTCCATAATTGTCTAGTAAGGGGTTCCTTGTACCTTTCCTCTGAAGCAGCTGGTGCTTGTCAGGCTGAGACAAGGTGCAAGCCTAGGTGGATCCCTGGACTGATCCAGTTGGCAATTCCTGTGTTATATGCCCATATGTGATAAGACCAGTGCACAGAATTACCTCCCCAGAGCCAATCATCCCCAAATCCTTCACCCTTGCTCCTTTCAGAGAGCACAGCTCTGTATTAGCCCAATTTGACACCTATCAATATGCTTTGAACTGACTCATTTATGTATAGACATATCTGACATCTATGAACATGGTGCCTTACACAGATACACATGTATCAAAATCAAAAATAGATAGATCATAGGTACTGCCTGGATGGTCTGGCTTTTATGTCCCTTTTGCGCTGAAGGGCCCCTTCCCTTCATGTCTGCATTGCAGCTTGCTGCTCGCTGCTCCTGGACGGCTAATGCCCAAACCCCAGCGCCATTGCATGGTTCCAGGGCATGGGGAAGAGGAGATAGAAGGAAAGCGTCATGTACAGAAATTGGGTAGGATCCCTTGAAATAATTGTGAGCTCACTGGGAGGGCTCACAACTATTTGAAGGGATAGTACACAACTCCTGTGCACCGGAGAGGGGAAGAGGAAGATGAGCGGGACAGGTCAGACAAGAACAGAAGGCCCAGAGGAAGAGATGGGCAGGAAGGGAGCTGTGGCTTTAAAGATCGAAGGCTTCTTTGGGAGCCCAGGAGATTAAAGCATTGTGTGAAAATGCCCCCCTCTTCCCCACTCCCCACCAGCTGTGAGCCACACTCAGGCCTCCCGCCCCACATAGCGTGGTTTATGCACGGCTGCCTCTCAGCTCAGCAAAGGCTGCATCTGCTTTCCCACACCCGCCTGTCTGCAGGAAAGGGGAAAAATACATCTGTGATGGCCTGGCCTGCTTTCAGAACAGACACCGGATTGAGGGGACCCAGTGCCAGGTCCGACGGCCTGGCCTGGCCAGGAGAGGTGATGTAGGAAGTGGAGTGGTGGTTAGTTCACCTGCTTCCTGCCCTCGACACACACTCCAGGGGATCACTGTCTAACACACACACAGAGGTGCTGACAGAGTACCATGGGATTCCCACACATGTGCACGTGAACTCTCTCTCTCTCTCTCTCTCTCTCTC
>ML677460.1:958829-1017692 GCA_007922305.1 Dermatemys mawii | reverse complement strand
AGCCGTGTCTCCATGCTAGGGGTTGCTGCACACCGTGATACAGCAGAAGGGATACAGTCGTGTCTCAGTGCTGCGGCTTGCTGCACACCGTGATACAGCAGAAGGGATGCAGTCATGTCTCAGTGCTTGGGGTTCCCAGGTGCTGTGCTGTGATATAGCAGAGGGGATGCAATTGTGTCTCAGTGCTGGAGGCTCCTGGGTCTTTTATTCAGTATAACCAAGCGATAATAATGGAACATTGCGCTGTTACTTTCGTGCATTGTTCTGCAGAGAATGGAGCGTGCACACTGCTCCCTGCATCGTCACGGGCAGAATTCCATCCAGGAGCTCTTTCCGTCTGTGGTGGCTGACGTGGTTAGGAACGCTGCAGCTGGGCCGTGGAGGATGTCACAGCCTGCCTGCAGAGCTGCTTTCCCCATGCATGAGATGACGGGAGCCATGCACCCAAAGCCTTTCTCCTGCTGGAGACCAAAGTGCTGCCTCAGCATATGATCTGGTGCTGTCTTACCAATTGATTCAGGTTCGTAGGATACAGAGGCAATAAGCTCACAAGTGAGGAAGAATTGAGGCTATTTATTACATATAGCAGACAGATAGAAGATACAAGCAAGCCAATTCTACTAAGCAAGGACATAATCTTACACTCCTCCTTTCAGTCATCAGGAACCCCAAGCAAGCGACGACGGAGGGACCCCCCAGGCCAACACGCAGCACCTCCCCTTCAGTCTCAGGTCTACATCGATGTTCACTGAACATTGTTTCTGGAGCTTATTTATACCCCAAACCCATTTAGGCTAGGTGGGACTTTGCAGTCAACAAGCTCATTAATTACACCCTGTTTTGATTTTAGGTACCCAACTCTTACCAATGTTTATGAATTCCTTTCTAGTTTCACATGAGATTTACAAGACCAACTGTCCAAAATAATTAGCTAAGGCATTCCAAAATCATGTTATCTGAACATGCAGGTGTTTAAGCAAAAACTTTCCCAGGCAAGAGTAAGCTTACTTAACCAAAGAACACGAAAATGCAAGCATGAAGAGGGCAATTGTACACGCCACTCCTAACATCTCGTAACAATGTCTTCCGGTGTGTTTCCACTACAGGTGCCTAATTTAATTTCCTCCCCTCTGCCAGGCTGGTGCTGCTGCTCTGAAGCCAGTGGATTAATAACGGTTATTCTAGTAATTAATAGGCGGGGCAAAAGGTGTCAAAATGTCTTGGGGAATCTTTCTTTTTGAGAGCTGAGCAAGGGGTAGCCTGGGTAGCCAGCTTTCCCCGCCCCGGGGGAGGAGAGCGGCCCACAGGACTCTGCCCTGATTTGATTGTAACATGTCTGGAAAGTGTGTGCTGCAGACCCATCTTTGTGTAAGCGGGGGAACGGTCCCACTATTGTGGGGAACTTTCCTGGCTTCTGCATGACCCCGGTGAAATGGGCCAGTGGAAGGATCTGAGTCCTCGCTCCCACTTCCTTTACCCAGAGGCCTCCCTGCCCTTGAGGCCTCCCCTTCCCCTCTCCTGTCTGGTGGAGTCCTCATAACCTCAACAAGGCTGGGCCCAGGATTCTGGGGGGCTCGACCCCCAACCTTGCTGTGGTCACCTAGGACAGGGGCTAGGGTGTCCCCACGCTGGGATGTTCTCTCTGCACTGGATGCTTCCCTGACCCATCATTACCTATGATTTAAGGCAATACAGTTTCTTTTATCAGCAATTAGTTTCAAAAGGAATAAGGAAGAATGAGAAAGGTTAAAGGAAACGTCACCCCGCTCATCACAAGCAGCTTCTCTGCAATGTCAGGGCAGTTCACAATTTGTTCCCCTTCTCAGGCTCTGACTGTGATTCTACGAGTTGGACATTTACTCTCATGATGGCCACATGCTCTCAGGTTCGAGGTGGCAGGACCCTTCTTCCCAGCATCATCCCTGCCCTGTTGGGGTTACAATTCCCCTCCACGTCTGGCCTGCAGGGCCTCTTGGCTGGGGGCCTCTCCTGCGCTGGGCCCACTGCCCAGGGTCCCCCTCACTCTTCCCAGCTGCTCTCCGCACCCAGCTCCGGACTGCTCCAGCCCCAACTCCACCGCTCTGCCTCAGCTCCAGCTCCATCCCGCCTCAGCTCAGCTGCTGCTGCTCTGCCTCTAGCTTCCTGGGCTGCTTTTCTGGCCCCTGTGGCTCTGGTTGCTGCAACTCTGCTCCCAGTACAGGATCTGCTCTCTCTGCGTTGCTTTTCTGGCCCCTCTAGCTGGCCCAGCTCAGCTCGGTTCCCTGCTCTCTCCTTAGCTCGGCCCCACTCTGACTGACCCAGGCAATTCCAGCTCACATGGAGAACAGGACCTCCATGGCCTCCTGACTCCCTGATTAGCCGGCCCGCCCTGTCAATCAGGCTGACCTGGAGCATTGGCTTCTCCCCATTGATCCTGGGGACTGTCAGTCTCAGGGCCCTGATTTCCCATTGACCCCTCCACTTTTGGTAGTGAGAGCTAGCAACCAAAACACCCCACTGAGTGTTAGTAAGGAGACAACAGTCCCTTTACATCTGGCTTGACCACAGAAGGCAGCCTACAGCTGCTGCCTGGTAAAGGACATGGACCCAGATCCTCAAAGTTAGGTGATTTCGGTGGGAGTCTAAATTTCTCTGGGGATCTGGCCCATCGCTCTTTGAATCATGTCACTAGGCTGGGACCCAGAAGATCTGGATTCTGCATTTTGCTCTGCTGCTGAGCTCCTTTGTGATTTGGAGGAAGTTCATCTCCACCATCACCTGGCCTGTCTCTTTAGGCTGTTAGCCAGTGTTTTCCCCAGCAACTGAAATTAGTGGGGGTGTTCAAATTTACGGGTGTGTGTGTCAGGGTCGATGAAGGGTGAGCCGGAGAAGGTCGGCTGTATGGCACGATAGTAAAAACTGAGAAACGTTTCATGGCCATGTTATTAGATGTAACTCATGTTTTAAAATCACACAAATTAGAGCTGGCTATTCAAGCCTTCCAGGAAACACTACATCCTTCTTGGTTTCTTGTTATAATTTTGCACAACTCTGTTAATGAACTTCTTGAATGCAATATCTGTTAGTCTATAAGGTGCTATAAGACTCTTTGTCGTTCATCTTTGGTGGCTTCTCATGTGTTTGGTACTTCCATTCCTTCAACTGATATGCCCGTTAGTTCATTCACATGATCAGACAGAAGGTGACTTCTTTCAGAACACAAAATTGTATTCATTGATGAAAAAGAACGCTCACCTGTAGCTGTTGTGACTGGGAGTAGTAAGAGATGAATTCCTACTTCTTTCATCCCAGGAAACATAGCTCACAGATCGGGTCGAGCCACTAATGATGATAAAAAAGAAGTTGAAGTCAAATCTTCATTCATTCATCTTATGATATTCCACTCTGTGTTCAAATTCTCTATTCTGTCCTGAGCACATGGCAGCACCATTGCTGGTAGTGCCTCACTCCACTCACCTGTTGGGGTTTTATAGGACAGGGATCTGTAAAAGCTACGTGGAGGTTGAGTAGAATCTAGAAGTTGCTGTTGTAAATTTTTAAGAACCAAGTCTGTACTTTTTCAGTTGTGTTAACAAACCCTTCTTGTCCTCTTCACTTAAGGATTCAATGTAAATGCCTTCATTAGTCAACTTCTGGACTCAAGTCTTTGCTTATTCTAGTACTTTCTCAATAGATAGCTTTCTGTACAAATGTACCTTCTATTGCTGGGCAAGGATCTACTACTGTTGTAGCAGATGCCTGAGTGGCATTGTTTAATGACCCAAGTGGTTTCAAAAGTAGACTTACAAGAGAGAGAATGGCAGTAGTCTTCTCTGAACATAGTAGCAAAAGTAATCCACCAGCCTCACTACTTAGATCCATCCCATCTTGGTGGATACTTTCCAAAGTCAGTAATAATGGCTAAAAAATTGAGTAATTTTAAGACAACAGCCAAGGATCACTCATGAGAAAGCCAGAGGGTTTTCCCAGGTTGGACTAATTTGAACTTCAGTCCCAGGGTATCTTCTATATTTTCCAAGATATTCAGTCTTTTTGGACTCTTGCTGAAAAAAGAATTTAGTGAAGACATTAAATTTATAGCTTTTTAAATGTCTTTTGAAGAGTCTGCAGCTCGTACTAGCGCTAGTTGGAGTAGATGGTCTCTGCAGTATGTATAGGAGAGATTAGGTTACACTTTTCTTTGAGCAAAGTCTCTACTCCACTGTGTCTTCCAGAGAATTTGTAGCTCCATCAAATGCATAAGCAGCCATCTGTTTGGGGTCCAATTGACAAGCATTTAATTCTTCTAAGATGTAGGTTGTCACAGATGCAGCCAAAGTGTTTTCTATAACTTGAACATCTAGAAATGCATCTACTGACATCAAGATAACGTACACAATGACTTAATACTTGATACCCATTTGCATCAGTGCATTCATCAGCCATATATGCAGATTTTTTGAATGTGGTGAGAGAGTTCATTTTTTCAACGGTTGAGCCTTTCACTGTTGCACCACATGCATCTAGCCAGTCAGTTGAGTCTCTTGCAGTGAGCATTTGCTGGTCTTGTTCAGAACTCCAGGATGAACAAGTGACAATGAACTTCACATTGGCCTCCAGTTTGTAGTGTGTGGTATCTTTTGCTTAAATAGAAAGTATGATGCCTGTAGAAGCACAATGATTCACCCCTGCAGCGCCTCCTGCTGGTCGTCCGGGAATTAGCTCTTTCAGCTCAGAGCACCCTCTGCAGGTTGACGTCTCGCTGCTCACTGGCCCCTGTATCCCTCCCGGACCCTGGTGCCGTTTTACTGCCCTTTTACTGAACCGAGGCCTGCCCACTCCACTGGGTTCCAGCTCAAGCTAGCCAAGGAGAGTCAGAGTTTGCCTTGAGTTCTTTCCTACCTTCCCCTGAGCCTCTGCAGGCACTTCAGTCTGTTGGCCCCTTTCCGGGTGTTGTCCCCAGGTGGCTGTCTAGCAATCTGCTGACTGGAGATCCTTTCTCCTGCCTGCTCACTCCTCTGTTAGCCGGCTTGCCTTGCCCTTCTGCTTCCCAGCCCTTTTACCCGGCCAGCTGCTAGACTGCCAGTCAGTGGTGGCCGGCAGGGCCCGTATTAACCTTTTGGTTGCTGGGCTAGTGTGGGGTATGTGTACCTCAGGACAATTTGACAAAGCTTCAGATATTTAAAGTAGAATTCAGAATTAAAGTAGAAGTTGGTGTGAGGATTGGAAACATGGTTACAGATGAAAGAAAAAAAATCTAGGTAGGGTGACCAGACAGCAAGTGTGAAAAATCGGGACAGGAGGTGAAGGATAATAGGACCTGTGATGGAGTGGGAATATTCTTAATGTTTCCTCTGGATATTGTGTGAGTGCCTCAGTTTTCCCTCTGCATTTCTTGAGTATGTATGTGGAGGGATAAGGGCGTATAATTGGTGTAGAGCAAAGAGACAGTGTAAGTAGCCGATGCCCTGTCTCGGGCCTGGCCCTTCCCCCTCTCTGCAAGGTGTTAGGTAAAGCTGAGAACAAAGGAGGTCAGGTGATCTTCTGGCCCGGGAAAAGAGACAAAGGAAAAGCAGAAGAGGGGCGAGGGGGTTGGTCTGGATCTGGCTGGGAACAGGGGAGAGCTCCAGGCAGGCTGCCTGACTCTTCGGCCCCCAAAAATGGATCCAGTGGAGGGGTCACATTCGCTGTACCTACAAGCTCTGTTTTAGCTAATGTTCCTGTCGTCTAATAAACCTCTGTTTTACTGGCTGGTTGAGAGTCATGTCTGACTGTGGAGTTGGGGTGCAGGACTCACGGGCTTCCCCAGGACCCTGCCTGGCTGGGTTCACTGGGGGAAGCGCACGGAGGGGCAGAAGGTTCTGAATGCTCCGAGGTCAGACCCAGGAAGGTGGAAGTTGTAAGTTGTGAAGCTCCTAGCCCTGGAGACAGGCTGTTCAGAGAGAAGAAGCTTCCCAGCAGAGTCCTGACTGGCTTCATAGGGAGTGGTTCCAGAGTATCGCCCCGGGCACTCCGTGACAGGAGCCTATATAAGAAAAAGACCCCAGAATTGGGACTGTCCCTATAAAATCAAAACATCTGGTCACCCTAAATCTAGAGGCTATATTTAGTCCCAAGCTCCTTGCCTGTGTCACAAAGTATTTCTCACTTGAAGATCGGAGATCCATTTTCATGAGACACACTTCCTCCTCTTATTACAGCTCCCTCTTTTTTCATAAGCAGGGCATTTCATTCACTTCAGTTCACCTCCATGGTCTCACCTAGTCAGGATCTTTTTGGGTGGCTCTTTTGTGCCTTGTTTAGGCCCTCGCACACTCTCTGTCTAGACCAGGGGTTTCAAACTCAAATGACACGAGGACCGCATGAGGACTAGTGCACTGGCCCGAGGGCTGCATCACTGACACGCCCACCCCACCCCCGCTGCCCCTGGCCCTGCCCCCCACTCCACCCCTTTCATGAGATCCTGTCCCTGTCCCGCCTCCTCCTCTGAGCATGCAGCTCCCCGCTCCCACCTGGAAAGCGCTAGGCACCGCCAACAGCCATTTAGCAAACAAAGCAAGAGCAATATAGGAAGTCCAGAGCTGGAAACACAAGCAAACAAACAAGAAATTACCAGCCTCAGATGATTCAAGCTTTTTTCAAATGTAACATGCTGATAAATCTGACAGAAATTTCAGCCCATCTCAGCCTAATATCAATTATAATTTTATAAAGTCTCCCTCTCCCAAACTGATCCTCATAACCCTGTTCTCCATCCCCACTTACCCCCGTAACCCAGCTCCCTGTGCCCCATCCCCAAATCTCCCCCACTTACCCCTATTACCCAGCTCCCTGTTCCCCAAATCTCCCCCACTCATGCTTGTAGCCAATTCCCTGTGTTCCATCCCCAAATCTCCCCCACTCACCCTCATAACCCTGCTCCCCATCCCCAAATCTCCACCCACTCACCCCTGTAACTCAGCTCCGTGTACCCCATCCCTAAATCTCAACCCACTCACCTCCCATAACCCTGTTCTCCATCTCCAAATGTCCCCCCAACCCCGTCATCCTTGTCACCCAGCACCCTGTCCCCAAATCTCCCCCCAACCCTGCTCCCTGTTCCCCAAATCTCCCCCGACACACCCAGCTTCAATACTCTCCCATCCCTAAGCTGCCCCTCCCTGTCCTCCTGTCTCCTCTCTCCATCACCTTTCAGCCTTCCCGGACTCTCCTCCCAGCCACCCCTTGCCCAAGCCCGGCACTCTCTGCAGGGGATACCGATAGTGGGGCATGGTGGGCAGAGGGTGGCGCAGCAAGCCCAGGCAGCTGCAGCCGGCCAGAGAGCCATGGATCAGCGCTCACTTCTGGCTGCTCGCAGGGCAGCAGCGCCCACCCGGCGGTGGGGAAGGTTCTCTGCTACCTGGCTGGAGCCAGCCTGAGCTAGCAGGCTGGCTGGAGATTTGATATCTGCTTTCCACTGCCTGAAAGGGGGTTCCAAAGAGGATGGATCTAGACTGTTCTCAGTGGTACCAGATGACAGAACAAGGAGTAATGGTCTCAAGTTGCAATAGGGGAGGCTTAGGTTGGATATTAGGAAAAACTTTTTCCCTAGGAGGGTGGTGAAGCACTGGAATGGGTTCCCTAGGGAGGTGGTGGAATCTCTTTCCTTAGATGTTTTTAAGATCAGGCTTGACAAAGCCCTGGCTGGGATGATTTAGTTGGGGGTTGGTCCTGCTTTGAGCAGGGGGTTGGACTAGACACTGGGTCCCTTCCAACCCTGATATTCTATGATTCTATGACTGATACAAAGGGACCTGGAGAAGTCAGAAATACAGAGAAGAAGCAACGAGAGGACATTCATCTTGAGAAGATGCGGTTGAGAGCTCTGGTGAGGAGTCATCTGGAATCTCGCTCTTGGATGGGCAGGGTTGGCTTTCTGGGGAGCCGTGGTGCTGAACAGACGTAGGGGTGATAGCAGATATAAGCATGCTGCGACTCACCCTTCGGCGCCTCCCGCTGGTCATCCAGGGAATTAGCTCTTCCCAGCGTCCAGAGCGCCTTCTGCAGGCTGATGTCCCGCTTGCTGCTGGCCCTGTGTCCGTCCCTCGACCCCGATGCCCTCTTCTCTAGGGTGCTGCACCCCTCCAGTACCCCACAGTCTCAGGGTCTCCCCTCCCTAGGGAGAGCTCACCCCCTATCCCCACCTTGGCTCAATCTAGGCACTTGCCGGTCACCGCTTGCCCCCGTTCTCTGGGGCAGACTGCAGTATCATTGCCATTCATCATCAGCAAGGGGGGTTGGCCTGCTGCCTCTACAACTACCCATGGACAGAGGTATAGAGAGTGGAGCGAGTCACCCAAGGTCACTAGCGGGTCAGTGGTAGAGTGGGGAATAGAACAGAATCCAAGCCTCAGAACTCCAGATCCAGTCCTTACCTGGGAGAGCGCATTGTGTCTCTGGGATGACTGTCAGCAAAAACATCCTGAGAGGGAGCTACATTGACCTGCCAAAGGAAAACCGAGGGAATCCCGTCGCTGGGAACATAACAAACTAGACTGGACTAAGCAATGGAAAATCTACTGCAGAGAACAATCCCACAATGGCAACCTGACTGGACGGAAGGGATGACAGACTAGATCTATTTTCTCTTCAGTTTCAATGGATGAAATTTATCCCCTGATAAATTCCATTGTGTCAAATATTATCTCTCTGTCCGTCTAATACTGGTGTCACTGCTGTACCTGAGTGCTGGCATGGAAAAGGAGGTGGGTGAATAAGGGAAACGGTAGAAGGAGGCTGCATCTGTGTCCTGGATGATTTTGCTTTCAGACTGCGGGGGTTGGGTTGTGCTATGGCTGAGGTGGCCATTCGAGGAGATTAGGGATGTTTGGACTTTTTGTTTCTCCTTAGGCTTCAGGCCCTGCAACTTTCTGGGCTTCTTTATGCTCCTCCCAGGACTGGACTGACCAGTTGCCATTGCTAGGGCCACATGCCAGGAGAGTGGGCAGAGTGCTGTCAGGGCATAGGCAAGGTTGGGCTGGCTGGCTCTCCAGCTAGAGCTGTTGGCTAAGGACCATAAGAAGCATTGGCTGTGTTATCACGCATGATGCATGCATGGTGATGGAAAGACTCTCCCCAGTTGGACCAGGCAGGTCTAATGTTCAGCCACTTCCTTGCAGGCACAAAGCTGCTCAAGGGCAGAGCCCACAGTGCTTTACAAGCAAATGTTCAGCACAGTCAGTAGCAGGGAGCAGCGCTTTGTCACCTCCCACCCAAGCTGGGTCATATCCCACCCTCCTCTCTTGGGGAGGTCCTGGTGGGGGAGGTGCTGGATGAGGCCATCCCATCCTAACCTGGGTGATATTTTTCACACCATCCTGGCTGCAGCTAAAGAATTTCCTGCACCCTGTGCAAAGTCCTGGCCCTTTTCTCCCAGATGCCCCGTTCCAGAACACTAGGGGGAAGGGAGTTGTCACAGGGGTGGGGGAGTCCCGGTTCCCCACCACCACTTCCTGGGATTCACAGTGATTCTTAGCCAGCCAGTAGATCAGAAGGTTTATTGGAGATGCCAGGAACACAATCCAACTCCGACCTTGTCAGTACAAACAGGCCCCCTTAGTCAGGCCCTTCTAGGGGGCAGGGAGATGAGACCCCGAATCCGGGCTCCCCACCTCTCTTTCCCAGACAGCTTCTACTTGTCTTCAATCCCTCCACCCGTCTGCCTTCCTTTGTTCACTTCCCGGGCCCTAGGTGTCAACTCCCCTCCCCCTTCTCATCTCAGGTTACAGCTCCAGGTATCTTCCTTCAGAAAAGCCTCCCCCCTCCAGTGAAACTTTTGAGATCATGTCCACCGTCCTCCCTGCTTGTCACAGGATCTCCAGCAAGAAAGCTCAGAGAGGTGATGACGCTCACTGTGCGGTCGCGAGATCTGCAGAGCCTCTCACTGCTCATCCTTAGCACAGAAAGCTGCCAGTTCCCGCCAGTCCCCACATCCTGCCGTTCTCTTGCAGTGGGTTGTGAGTGACCTTTCCTCTCCACAGCAGCCATTGTGCCACTGAAGTAGTTCAGTATCATGGCGTGGCAGGAAAGGATAAAGGCAGTCAGTATTTATTAGATTCCAGTAGCACCTAGAGACCCAGCCAAGATCAGGGCTCTGTTGTGTTAGGCACCATATAGGACCATGTTAATTCAGTCCTCGGCTCAGGCATCTATGTTTCAAGTACATAAAAGATTGTTACTAGGAGGAGGGAGAATTGTTCTCCTAAACCTCTGAGGATGAGACAAGAAGCAATGGGCTTAAATTGCAGCAAGGGAGGTTTAGGTTGGACATTAGGAAAAACTTCCTGTCAGGGTTGTTAAGCAGTGGGATAACTTGCCTAGGGAGGTTGTGAAATCTCTGTCACTGGAGATTTTTTTAGAGCCGGTTAGACAAACTCCTGACAGGGATGCTCTAGATCAGTGGTCTTCAAACTGGGGTGTGCGCACCGCCAGGGGTGTGCGAGACCCCCCCCGGGGGTGCGCGAGACCCCAGTACCGCTGCCGAGATTGCACGGGAGACCGCTGAACTCCTGGGCAGGCTGTTTTTAGACTGCCGCCGGAAGTGTCCACTTTTTGCGGTGGCATTTCGGCGGACATACCCATCCCGGGGGGCCACCAGACTTTTTTCTCCATGGCAAGGGGCTGCGGGGGAAAAAGTTTGAAGACCCCTGCTCTAGATAACACTTAGTCCTCCCATGATTGCAGGGGACTGGACTAGACAATCTCTCGAGGTCCCTTCCAGTCCTATGATTCTATGATCTCTGCTTAAAGCTCCTCTTCTGGCATTTCCCCCCGATGCTGCTCTGCCAACTCCCCTTAATGTGAACCTGCTGTCCCAATCCTGTGTCCTCCCCCAGCTCTTCCAATGGCATGGACTGCTGGGCTGCAGCACCCCCTGCTGGTTTGCTCCCTGCTCTGCGGCGCTTACTGTGTGATTCTCTGTGTCTCAAGGTCTTAGAGACAGATTTGCAAAGTACTTAGGAGCCTAAGTATCCTTGTAAATCCAGTCCTTGATCCAATGCCCACTGAAGTCAATAGATGAGCACCTGCTTGCCCTCACCTTGGCCACTGCCACGCAGAGGCAGAAGGAGGAGATGAAACTAGATCCCCTGATTGCCAGTCCAGCATCTTTACAAGACCCTGGTGCAGGGATGGGCAAACGTTTTGGCCCGAGGACCACATCTGGGTATAAAAATTGTATGGTGGGCCATGAATGCTCACGAAATTGGGGGTTGAGGTGCAGGGGGGGGGGGAGGGCTCCAGCTGGGGGTGTGGGCTGTGTGGTGTGGCTGGGGCTGAGGAGTTTGGGGTATAGGAGGGTGCTCCAGGCTGGGACCCAGGGATTCGGAGGATGGGTGGGGATCAGGGCTGAGGTTCCTTGGGGGGAGGCTCAGGGGTGCAGGCTTTGGGCAGCCCTTACTTCAAGTGGTTCCCAGAAGCAGCAGCATGTCCCTCCTCCAACTCCCACGGGGAGACACAGCCAGGCGGCTCTACTGTGCTCTGCCTCACCCACAGGCACTGCCCCCGCAGCTCCCATTGACCGCGGTTCCCAGCCCTCGCAATGGGAGCTGCAGGGGTGACGCTTGGGGTGGGGCAGCGTGCAGAGTGGATCCCCCTTGCTACCCCTATGCGTAGGAGCCGGAAAGGGGCCATGCCACTGCTTCCAGGAGCTGCATGGAGCGGCCCCTACCCTGCTCCCCGTCTGGAGCGCTGGGGTGGGGCAAGCACCAGACCGCGCTCCCCAGCGGGGGCTCAAAGGCTGGATTAAAACGGCTGGCCAGCCGGATCTGACCCACGGGCCGTAGTTTGCCCGTCCCTGCCCTAGTGCCTGCTCTTGCGCTGTGTTGACTCAGACTCCATCAAGCCCTTCTGCATCCACAAGCTGGAGTTTGCTGAGTTGTTGCTGAGTCCAACTCCAGATGCCACAGTCCTTTTAGCCCCTTGTGAGCAGGGGGCAGAGAATTTCTGGGGAGTCCTCCCAAGTGGAAGAGGCTGATATTTGCCACCTCCCTTCCTCATGCTGATTTGTTGGTGCAAAGCCTGTCTTCTACTGCTCCTGGAGAGACATGGGGGAGAGCGGAGGAGGGTGCCTGGGGCAGGCTGGGATATCCTTGGTGACTGGATACTTGTAATGGGTATACTGGCCCTCTTAAGGACAGAGGGATTGGGGAGAAGGGGACAGGGTCCAGGCTACCTCATTCCAAGTAACCCCAACCTTACAGAGACCACACAGCAGCAGGGGCAGGCATGGGGGAAAGGCCGTGGTCCTGGGGTAAGACTGGTCTCAGGGAGAGGAGAAACCATCTCTATAAGGGCCTGGGATCTGGAGCCCTGTAGGGAGGGATGGGGGGGGCAGGCTCTCCACCTCCCAATCAGTGGATCTGCTGACCAATCAAAACACAGCCATGGGGAGCCGAGCATACGTGAGTCTCTCTGCTCTTTCTAAAGGAGGGACTGTTCAGCAGGAAGGGAAAGAGCTGACCCAGGTGGTGGGAGGGGGTGAGAGTCCCCCCACTCAGGAGCAACAGGAAGGACTCTCTTTATCCGGCTCTGATTTTAACAGCACTTTGGTTTGAAAGCCATGGGCAGAAAGGCCTGTTGCAGCTGGTGTCTGAGAATTTAAAGGGCCCATCAGGAAACACAGAGATCCCTCACCCCCAGTGCTCCTGCAATAGATGCAATAAATTCACCTGCTATGGTGAGTAACTCATCTGAGCGGAACAGGGCCACAGAGCGTGTGCATCAAGCCAGCCCCGAGTAACCCGCCCAAAGTCCTGCCTTGGCCCAGGCCCTGGGAAGGATCCAGCTTTTACCTGACTCCCATGGTCTAGGCAGCCTCCCCTAGCTGGGAGAACATAAGAACTTAAGAACATAAGAAAGGCCGTACTGGGTCAGATCAAAGGTCCATCTAGCCCAGTATCCTGTCTACTGACAGTGGCCAATGCCAGGTGCCCCGGAATGAGTGAACCTAACAGGTAAAGATCAAGTGATCTCTCTCCTGCCATCCCTCACCCCCCTCTGACAAACAGAGGCTAGGGACACCATTCCTTACCCAGCCTGGCTAATAGCCATTAATAGACGTAACCTCCAGGAATTTATCCAGTTCTCTTTTAAACCCTGTTTTAGTCCTAGCCTTCATAACCTCCTCAGGCAAGGAGTTCCACAGGTTGACAGGTTGGGAGGAGGGACCACCAGCCATGGGGTATAGTGAGACTCGAGGGCAGGCTCCAGGGGGGCTGGCGCTGGGGAGCTCTTTGGCTGTCAAGTGTTAAGACACACTGTGCTAGGGATTGTTGGACCAGTTCAGCTAGATTAGAACCACGCCCAACCTTTGTCTAAGAGCCCTACCCTCTGCAGGCCTGCGGCTGTGTGATATCGGCTGTGGTCTAGTCAGGACTGGGGCGAGGGCTCCGCATGAAAACCCCAGTGCAATAGGGAGTGACTCAGATGGCAGTAATGGCTCTGCATCTGTATCGATCCAAGGGAACTGGGGGCAGTGTGGTTCTGGAGGAGCCAAATCTAATATCCTCCTTGATCTTTTGTGTTCATTAAAGATCTCCTGGCAGTTCACACCGGTTCCAGCGTGTTAAATTCCAGCTGGCTAACGTTCAACTCAGGTAGCATATTTATGCCAATCTCATATTTCCCCTGTTGACTCAACTAGGAAGTAATTGGTCACTTTCTCTCTTAAAAACCTGCAGGGGCAGATCAGGCGGTCCGTTCCACTCCAGAGGTGGCTGCATTTCAGTGTTGAGCTAGCCCTTTCTTTGGCTATTGGCAAAAACTGAGCTAGTCTATGTATGCACCACTGCCCTCTACTGGATGGGCTCTGCAGTGCATGACTATGGATCATAGTCCCTCTCCCTCGCACAGAGATTCCTTAGCTCAAGTGTTAGGAGCTGTTGAAGTAGTGGGTTCTGTGTCCATGATGTTGCTGTTGAGTTCTAAGTAGCCATCGTGCATAGCATAGTCGCAGCCATGCAGTGTTGCTAGAACTAGGGCGACTGGGGGTATTGCTGCACCCTCTGGCTTGAAGTAGTAGTAACAAGCCAAATACATGGTTTCCATCATTTATCACCTCCACTATAAAATTGTTCTAGCACCCCTGCAACCAGGGACTTGTCCTATTATTCCAGAGGTATTTGATGTCCTCGTGGAAGCCTTCTTCTATAAACCTTCTTATAAGGTTTCTAATCAAATGCCTAAAATAAAGGCGTTTTGATCTTTGGGTGCTTATTATCCAAATGAAATCTCCAGACCTGGTTTGCCCCTCACTAGTTGACACCTAAAGTCAGGATGAGACAGATCTATAATCCTGCACTCCTAGCTGTGGTTAAGTCCCCACTGGCTTCCATGGCAGCTTTGCCTGAGAATAACTGCAGGATCAAACCCACTCCTCTTATACACACACTGAACCCGGTTGTTTTTTTTGTGCCTGGCTGGGAATCCCAGCTTAAGCTGCTGCAGTCCTTTTGCAGGGCAGAGAGCCAGAATGATAGCCACGCCAGCCTCCTTGGAAATAAACACCACAGCAACCACTAATGTACAGCTGTTTAGCTTCATGAGTCTCTGGGGAGGGATGCATAGCTAACACAACACTTCAGACATAATTATTGATTGCACACACGGGTTGCTCTTACATTTGCAGTGTCAGCCCCGGAGACAGGGGCAGGCACAAGGGAGGAGTCAAGGCAAAGGAAGGGAGCAGTGGGGGCTGTTGTGAGCTGGCCTGCACAGACATTTTAGTAGGGGTCTGCAGCACTCCATTTCAGCTCCCTGCTGCCAGGCAGACAGGGCTCTGGGCCTGCGCCGGAGGAGCTCTGCCCTGCAGCCTGATGCTTGATCGGGAAGGGGTTCTTCTTTTCACATGTGCAGCTAGAGCCCTCTCCACTTGGTCTGCGCTGCGCGAATCAGAAACGTGTTCCCTCGCATGCTGCGTCATGACTGCGTTGTCAGCTAATTGCATGAAGGATGCTAATTGCATCATCAGCTGCAACACAGGCTGCAGGCTACTGCAGTGGCAGCTTCTTGATTCACATGTGAGGCCTGGGGAATAAAAAGGGGATTTGTGTTCATGCTTCCCAGACCCTGGCATGTGGGATGTTGGGGGCCCTGTGAAATCCCAGTCCTAGGCCTCAGGGATCCTCTCATGGGTCCCATTCCCAAGTCGGGGGAGACTCCACTCAGGATGCTCATTCTCAAGTGATGGGAAGGCCCACGCTTCCCATTTCAGGAGCTGGGGACCCGCATTTCCATGCTTCCCAATCATAGGCACTGCAGGCCAGCTTTTAGACTGGGCAAACACCCAGGGCACCTCCAGAGCAGGAAGGCCCCTCCCTCCATGCTCCTGCCCCTGGCCAGCTGCTCCCAAGAGCTTCCTGTTTGCTGTGCAGAGAAGGGGGACCCTGATGTCAGGGTCCCCTTTCTCTGTGGGACTGAGCTGCCGGGGGCTACTGCTGTCTGAACAAGCCTTCAAACTGGGGAGTGCTGCTCTGTTAAAGGGGCAGTACGCTGTCTCTCACATACTCCCCTAGCACACACACTTACATTCCTTCTCTATCAGTCTCTCTCTCACACACACAGTGTGTCTGTCTCACACTTCCCCAGCATGTCTGCGTACACTCACTCTCTCTCTCTCTCTCTCTCTCTCACACACACACACACACACACACACACACAGTCTCTATGTTGTGCTTACATGTAATTCTTTGAAGTAGTAAGTTCTAAAATGCCTAACTTGTCCTGGCTGAAGTAATTATTATTATTTCTTTTATTAGGATATTGTGCTTTGTCATTCATTACTTAAAGTGGTACAATCAAATATCCTTCTAGAATGTAACTTTAGCTTGTACTAACCTAAACAGTGCTAGTTTAAAAAACATTAGCTAAACACATTACTTTAGACACTGGCAGATGAAGGTCACATATTCAAATTATATTTTTAGTTATATCTATAAAATAATTTAAAATTTGCATGAAAATAAATGCAGTTCCAACTATGATACCAATAGCAATGATGGAGTCAAACGTTAGTGAGTCACATACATGATTGTGATCGGTAAACATAATGCCAAAATAATTAGAAAAATAAATTCCCTTTCTTAGTAAAAGAGAAAAAATCCTTAATCATGTATGTTACAATTAAATATGTTTTTAGTGGAGTGAAAAACCATTGACTAAAATGGAGTAGATAAGTGCAGTAACAGAGTGTGTCTGTTAGAGAAATAAGCAGATTTTAAGTAGATTTTATTAATTTTACTAAAGATAGTGTACAAAGTATCATATGCGTGCTTCTGATATCTGTGTTAAAGCTCCAGAACTGGTATCTCAAGGTTTGGGATTGGGAATATCTTGCCATATTATCTCTTGATTGTTCAAAATTTACATATACTCTTTAAACGTGGCTTTAATTGGAGTTTGCATATATTTTCTTTATATAACAATTAGATACAGTGCTCCTGTCATCAGCTAATTCCTAACTTATTATCTGGAAAAAACCCTAGAGTTTTCAGGTGCTCAAGTAGCCCCTGGAATCACAGTTATAGTTTCCTGCCACGCCCCAACATCTGAAATGGCACCCCTGTGAGCCAGGAGTGCCCAAAGGGCTGCAGGAGGGCCGTGGGCTCTGGCAAGATGCAGCCCCTGTGTGACAGCGTGAAGCCCACGCTGGGCCAAATACCGAGCATCAGGCACCACAAGCCACAGCGGCAGCCCAGAAGGGTGGCAACACACCATATACCATACCACCCTTACTTTAAATGTTAAAGCATTGCCAGCAGATACAGGGAAGTGATTATTCCCTTCTATTCTGCACTGGTGAGGCCACATCTGGAGTACTATGTCCAGTTTTGGACTCCCACTACAGCAGGGATGTGGACAAATTGGAGAGTCCAGCGGAGGCCAACAAAAATGATGAGGGGGCTGAGGCACATGACTTATGAGGAGAGGCTGAGGGAACTGGGCTTGTTTAGTCTGCAGAAGAGATGAATGGGGGGGATTTGATAGCAGCCTTCAACTACCTGCAGGGGGTTTCCAAAGAGGATGGAGCTCAGCTTTTCTCCGTGGTGGCAGCAAGGCCATCCCTACCCATATGCAAAATACACAACTGCATGCTGCTCCAGTCCCTGCTCTGCCCCAGCCCTGGCCCTACTCCACCTCTTCCCCCAAACCTCTGCCCCTGCTCCACCTCCACCCCGCCTCTTCCTGCCCCTGCTCATCCCCCACTCACCCGAGGACTGCAGCAGGGGGTAGGCCTACACTCACCAGCAGCAGGAAGTGCAGCAACCTGGCCCCAGATGCACCACCCGTGACCACTGGGGGGTGGTTCCCCTGGCCCCACAAGCCTGGGAGCCAGCCAAGCCGAGCCGAGCCGAGCCGAGCCGAGCCATTCCACTTCGTGCTGCCCCATGAGCGTGGGATCAGGCCTGACCCTGCACTCACCGGGTGGCAGGAAGTAGAGCAACCTGGCCCCAACCTGCTCTGCTCCACCAGCCTGTGCTGGGAGGCGGTTCCCCCCGCCTCCCCAAACCTGCTCCTTCCCCCTACCATAGAGGCCTGTCACCAGCCCCTTCCTCTGCCTTGCCATGGAGGCCTGGCATCAGACTAGCCAGGGATAGCCCTGGGTGGCAGATCACAGAACGAGAAGTAATGGTCTCAAGTTGCAGTGGGTGAGGTCTAGGTTGGATATTAGGAAAACTTTTTCCCTAGGAGGGTGGTGAAGCACTGGAATGGGTTCCCTAGGGAGGTGGGGGAATCTCCTTCCTTAGAGGCTTTTAAGGCCTGGCTTGACAAAGCCCTGGCTGGGATGATTTAGTTGGGGATTGGTCCTGCTTTGAGCAGGGGATTGGACTAGAACCTCCTGAGGTCCCTTCCAACCCTGATATTCTAGGATTCTGTGATTCTAAGTAGAGTTGGCGAGTCCCACCCAGCATGCTACCTTGCCTTGTGTGCACTGGGTGCATTCTGTGAAAATCTGAGTTGTTAAAGGGCCTGATTCTCCATTGTCTCTCCCTTTGTGGAGTCATTTATATCTGGGCAAAAGTGGGTGTGAAAATGCTGCCAGGGTACCTGCTCTGCACAGGAGCGAAGGATAACTGGGGTGTCACTGTGCTGATCATGGGCCGCAGGACCAACCGAACTGGCCACACAGGCGCAGTCAGGAGGTCTTGTCTAGGTTGCACAAAATAGTGCATGCCAAGCTGGTTCCAGGGTAAGGCCCATGTGCTAGCCTAGGGCTCTGCTCAGATCTGAGCACCAACCACGTATGTTGGCACAACTTACTTAGAGTGACCCATGCCAGGAGCTGGTTACAACAACTGGTTCATTTCTAGCCTTTCCTATCGATCTCCCCTCCACACACACGCTGCTTCACCAGTAGCTATTTCCTTTAGACTGGGCTCCAGTCACATTGCTCAGTTTTGATGGCCATCCAGCCTGTCCGATCCAGTCATTGTTTTCCCCTCAGAAGGGCAGGAAGTCTTGTGACCGCCGGTGTGCTCAGGGTTCTTCCTCTGCGGATTTGTACAGGCACTGCGGAGGAGGTGACCTCTACCCTCCACTGGGCTCTTCCCGATGATGTCATCCTGCCTCTTAGCTCACTTCCCATTCCACATCTCCAACCAACCAGTCAGCAGATTCCAGTAGAGATCACAGCTGTCTCCATGAGCGCACCCCCCTCCCTCAGCCTCCCAGCCACAGAGTCCTTTGGTTCCTGCACAACAGCAGGAAAAGGGGAAAGTTCCAGTTCAGAGCAGAGACGCTGGGCCAAATTCTGCACTCAGTTACACCAGCATCGTCACACTGGCATCCATGCGGTTACTGAGACTTTCCCACCATCTGATGGAAATCCAACCCCATGACGCCAACACATTTTACTTCTGCGTTGCTGAGAACACAGTCCAGCCCATCAGCATTATTCAAGATTTACAGCAGTTACTGGGATCAGAGTTGTAAACTGTGGTTCTCTAGATCCACAGCTTTGTAGCAAGCTTGACGTTCCCACCGAGGCCTTGGAGGGGCCCAAATGTAGCAGCGTCTGCTGCTGTAGGGCAACCACACCTCTCGAGCATCTCCCAAATACTGGACAGTTGCCACCTGCTTGCTGTCCTCTCTGGACTGGTTAACACTGAACTGGCTGTAATCTGGAACCTGAGACTGCTTAATGGTAATGGCCAGAGACTCCATTTTGTCCCGATTAATAACCAGCCCAATGCACGCTGCATCTTGCCCCACCAGCTGCAGAGATTCGAGATCTTAGAGCTGAATGGCGTTTAGCCCAATGCCAGCAACAGCTGTCTTTATCCATTAGCCAATCAGTTCAAATCCTGCACAACGATGGTGACAGAACACAGCCTTACTGAACACTTGTGGAGGTAGGAAACCATGCTGTGTGTCTACCACTAAGGCAAACGCAGCTTTCTGTTCCACTGTTGAGCACTTCTATCAATGACGCTGGCCAAGACGCCTTATCAGATCCCACAAACTCACTCAATGCACTGAATCAAAGGCCTGGTGGAAGTCTGTTAAGAAAAAAAAGTGCTGCTGACGGCATATGAAATTCAGCCATTTTCTCAAAAATCTGTGCTTTGAGTGGCTTTCTGGGCATGGACGTATTAGAATGGAAGGCAAATGAATTTCTAAGTGTATATACCAAGGAATGCTGCTATATGGCCGGCAATCATGGGTGTGTCAATAGCTTTGATGGCGTGAGAAGATTTCCCAATGATGGACATAAACTGAACCTACAAGCAGACCACTCAGAGATCAATTTGCAAGGAGATCAATGTGCTCAGTTTGCAAGGAGACCACATCCTTCTGGGATTTGCCATGAAGATGATGAATTGGGATCAGAATCTGGCATGAGTTACTCCAGATTTACTAGGGTTTACATGTCAGCAGAGTCTGACCCAATGGAGTTACTCTGGATTTACACCATTATAACTGAGATCTGAAATCCTGAAGCCTGCTCCAGCATGTTGTGCTACTACAGCATGCAAAGGAACTGGGAAGCTGGTATAACTGGGGATATCCAGGGGCCTACACCACCCACCTTCACAGCCCACAGGACCGGGTGTGTATGGCTTGTCCTCCAGCAATCCCAACAACCCACATGGGGAATTATTAGTTAATTGGAAAAGATGGGGGTCAATATGACAATTGAAAGGTAGATAAGGAACTGGTTAAAGGGGAGACAACAGCAGATCATACTGAAGGGCGAACTGTCAGGCTGGAGGGAGGTTACCAGTGGAGTTCCTCAGGGATCAGTTTTGGGACCAATTTTATTTAATGTTTTTATTACTGACCTAGTCACAAAAAGTGGGAATGTGTTAATAAAGTTTGCAGACAACACAAAGCTGGGAGGTGTTGCCAATTCAGAGAAGGACCGGGATAACATACAGGAAGACCTGGATGACCTTGCACACTGGAGTGATAGGAATAGGATGAAATTTAATAGTGAGAAGTGTAAGGTCCGGCTCTAACCGGTCATGCATTTAGGGATTAATAACAATAATTTTAGTTATAAACTGGGGACGCATCAACTGAAAGTAATAGAGGAGGAGAAGGACCTTGGAGTATTGGCTGATCACAGGATGACTATGAGCCGCCAATGTGATATGGCCATGAAAAAAGCTAGTGCGGTCGTGGGTTGCATTAGGCGAGATATTTCTAGTAGAGATAAGGAGGTGTTAGTACTGTTATACAAGGCACTGCTAAGACCTCATCTGGAATACTGTCTGCAGTTCTGGTTTAAGAAGGATGAATTCAAACTAGTACAGGTGCAGAGAAGGGCTACTAGGATGATCTGAGGAATGGAAAACCTGCCTTATGAAAGGAGACTCAAGGAGCTTGGCTTGTTTAGTCTAATCAAAAGAAGGCTGAGGGGAGATATGATTACTCTCTATAAATATATCAGAGGGACAAATACCATGGAGGGAGAGGAATTCTTTAAGCTCAGTACTAATGTGGACACAAGAACAAATGGATATAAACTGGTCAACAGGAAGTTTAGAGTCGAAATTAGATGAAGGTTTCTAACCATCAGAGGAGTGAAATTCTGGAGGAAAGGGAAGCAGTGAGGGCAAAATACCTATCTGGCTTCAAGACTAAGCTTGTTAAGTTTATGGAGGAGATGGTGTGATGGGATAACATAATTTTGGCAACTGATCTTTGAGTATGGTAATAGAGGGGCGTGGTGGTATATGATGGGAAGTTGGACGGGATGGGATTTAAGTTACTACAGAGAATTCTTTCCTGGGTGTCTGGCTAGTGAGTCTTGGCCACATGCTCAGGGTTCAGCTGATCACCATATTTGGGATCGGGAAGGAATTTTCCTCCAGGGCAGATTGGCAGAGGCCCTGCAGGTTTTTCGCCTTCCTCTGCAGCAAGGGGCATGGCTGAAGGATTCTCTGTACCTTGAAGTCCTTAAACCATGATATGAGGACTTCGATAGGTGAGAAGTATATTGCAGGAATGGGTGGGTAAAATTCTGTGGCCTGTGTTGTGCAGGAGGTCAGACTAGATGATCATAATGGTCCCTTCTGACCTTAAAGTCTATAACCCTGTGGCTGGTAGAATTTAGAGCAGCCCTGAGGCTGTCCTAGGTTGCACTGAGGGTTGTGTTTCCTCCCAGCAGCTCTAGGGATCATGAGGAGCAGAAATATGTTAGAGCCACTTTTACCCTCTCTCCCTACCTCACTGCACCAAGCAGAGATGTGGCGTAGTGAGGACCTGACCTGGTAAAGCCATGTTACTCCCAATTTACCTCAGTGTAAGCTCAGTGATTCTGCTTATGGGTTGACTGACAAGAAAGAAAACAGGGATATTTTACAGCATGCGGCCGTTCCACTGTCCTGACGCCATTTGTGCAGGTTGGGCTGAAGGAGCTGGAGCTGGGACATTGCTTTATTTTTAATAACATTCGCTTACCGAGCAGGTTTGTATTATTGTTTCAAAGTGTGCTGACACTTTCTTTTAAAGCCAAACACGTTGCCAAAGTTACAGCTACAACAGAGCCAAGAAGAGAATTTAACAAACTGTGTGTCTGGGAAACAGCTTGTTCAGGAGGCTGGTGGCTGGCTATACTCCTGTCCCTCTCACTTCCAGGCTGAAAGCTGGCCCCCGTTGGTTATGAGCAAGAGATGTGACTATTTCAGTGCTCCTCAGGGGAAGGACTTGGGTCGGTTTAGCCCAGGTCCCGGAGAAGGGGCATTGGCACCAATCTGTCAGTCTCCCGTCACTGTCATCTTGTTAGTACATTTATGCTTCCCAACAGCCTTGTGTTAGCTCCATTTTTACACCCAGGGACCTGAGGCTGAGAGACTAAGACCCTGCTCCAAGTTACTGCAGAGTGAGGACCCGCAGCTAGTCAGTTTATGTGCTAGCTTAGCCCACAGGCAAGCTAACAAGTGCAGCTGGCCTGCAGTAGGGTGCCTAACTGGTTACGCTGCCTGGCTGGAAGAGTCAGCAGACCGGCTCTTAAGCCAGCAGCAGCAGCAGTTCAGTGGCTGCTCAAAGCATTCACCCTCAGCTGTGTTAGCATCTGTTCTTGTCCTCTCCCAGCCCTGGCTGCAACTTTCTTCCTGCTTTCCCTGACTCCTGGCCCCAATCCCTGGCTCGGAGTCTGACTTGGCCCTTGTATCTGGCTTCTGAATCTCGTTCTACCCCTCGGACTCGTTTCCCAGCCCCAAGCCTGCTCTGATCACAAGACGGGACTGCCCGTGTCTTGGTCCCTGATACTAGCTCCCATTGTAATCAAAGACCTTTGAGGTTCTGGGCCTACCTGACTTGCCTGAGGTCACAGCGGCAGTCCATGGAAGAGCAGGGACTCCTCACCAGATCTCCTATGTGTTAAGCTAGTGACATAACCTTGAACCATCCTTCCTCTCTGCAGAGAGGCTATAGGCTCATGATGCAAGGCCAGGAAGGGAGAGTCTAATGCAGGGGTCTCAAACTCAAATGACCAGGAGGGCTGCATGAGGACTAGTGCACTGGCCCGAGGGCTGCATCACTGCCCCCAGCCCCGCCCCCCACTCCACCCCTTCCATGAGATCCTGCCCCTGTCCCGCCTCCTCCTCTGAGCCCGCAGCTCCCCGCTCCCACCTGGAAAGCGCTAGGCACCGCCAACAGCTGTTTGGCAAACAAAGCAAGAGCAATATAGGAAGTCCAGAGCTGGAAACGCAAGCAAACAAATCTAATTTAACAAGAAATTACCAGCCTCAGATGATTCAAGCTTTTTTCAAATGTAACATGCTGATAAATCTGACAGAAATTTCAGTCCATCTCAGCCTAATATCAATTATAATTTTATAAAGTCTCCCTCTCCCAAACTGATCCTCATAACCCTGTTCCCCATCCCCACTTACCCCCGTAACCCAGCTCCTTGTGCCCCATCCCCAAATCTCCCCCACTTACCCCTGTAACTCAGCTCCCTGTACCCCATCCCTAAATCTCACCCCACTCACCTCCCATAACCCTGTTCTCCATCTCCAAAATGTCCCCCCACTCATCCTTGTAACCCAACACGTGTCCCCAATCTCCCCCTCAACCCTGCTCCCTGTTCCCCAAATCTTCCCCCACCCCCTTGGCTTCAATACCCTCCCACCCCTAAGCTGCCCCTCCCTGTCCCCCCGTCTCCTCTCAGCCTTCCCGGACTCTCCTCCCCACCACCCCTTGCCCGAGCCCAGCACTCTCCGCAGGGGATACCGATAGTGGGGCGTGGTGGGCAGAGGGTGGCGCAGCAAGCCCAGGCAAGCTGGGGAGCCAGGGAGCTTGGCGAGCCACAGAGAAGGGCTTTGCAGGCCGCATGTTTGAGTCCCATGGTCTAATGGGTTGAAAGCTGAACGGAAACTCAAGCTTGAGCTGAATCTCTGGTGCAGTTATCCCAGGAGCTGGCCCCAGACTATACAACTCTTTTCTCAAAGGACAGGCCCTAGTCTTGAGAGGAAAGATTGTCTTACAGTTATGGCCCTAGACCAGGACTCAGGAGACTTGTTTCTATTCCTCTCTCTGCCACAAGCTCCCTGTCTGACCATGGGCAAATCACTATTCACAAGCCCTCTTAGTATGGATGCCGCTTTTACTGGCAAGAGTTCTTTTGCCGACATGACTTGTTCCACTTCCTTCAGCTAAATAAGCTGTAATGGCCCAAAGCCTTTTCTACTGAAGTAGCCATGACTAAACTAGGGCTTCTGCTGGTATAGAAATGGTGCCAAAAATCACCCCCCTAAATGACACTGCTGACGTTGCAAAAGATTGTAGAGCAGTCCTGGGCCCATGGAGCTGACTCCCAAACCAAGCCACCCCAGCAGCTGGTAGAATAGGAAGCAGAGCTCAGCATGCCACCGTAGGTGCTGCTGGCTTCACAGAATGTTCTTCCAGGGTGCCAAGAGTACCCGGCCTTGCCAGTTTGGCAGCATGCTCTCTCTGCTTGCAAGCTCAGCAAACTGGACTTAGTCAGTGTGTGAATGGGAGAGCAACTGTGCGAATGGATGACATAGTGATGGTTAAGCAAACAGACCTCTTCCTGCCAAGCCAGCTTTGGTTTATTTTTTCTGGGGAGCGTTACAAGTCTCAGTAAAGGTTTTGGTGAGAGCCGGGGTATTAATCTTGCTTTCTGGACAGATGGGATCTTTTTTACTTCCTCTGCTAGCCTATTGTCTATCACTCCTGTGCTCTGTTCAAATGCCTCTTCAGATCAGACTCGACTTCCCTTCCAGCCAGTGAGCCACACAACCTCCTTTCTAAAGAAACAATCCAGCCCCCAATCCAAGACTCCCAGTGCCCTGAACCCTGCTCATTGTAACTCCCCAACAAGGTGGGTTGTACTATTACCTTCTGCATGGGAACCTGCAGAGTGTACTGGCACTCACCTGGAACAGCTGCAAAGCTCTGTGACCCTTTTGTACCAGGCGTGCCACATCCAAATGAGTGGCATTGCAGGGAGGAGGGCAGCAGCTTTTCACTGCCAGCCTCCACATCCTGCCCTCTTCATCCATCACTGCTCCCTCCCATGTTGTCCTATCTAGACAGAGCAGCTGGTTAAACTCTTGCTCTCACTCTCATTTTTCATAATCTCTCTCTCTCTTTCAGTCTTCTTTGAAGATGGGGTGGGGGGAGAGAAGGAGACTAGAAAATGTGGGTGCGGTAATAAGGGTGCTAGAAACATTGATCTGGCTGATTTCCTTTCCCTTAAGGCCACATCTGGGAATTCAGCCACTGGTGGAGCTGCACTTGTACAACCAGCTAGTGTAGACATGGCTGAAGGTGGAGCAGCCTGCTCTAATCCAAATCATGCTGTGCTGGTGTAGCATGCCTACATGAGGGGTTGGTACAGGTGCAGCTACGCCAGTGGCTGAAACCCCAGTGTAGACAAGGCTTTGATATTAACACTGTCACAAGCTTCCCATGTTCACAGCAGCTCACTTGGCTTTCCAATGAAGCCAAGTGACAACCATTGGTATCCTGCCAAAGGGGATTCAGGGCACCACATAGTCTGTCTACACTGCGGTTGAAGGCATGATGGTAGCTGGGCCTGACATACCCGTGCTAGCTCTAATCTATCTAGCTCAGCTAAAAATAGCAATGGAGACGTGGCAGCCTGGGTGTAAACTCAGGGTCTCAGGTGCGCTGCCTTGTTTCACACTGATGCCACAGTTCCCTAATTACTGTATTTTCCAGAAGGCCCGGCCCTGGAGAATTCAGTCTCATTCTGAAGGGTCTCTGAAGGTGAAATCTGCACAGCTCCCAGGAGAGACGCCTGCAGAATTGATATTTGGGGGAGCAGGAATAGCATTTTCTCCCAGTCAGGAAAGGCTGGTCCGGCAACTGAGCTTATATTATCTGTATCCAAAAGCCAGCCTCTCCTCCCCATCTTTTTCTTGCTCAATTTCCTGAATCCATTGCTGCTGCCCCCAAACTGCACTCTGGGAAGGGTATTAAGTTCTGCTAGTCCAAGCCAGGCCGACAAAGATTCTGTGGCTAAAGGTATTTCCACTGTCCCCTGCATTAATGGTAAGTGTAACTGTAAACGGGGAGTCGTCATCAAGCAGGTCTGTTTCCAGTGGAGTCCCATGGAGCTCAGATCTTGGCCTTTGTTATGTAACATTTTTATCAGTTATTTGGAAGAAAATACAAAATCAGCTGATAAAGGTTGAAGGAGCGGAAAATAATGAAGAGGACAGGTCACTGATTCAGAGCGTTCTGGATTTCTTGGTAAATGGTGCAAGCAAACAGTAGGTGTTTTAATATGGCTCTGTGTAAATGCATACACCTAGGAACAAAGAATGTTAGCTGTACTTACCGGATGGGGAACTCTATCCTGGGGCGCAGTGCTAGATGATCAGCTGAATGTGAACTCCAGATGTGACACTTTGACCAAAAAAGCCAACGCAGTCCTGGAATGTATAAACAGGGGCATCTCAAGTAGGAGCAGAGGTTATTTTACCTCTGTATTTGGAACTGGTGTGACCACTACTGGAATCTGATGTCCACAGTTCAAGACAGATGTTGATAAATTGGAGAAAGGTCAGAAAAAAGCTTGGGCTCTGAGGCCCTCCCCACTCATGGGGTCTCAGAGGCTGGGTTCCAGACTGAGCCCAAACGTCTCCACTGCAATTGTTAGCCCTGCAGCCGGAGCCCCACAAGCCCAAGTGAGCTGACTTATTGCGGTGTAGACATACCCGAAGAGAAGGTTACGGGATGACCAGATGACAGTCTAGAAGTACCTACATGGGAAACAAATATTTAATAATGGGCTCTCCAGTCTAGCAGAGAATGGTTGAACATGATCCAATGGCTGGAAGTTGAAGCTAGATAAATTCAGAGTAGAAACAAGGTATCAATTTTTTGATCATGTTGGAACCTGGCTCCCAGGGTCACACCAATGCTCAGGTTTGGTCCAGCCGAAAAGTGGTCTGGCTGTGGCACCAGTGCTGTTCCCACTCCCAACTCCATGGCCAATGGCTTATGCAATATGTAGGGGCCTGCTGTGGCTTGTGTGGCTAGTAACGGGGAAGTGGAACCTTTCACAGGTAGGTCACCGACTCTAGCTGAGTCAAAATGCTGCTGTTCCATAGCTTGTGTGAAATGAGTTTGTTCAGACCATTTTCTGGGGCTCAGGTGTTGAACCCACAAAAACCATTGTCACTAGTGGCTCCTGGCTGGCAGGCTGAGCCAAGCACTGAATGGCCCATTGAGACTGACCCCGCAACCTGTTCCATGAGTAGCCCATCCCACTCAGGGCAGAGCCCCACTGGGGTGTGGGAACCATGTTCTGCCACTTCCTGTGCTGACCTTGGGGCCCAGGCACTAAATAATGGGGGCTGTCTTGCCTCTGTGTTACTAAAGTGCAACTCTGTGGGTCCCAGTAGAGTTACCCCAGCATCAGCTTGGGAGGTAGTGGCTACTCAGCCCCATTGTTTCAATCAAAGTGGGTTGAGTGGCTCTAATTCTCCTCTCCCTTACACTGGAGTAAAGGCAGGGTAACCCCATGGCCTACCCCAGGGCGAGGTGTGAATTGGGCTCAGGGTATAGCTGTTCAGAATAAAGTAAGTGGGTTTTGCTTCCAGTAATTCTAGAGGGCCAGAGTCTCAGAGGTTGTAAATTGGCATTGCTGCATTGAAGTCAGTGCTGATTTGCACCAGCCGAGGATCTGGCCCTGGTGGGTGTGAAAAGCCCGGGGTGACAGCTGAGAACAAGCTCTGCTCAGGTGTTAGGGAAGCCAGGGCTTGAAGGACCATCCCAGGGTGTGAAATCCTGTCTCACCTGGAGAGGTCTCCCAGCCTGACTTGGGTTGGCCAGGCTCACCTCAAAGGGCTCCATTCCTCACACAAGCTAGTGTGTCTGACCCATGCAGAGGAAGCTCAACATCCCTTTTCTGTGTTCTTCTTTCCCCCAGGGACCATGCGTCCAGTGAGGAGGAACTTCTATGACCCCTCCTCGGCCCCTGGCAAGGGGATCGTGTGGGAGTGGGAGAACGACAACAACTCCTGGACCCCCTACGACATGGATATTTGCATCACTATCCAGAATGCCTATGAGAAGCAGCACCCGTGGCTGGACCTCTCCTCTCTGGGCTTCTGCTACCTGATCTACTTCAATAGCATGTCGCAGATGAACCGACAGACGCAGCGGAAGCGCCGACTCCGGCGCCGCATGGACCTGGCATACCCGCTTACCATGGGCTCCATCCCCAAGTCCCAGTCCTGGCCTGTGGGCACCAACTCCGGGCAGCCGTGTTCCTGCCAGCAGTGCCTGCTGGTCAACAGCACCAGGGCAGCCTCCAATGCCATCCTGGCCTCACAGCGAAGGAAGGTGTATGTGGGCAACAGCAATGGGACTCTGGCTGTTAGGCAGAGCAACACTTTCAATGGCACAGCACTGTGGTCTGCGGGCACCGTGCCAACTGGGGGGACAGCTAAGATGGAGCAGGTCCGGTCCCCTAGCGGCATGCAAGTGACCACCTTCTCCCGAAGTCAGAGCGCTCCCACTGGCACCCAGCTTCCTGGGCAGAACAACCTGAACAGGCCTGGCACGCAGCGGGTTGCAATCCTGAGTACCAGGACCTCTATTCCACCAGGGTAAGGATCCAGACCTCTTGTGGCTTCAGTGGCAAGGAAGTGGGGATAGCTACTGGAGGGCATATGTGGACCCAGGTCTCATTATAGGGCTGTTAAAATGGTCCAGTGTCCCTCAATCATAATGCCTATGGTGATATATGACCTGCATGTTTATGGCATCCTCCTTCCCATTGCACTCAGAGACCCTCAACTCTCATCTGGAGCAGACACACCATCCTGAGTAGATGATGGAATTCAGTTTCTGTTCTTTCAAACCTGGGGCCTGATTCTCTTCTCTCTTACACCTGGGTAAATCAGGAGTGACTTTGCTGAAGTCAGTGGCGTAACTTTGGGGTCAAGCCATTGTAAGTGAGAGGAGAACCAAATGCCAGTTGTCCACTACGCTACTTGGCTAGCGGAGTCCAAACCTGGTATGGAAGAAGCACCCCTCCCTGGTGGGATTCAGTTTTCATGTTCTGTCAATCTTAATATCCCTCCTCTGCTCCACCGATAGCATCTAGCCCTGCCCCGAGGGTAACCCAGCCATTCCTGAAGATGACATGGGAATTCTGTGCCTAGGGGCATTATAGAGCAAATATATTGAGAGGGCAGTTCCATGGCCATGACTGAGGACTTGTGCAGACTGTTTTACATGATCACGTGTCAACCTTTTCCAGGCTTCCATCCTGTCCAAAGAGGGGCCTGTGTCACTTGGTATTTCCCTGGAGGGGGCTCTGCATTGTTCATTGTCAGAGAGCCTGACATTCCTCCCCATGCAACTCCCCGGGGGCCCATTCCATGCAGCACATGGTGCTACACGCCTCCCCTACTTCCAGTGGGGAAATTCATGGGATGGCTTTCCACATTGAACCAGTAACAGACCAACAAGAGGAGGGCCAGGGTGGGAAGGGAAGGGAAGGGAAGAGCTGGGCGTGGGGGGGAATACTGGAACTTGACAAGAGTATAACCTAGCAGAAGTCACCCTGGCATCATCAAAATCCGTCGGTCTGTTCCCCTCTCCTCCATGTCCTACTTCCCCACCCAGCAACATACACAGCCCCGATCTGGGGGGAGGAAGCCTCCCCGCTTTGGAACTACTCTCTAACTCCTAGGCCTGGGGGCATGGTGACCCTCCTGTGCCGAAGCAGACTACCTGGGGTTCCTCCTGGGCCCCATTAGCTCAGTCAAAGGGATCAATGCAGATCCACTCCAGCCCAGGAGCTCGTCCCACCTCTGCAGGGTTCACAGCCCCACACGGCCAGAGCCAGTGGCCGGAGAGAACTGGGACAGGCAGCACCGGAGAGCAGCTGGTATTTCTAAGCAGCCCTGAACTGGCAGGTGCAGGCCCGGGCCAAGGGGAGTCAGAATGGGCTGTTGTTCCCAGAAGGCCTTGCAGAGCCTGGGCCTTGCAACTACCCACCCCAGAGCTGCCATGCAGAGATGAAGAGCCAGGGTGTGGGGGTGCCTGACTATCACTGGGGGTCGGGAAGGCTGAGGGGTCGGCTCTGTGCACTGAAAGTTGTGTGGTCTTGTTGCTGTGGCAACCAGGCCCAGGTACAGCAGGCTGTAAACACAAGAGGATTCTCCCGACATCACTAAGTAATAGCCTGGCTTCCCTGAGAACAGACCTGGGTTAGATGGGAGATAAGGTGACCAGACAGCAAATGTGAAAAATCAGGACGGGGGTGGGAGGTAATAGGAGCCTACATAAGAAAAAGACCCCAAAATGGAGACTGTCCCTATAAAACTGGGACATTTGGTCACCCAAACAGGAGGTCAACCCAAACAGGAGGTTGATCACAATGGTGTTTTCTGGCTTTATAATCTATGAACACACTTGGGCTTTCTACCATCAAGCCACAGAGATGGCAGACATGGGAGATGCCCAGATATCATGGATTTTGATTTGAGTTGAATGTTTTGAGTGCTAGAGCCAGGAAAGGAAAGAGCCCTGTGTGAGGGAGGAATTGGCTCACCAATAGGAAA
Organism: Dermatemys mawii; assembly: GCA_007922305.1. NCBI lineage: Eukaryota > Metazoa > Chordata > Testudines > Dermatemydidae > Dermatemys > Dermatemys mawii. Next base: position 987,156 of record ML677460.1, on the reverse strand, counting down.
CAGCCAGCTCGGGGCATCAGCAGAAATCTGAATGACTGGCAGCAGTAGGTGATTTCCCGCTGGGGTCAGCGCTGGGATAGCTGGTGTTCAATATCTTTATAAATGGTCCGACACAGGAAGTACATTGTGTATTGCAGGTGAAGAGGAGGCATTGCCAATGCCACAAGGACAGGAAGAGTGAAAGGGCAGGAAGAGGGGAGATTTAAAGGGCTGAGCAAAGGGGCTTTAGGAAAGGAAAATGCAGTGCTCTAACTGAGAGGCACTGATGTGGGAGGCGGGGACCTGGACTCTAATTCCAGCCCTGCCACACCTGCTCTATGGCCTTGAGCAAATGACTTCGCCTCTCTTTCTCCTCCTACCCTGGGTCTATTTAGAGTGTAAACTTCTCAGGGCATGGATTGCCTTTACCTCTGTGTTCGGATAGCTTCCAGCCCAGTGGGGCCCAGATCCCAGCTGAGCCTTTTGTTCCTAGTGTGATGGAGGAAGAACAATAGGAGCTGGGTTAGTGGTGCTAGGCTGTAGCAGTGCAGAAAGGGATTGGGAAGGGGATAGTAAAGGAGAGATTAAATACAGATTTGGGATGTATGGCTGTGATGAAAAAGGAAAAGATCAGCATAAGATTCTGCAGAAAGGAGCTGCATGGAAGAATGCAAAGGAGCCCACTACCCTGGTGGGGGATTACTGGGTCATATCCTCAGTCGGTGCAAATCCATATCGCTCTGTCAACTTAGCTCATTTGTAGCCTCTGAGGATCTGGTCCACTCTGTGCATTGCTGGGCAGCTAACTGGATAGAGATAAATGAGAGGAGGCAAAGAAAAGTGATCAGGATAAATGTGTTGAAAGGTCCAACATGACAGGAAGGGCTAAAGGGACTTAATTCCTAGAAGAAAGGAAGGATGAGGGTATTATAATAGCTCAGTGCAAAGAGTTGAGAGAATATAAAGGATGGTGAAGACTTAGTCAAGGTTGCCCAACAATGGATCAAAGTAGTTCAGGTTAGATCACATACCTCCAAGCCACAAGAGCAATTAGAAAATGGAGCAGTCAGGAAAGGTCATTGAGACATGCGCAGTGAGACAAGACCACATACTCTGGGGACAGCATAGAAAAGAAGCCAGCAGCAGCAGCAGCAGAGCTGGATTGGATGTCCCTTCGGGGGGCTGATGTCTATGAATTCCAGTTGGTGCAGTGCTGGGATGGGGCCTTGGGGGAGCAGAAAAGTGAGTGGCATGACGAGTAGTTCTTGGCCTTATCCATTGTCAGTAGAGATGAGGTATTGCTTGTGCAATTGACACTATACTGTGAACTTCAGAGTTGAGCTCAAAGCAAAGGACAGTCTAAATCCGGGAGCTACAGTTTTCAGCTGCCGCCTATAATGGGCCAAATCCAACCCCCAAATCCTCCCCATCCCAGACTCAAATGTTGGGGCATTCAGAATTAAGGTCTAGATCTGAATTATACAGGTTGGGTTCCCCCCTGGAGTCTATGAAACCACCCCTGAAAAGGAGCTGATGGAGAAACGCTTGAGACTGTCTGGAGTGGAGGCAGGAGGGGAGACTGAGCTAGAGGCTCGATCTTAGTCAGCAGTGCAGCTGTGATGGAAGTTCGGTATTTCTCATCTTCGCTTTTGCTTTGCATGTGGGCACACCTGTCAGTGAGAAAATCTTTGAACCCCAGTTCCCCTCTGGTTCCCACGCCCAACCCATCACTTCACCTCTCTTCTACTCTTAGGAGACCCTGATCTGTCACCGCCCAGGTGGCTACGCACATGGCTGTGTGATGCCAGTGACTCTTGGCTTAGCAGCACCCTCCCCCACATCTTGCTGGGGGCCATACAAGAGCAGCCCAAAGTGGATCTTGCAGATCAGAGGCTGGGGCACCACATGGCAGGATGGCATAAGGCCCAGATCCTCAAAGGGAGTAAGGCAACCTTGCTGCAGACGGATGTGTCCTGGATGTCTTTGGCTCTCACCCCTCTGCCTTGTTCTCAGTCCAAGAGGGCCCAGAGCACCTTGTGGAACGTGACTTTTTCCTCTGTGCTAGGTGTTTGAGCTGAGCGACCTTGGACTCCCCTTAGCCCTGCCTCAAGAACATCTCACAGCAGTCACTGCAAACTCTCTTAGCACAGAAAAGTTTATTCAACACACACACTGGAGAGAACCCGTGGAAATGAAAGGGCCTTGTATCCTTTCCTACTGCATCTCAACGTTCCCACAGATGCCCAGGGCAATGCCCAGATGGCCTAGACTTGAGCTCAGTTACTTGACCTGATTAATGATACATTTTCTATCTACACTGCAAATCTGAATCAGTTTATGACTAGGTCAGGGAACAGCCAGGTTAATCATGAGTATATCAGTATAGATGGAGTCTTGTGTTCTTCCTTAAGGTCTTGCACCCTCGAGGCCTGGAAAAGCCCAACTTTGCACCTAGGGTCTGTGTACATTGGAATCACAGGCTATGATTGACGCTTGTGCGGCAATACCTGAGCTAGATTGAATGTAGCTAGCTCAGGTCCCGGGGCCATGACAGCACAGGCTGTAGAAGCCCTCCTGGAATCCTGCATATTACTTGGGCCTCTAGTCCTTGCTGCTGTGACTTCATTGCTCTGATCCCTTAGCTAGCTCCCCCTGAGACTGCAGTGTGAACACCCCTCCCTTCCCCTCTCATCAATCTAATGGCTTTGCATCACCCGCTTCGGGTACCTCAGTGCACATGACCTGTTCTCTGGGCATCCCAGCTCTGTCTGCATTACCTGCTGGCCCCAACACTTCCATCCACTGTCTGGCAGTTTCACAGACCCAGTTCAACTCTGAAGTTTCACTGACGTGTAGCAGCACCGCTGTGGCCCTTCCCCATCTCCAGCCGCTTGGCCCAGGTATGGAATGATCATAGACGGCTGGTGCAGGGATCAGCTGTTCGGAGTTTATTGCAAGACACGGGTCTGGTTAAGGGCACTCTTAGCTATAGAGCTGCTGGGACTTTGCATACGGATAGGGAGGCTTTTGCACCTGGGTGCTGTGGCTGCTGCAGGGTGCAAAGCCATTGACTTCAGTGGATTTGCACCTACTTTCCCCGGAGCTGCATTTAGTCTTGATGCTGGAGTTTTTAGACCCAGATGGCAGAGTTTATAACTGGTCCCCTTCCGCCCTATCCCTGACCTACAGGATTTACACATTGGGCGCTGTTGGAGGGAATCTCAGCCTCCTAACTGGAGCTGGAATCAGGAGCTAGCCACAAAGCTCATGAAAATGCCATTCCCAACTGCAGTTCCCCCTTCAACAGTCTCTCCCACAAGCTACTGCTGGCTGTCACCTGGGCTGCTTCTCCTCACCAGCCACCAGGCTCGCCTGGAGCTGCAGTGCCTGCAAATCCCCAGCCTGAGGGGCTTTCACAGGCCAGAGATTCTTGTTTTGGTCCTTAGCAAAGGGCTGACAGTGAATCGGAGAGAGGAACGAGCCTGTTCCCTGCGACACTTGCTTGAGACGAGTACACATGATCTCACTCATGCCTTGGCCACTCAGGAGATCTGATAACTGAGGGACGGGTGTGAGACAAGCTATTGAAATCTGCCTTGAATTTCTCCTCCTCTTTTGATCTCGGTCTCGGTCTCTCATTGCTCCAGCGTCTGGGCTCCAGCTGCTTGGCAGTGCAGGAAGTGGTGCACAGAGGCTGCTCAGCTGCGGTTGCCTGAGGATGTAAACTAACATCACACTCTGCCTGTGGGCCCCTGGTCCACCCACTAGTTCGAGAGCCGACGTGAGAAAATGCACTTACCCTCTCGCTCACCCACCTCCTGCAATGAAAACAGAGCAGCTCCGCTGCCCAGCCTCCCACAGGCCCTGAGAGCCCCTCTCTGGCTTGAAAAGCAGCTTCGTAGCTGGGCTTCTCAAATGGAGACCTGGGACAGGGCTGTCTCCAAGGTAGCAAGTCTGGCCAGCTCGGAACTGTCATGGGCTGCAGGGGTTAGTCATGAGGGAGGGGTCAGAGCCAGCATTCCCAGGTAGGTGTATATACGTGCACACACGCACACACTTCTACAGGAATCTCACACCCCTAGATACTCACCTCTGCTACAGATACACACACACTCTTCTCCTGAGATCTCACATACAGATATGCATACAACAACCCTGACTGGGGATCTCACAAACACTCACCCCATGCACATGTGTATGCATGCACACTGCTGGGGACTCCCTCCCACCCCTATGCACGAACACACAGCCATGCACACACACTTTGCTATGGGAATCTCACACACACAAATGCCCACTATATGCAGGAAGCATCAGCTAGAGGCAGGACCCACAGCTGGTGAGAAGCAGCAGCCCAGATGGAAGGGGTATGCACACGTACGCTCAGTCATGGGGAGCTCATACCCGGGCATGCAGACACCTACACAAGGAGTCACATTGACAGCCCACATCACACAAACCCTATTCTGGGGATTTCTCTCTCTCATACACACACACACACACAACTCAAGATCACATTAATGTACTCACACACACCCAGCATGAACCACATACAGCAGTTTCTAAAGAAAATATCCACGGCTAGGTGAGCATTTACAATGCCGAGAAACTTCCCAGTGGCAGGGTGCATGGCTGTTTTTCAGTCTTCACTCCCCCCAGGTGTTCTCACAGGAAACCAGCCTGACCTATTTTTCACTATTTGTAACGAGATATTTGAGTAAAACTTTTCACTGGTTTTGTACTGAGGAAACCAGAATGACTCTGGTGAGCGAAAGCCGCAGCAAGACAGCGTGCTAGAAGCTAGTCAAGTGTCCCACGCCAGCTCCATCATCGCCGCAGTCCTAACCCACAGTTGTTCCAGGCCTGGGTCCCTACACACAGCTAGGCCAATGCACCGCACTTCTGACCTGCAGCCCCTCTGCACCTCACCGATATGCCAGGTCAGCTCTAGCCTGAGCCATTGAATCCCTGTCTCTCCTGATCCTGGGAACAACAACAGCTCCCCCAATGCATTGTGTTCCCTACCTGCAGCGTTCCCTGCTGTTCCAGTTTTAGGAACATAGGACCTAGGACTTGAAGGGGCCTCTTTAGGTCATTGAGTCCAGCCCCTGCTATCACAGGCAGCTCCGTCATATCATCCCATTCATAAACTTCCTGAGTTCGATCCCAGACTAGTTTGGTTGTTTGCCCACCTGCTCCTAGTGGTAGGCTGTTCCAGAACCCCCCTCCTCTGATGGGTAGAAACATTCCTCTCATTTCCAGCCTCAGTTTATCCTCATTTGTTCTTTTGCCAGCATTGTCCTTTAGCTCCAATAGCTCTTCCCGCTTCTTGGTATTTACCTCCCAGTGCATTCATAGAGAGCAATCAGAACGCCTTGCAGCCTTCTTTCTGCTGGGCTGAACGAGCCAAGCTCTCCAGTCTCCTCTCCTAAGATGGGCCCTCTGTCCCCTGGGCAGCCTAGCAGCCCATCTCTGCACCTGTTGCAGTTTGAATCCAACGTTCTTGATGACAGGTGACCAGTCTGGTACACAGTAATCCAGCGGGGAGCTCGCACATACCCATCTCCGCACCATTTCTTCCTGTGCTTGTTGCTGCTTTTGCACTGCCACACAGTTCTGTAGTCTCCCTGTTATTCTAGTGCCACAGCATCTCAGTGCTGACGTGTGCTGCCTTGAGCTCTCCCAGCTTTCCAGTGATCTTTGTGTTCCACCCCCAGCTCTAGCAATGACCAGCAGCCATCCTGGAGCAGCAAAAGCCAATTGAGCAAACAGTGATGCTCACTTAGCCATGCATTGCCCCGTTGGTGTCAGTGGGCTGCTCACAGTATAAGGTCAATTTCACAGGAGAGAGTGTAACAGGATTAGGGTCCTAGCTCATCTCATGCAAAAGGCTTATGGTGTCTGGGAACAGAGCAGGGCTGGAAACAGCTGCTTGCCCAGTGTGATTGCCCTGGAAATTCCCTCCGCCCCAGCTGAAAAGGGAGGCATGTGAAGCCAGGGGATGTGAGACCACCATCAAACAGGAGAGTGAGAAAGAACAGGTAGTTATAAAAGGCAGCATGGTCTAGTGGGTAAGGCATTTCCTTGGGCTCCATGCCCAGCTCTGCCCCGGCTCTGTTTGTCCCCTCACCCCACCCGTCCCATCACGCAAACACACACTGTAGATAGTCGTCTTTCCGAGGCAGGGTGTAATCGTGCGGCGACTCACCCTGCTGGCACCTCCTGCTGGTCGTCCAGGGAATCAGCTCACCAGCCACCGGAGCGCCCTCTGCAGCCTCTAATGCCACTTGTCCTTGGCCCTGTGTCTCTCCCAGACCCCGGTGCCTTCTCGTCAGGGGTGCTGCACCCCTGCAGTACCCCCACAGATCTCTGGGTCTCCCCTCCTCAGGAGAACCCCCACCCCCATCCCTACCTTGCGTCAGTCTAGGCAACTGCCAGTCACCACCTACCCCCGTTCACTGGGGCAGACTGCAGTATCATCACCAGTCATCACTGGCAAGGGGGGTTGGACCTGTTGCCTCTGCCTACCCTTGGGGCTGCCCTCTGCACCCCCAGTACCTAGTTGGCCGTAGACTAGGCCCCGCAGCCTGGGGGGTTTCCAGGTCAGAGCTCTGCTATCCTATCCTATCCTATCCTATCCTGCCCCGCCCCGCCCCGCCCCGCCCCGCCCTGCCCTGCCCTGCCCTGCCCCGCCCCAGCAGCCAGGTCCTCCCTCTCTAAAGGCTAGAGAGAGACTTCTTGCTTCCAGCCCTCTGCCCTCTTATAAGGGCCAGCTGAGCCCTAATTACATTGGCCACAGCTGTGGTCATCTACCCAGTCAGCTACCCCCAGCTGCCTTTAATCTCTTCCCCGCTTCAGGCTTCTCCCAGGGCTGTTTTAAGCCCTTCTGCAGAGGAGCGGGTGGTCACCCCGCTACACAGGGACTCCGTGTCTTGCTGGGTGTTTGTATGTCCTACTTGGATACAGGTAAATAGCAATCAGAGCAAGTGAGAGCTGCAGAAAGATTTTCAGGGCACTGTCGAACTGCAAATAAACCATTGCAGCGACATGCCAAGCTGTGTGTGCCCAGCCGAGGCTGCCACCTGGTCTGAGCTTCCTTCCTCTTAGTGACACTGCGCTTTCGCTTCCCTAGCGCTGGGGACTGATCAGAGCTGAGTTTTGGTAGCGTTCTGATCCGGAGACGGTGCAGCCCACAGCTACAGATGGACAGGTAGGAACGCCCAGCACCTGGCTGATCCAGCCAGGAGAAACGTGTCTGAGGCATCTTGTCACCTTCGCGCCTGTGGGAGGGGCCGGAGTGACAGGCCCGCAGACCAAAACCTGTAGAGCGCCAGAGTGGGTAGCGGCAGGTCAAGCTTCCCAGCAGGATGGCTTGACAATGACCTGAAGAGACCCCCCCATCTGGGGCTGGAGGGGACTCTCTCTCCGGGAGCCGTTCAAGCCTCAGCTTCTCAGCTGGCACTGCCAACAAGGGGCCAGTGAGTGCCAGCTGTGCTTATCTTTTTGTGGGAGGGAACCAAGTGCCCCAGGGCTGGCCTGACACCCAGCACATCCATTGCACGCAACCCACACGCAGTCATCAGCTCATTGTCAGAGAGTGGTGACTTAGGCAAGCTAGAGGCAAAAACCTCTGAGTCCTGCACCCAGCGGCCATGGACGAGGGCTTGGGGCTTCTTTGTTTCCATTGTGATCATGATTAGGGACAAGTGACCTGGCTGTTCATCCTTGGGGGTGTTTGAGATTCCAGGGGCTCCCTTTGGGATGTCCTTCCTGGGGGATGCAGGCCCCACTTTCCCCTGGAGCAGGAGTGGAAGGTGTTCTGTATCTTCATTCATGCAAATAGAGGAAACCCACGTCTCCGCCCCTGGGCAGTAATAGCTAGAGGGCTGGTGGGGGGAAAAGGGAATTCTCTTCCTTTCAACTAAGGAAGCTGCGGGGTACCACTGCCTTACCCCTGGGTTCCTGGGGTCAGACATTTTTGGCTGGCCACTCTGCATTCTGAAAGGGTACAAGGCAGCACTGGGCAACCTTTACTCTGCCTCAGTGAGGATTTTGGACAGCTCATGATTAGTTACCCTCTGTGCAGACATAATGGAAAATGCAATCCCTGCTCCCAGAGAGTTTACAACACACAACAGAATGTGTAGTCCTGATCGTTTGGTCTGGTATTGCATGGTGACATAATAAACCATAACCTCAGGTAGTCAAATAGTGAATAAGGCAGGATTCTGTGTGCCATACGCAGATTTGGATGTTACGGAGAGGTGTTTAAGGCTACAGGGAAAAAAGTATGCTCTTGTATTGTTTGAACAGTAGGCTATGATCATGACTGTGTTGTGATGATGCATATACACAAGGGGGCAGAGTTAAGGTTACCCTTGCAGCCTTACCAGGGCTGTTTTCTGAGTGCTTAGCTGTGCAGCTGTGATGTCCTGTTAATAGAGGAAAGTGTTTGGGTTCAGGACCAGATCCCCAGCTGGTGTAAATCAACCTAACTTCATGGACTGCAGTTGGACTGTGCCAGTTTACATTGCTTGAGGATCTGGCCTTTGTCCCAGTGGTTTCCCCTCTACTTTAAACTGGTTCTGTTCTATACCAGTCTCTAAATCTTTATATAAGCAGGGGCAGACTAACGGACAGACACCCACGGTGAGCCTAGTCCCCATTTGATTCCACCTTCTCTCATTTGCGAGCAGTCCACTGCAAGCAGCGACTCCGCCTCGAACCGAGCAGGACTCTGTAATCTCCCCTAAGCTCTTATTTATCAATGGCAACGGCAGCTGGTGGCTCTTTCCAGACACCACCCCCCATCCCCCACCCGTTCGCAGACTGTGAGCTCATTGGCAGGGAAGGTGCCATTCTGTCCCTCACAGAAGAGGATTAAGGTGCTGTATGAAGCCACCTGATCTGCAGTCCACGGAGCCTTTCAAGCCAGAGCTGGGGTGAAGAGCAAGCAGGCTTTCCTCCCCCGGTGCTGCACTTGTCCTCTCTGGAGTGACACGCACTGGACCGTGGCCTTGGTCACAGCCATGAAGATCAAGCTGGCAGCCGGGTGAGTGAGCTGACAGCATGAGGGCTAAGAGGAGTAGGGAGGGACAGGGGGAAGGTGTGAGCCACACCTGTGCTTTACAAGCCGCCTCCTGCTCCCATGAAAGTTTGGCCAGCAGCCAGAGCAGGATCAGACCCTCTGTCGCACTGGAATTTGCTCCTTCTGGGTCTGAGTGGAAAGAACAGGAGACTTTTCGGTGACTGTGGAGCACCGGGAGCTGGTTCTCTCCACTCCGGGTCCCTGTTTCTCTTGTTTAGTGCAAGTCTGGGGGGCACGGGGCTGGGTCCGGGCTCTGTGTGTCCTGTCTGCTGTCCCTTGGCCAGCTGTTACCCATGACACTGGGGAGTGGGGGGATGCGAATGGCTGTATTGATGTTGCCCAGCTCAGGAGGCCACACCAGTAGAGTGTGCTTCAGTGATGCCACAATGCTGGGGGCAGTTGTTTTTAGTCCCACCCCAGCTGTTCTGTGCACAGTCCCTTTCCCATCAGCCCAGGAGTGCTCCAGCTTCCCAGCCCCCAGCAGCCAACAGGCCATAGCTCCGGGTGAGAGGCCCTGGGCCCTGAGCCAGTCAAGAGGGGAATAGGAAGTCTCCCCTGGACTCTAATCCCAGCTCTGCATCCTGTCCTGCCGGGAGTTAATCCGGGCTAAGGCTGAGAGCTCTCTGGGCTAATCTTAACCTCATAGCCGCTGTGATACCTATACTTAGACACTGCCACCAAAGCATTCGTTTAGCCAGCATTGTGGAAAATGCCAGTGACCTAAGGGTTAACGCTTGGTTTGATACTTTAGGGGTTTAGCATTAGGCAGGAGTGTGCTATTTATATTTGTGCATGTGTGCCTATTAGGAGCCCTTTGCTATGCCTGTAGAGCTCCTCTGAACGCAGTCCCCTGTGCCAGGGGTGGATGGAAGGTATCCCGGGGCTGCGGCTGTGGGTTCTCACTTGTACATTTCAGCTTGTGTATTGCTGCTATCACATGTATGCACTTGTGGATTTCTGCAGAGAGAGGCATATTGAGTGAAATGGTCAAAACCACTCAGCATGGGCCTAATTTTGCTCTCAGTCTCACCTATTGATTACAGAAGGCATCTAATCTAATCCATCTCTCTCTCTCTCTCTCTCTCTCTCTCTCTCATATGGCCCCCAACACCAGAGTAGCTGAGCGCCTCACAGTCTTTACTGTGGTTATCTTCACAATACCCCTGTGAGGTAGGGAAATGCTGTTATTCCCATTGTATAGATGGGGAAGGAAAGTCCAAGTGGCTCACCCAAGGTCACACAGGTAATTTGTGGCAGAGCAAGGATTGTCTTCTCACTGGTGTAATTGCATCAGTTACTCCTGATTTACACTGGTGAGAGGGACATTAGGACCAGAGACTGCATTAAAAGATTTCCACTCACAGTTCATATCACTGTATGCAGCACCTCTCAGAGAGCCTCCCAGATGTCCCTGATGAGGTTCAACAAGGACAAGTGCAGTGTCCTGCACTTAGGACAGAAGAATCCCAGGCACTGCTACAGACAGGGGACCGAATGGCTAAGCAGAAGTTCTGCAGAAATGGACCTAGGGGTCACAGTGGATTAGGAGCTGGATATCAGTCAACAGTGTGTCCTTGTTGCCAAGAAGACTAACGACATTTTGGGCTGTATAAGTAGGGGCATTGCCAGCAGACCGAGGGACGTGATCATTCCCCTCTATTCGGCATTGGTGAAGCCTCATCTGGAGTACTGTGTCCAGATATGGGCTCCACACTAAAAGAAGGATGTGGAAAAATTAGAGTCCAGCAGAGGGCAACAAAAATGATTCGGGGCCTGGAGCACATGACTGATAAGGAGAGGCTGAGAGAACTGGGATTGTTTAGTCTGCAGAAGAGAAGACTGAGGGGAGATTTGATAGCTGCTTTCAACGACCTGAAAGGGGGTTCCAAAGAGGATGGGTCTAGACTGTTCTCAGTGCTACCAGATGACATTAACAAGGAGTAATGGTCTCAAGTTGCAGTGGGAAAGGTTTAGGTTGGATATTAGGAAAAACTTTTTCCCTGGAAGGGTGGTGAAGCACTGGAATGGGTTCCCTGGGGAGGTGGTGAAATCTCCTTCCTTAGAGGTTTTTTAAGGTCAGTCTTGACAGAGCCCTGGCTGGGATGATTTAGTTGGGGTTGGTCCTGCCTTGAGCAGGGGATTGGACTAGATGACCTCCTGAGGTCCCTTCCAACCCTGATATTCTATGACTTTAAGTACAACACCAGTGAATTGCAATCACCTCTAGGGTGGAGGACAGCAGCCAATGGGGACATTTCAGCTTAAGACACAGGGGCAAATCCTTCCCGTTAAACAGAGCAGGGAGGATGCAGGCTTTTAAGCCCTCAACTGCAAGAACGACACAGAAAACATTAACAGCTAGATTTTCAGAGCTAGCAGATCCCATTGTGAACAATGAATAATTCCCTCCTGCCTCTTTTCCTATTGACAGAAATTTGGCCCTAAAAGGCTGAGTCAACCTGACTGAACCTGAGGGCTGGGAAGTCTAGTGGCCGGATTGGCTAGTACATTCAGTATGCTCTACAGTACACCACCTCACTGATGCAAAATGTCCATGAACCCAGTTTAATAGGCCAATGATACCCCGTTTGTATCACAAGGCAGCATGCGCCTATCAATGCATCTGGCCCTAAGTGTTTCAAATCTGATGCTCAGCTTCCTAAACCGTCACCTGCTGTAGCAAGAATCATTTGAGGCCAGACAATTTAGAGTGAAGTTTCTGGCTCCTCCATCCCCCTCCCGCTCCCTGCATGCACAGGAGCTTGAATAGCAGGTGCTCCCTGGGGTGGATGGTACCAGCTCACTTTGGCACCATTGAAGCACTAGTTGCTAAAACAACACACCTATTGGACGCTACTGAGAATGATGCTTCCTCTTGTAGGGCCCAGTCCTGCACGGTGCTGGGGGCTTTCAAGATCCATTGGGCCCAATTATCCACCTTGTGCAGTCATCTATACCAGGGCAAGATGGGTGCAAAATGTTACCAGATCAGAACAGCTACATTTGGAACCTGTTACCAGATCAGAACAGCTACATTTGGAACCTGTTCTCTCTCTGAATGGTTTGGCTCCATCCTTCCAGGATGAATCATGTTGCAGAAGGTCTTAGAGGAGAGAAAACCGGCAGAGCTTCTTGCGGGTCCAGGACTGGAAATCCAGGGATCCAAGTGGGTTAGGAACAAGGGGCATCTGCTGGGCAAGGGCTGGATTAGCAGGTGGTGCTGCATGGCAGGATTGTGGTGCATTGGCAGAGCTGTGAGCAGAGCCCCAGTCTCGAGTAGCAGAGAGCACTAAAGCTAAGGAGAGACGTGCCTTGGCAGAGCGGCACAGAAGGCAAGGAGTGAACCAGCAGGGGATGCTAGTGATCAGGACTCGTGGCTGGGGGTCAGCAGGGGAATGTGTCAATCCAAACGAACAAAATAATCAACTGCCCTCAAATGTTAAAAAATATAACAAAATGAAATGTCATGAGGAAAGTCCTGCTCCAGAAACCCCTCCCCCGTAGAAATAACCCTTCCCTGAATTGTGAGCTAGAAATAGGTGGGCTTCCCTTTAAAACAATGTAGAGATTCTGGAACCCACATTCAAAGTTGATGGCCAAGATTTTCAAAGGTGATTTTGGAGGTGCAGCCTAAGATATCTTTTGACACTTTCAAGGGGCCAGAATCGGGTGGGGGTCTTCACTTTGTCAAAGTCAGGCTGCTTTAGGGCATCTCCATTTGGGCATCCAAAACCTGAGGCACTCAAAATTAAGTCTGGTTGGAAAATGTTTTTTTCTACCTCTTAAAACTTTTGATTTTTCACCAAAAATCCAGTTACTGAAATATTTCAAATCAGACATGGTGCCTCATGGGAGCAGTAATTTGGCTGTGGCGTGCTCCCATTTTTCTCTAGAGCAGTGAAGTCCAATAGAAATTTGATGCTGGCCACACTTGTGCTTTTGACTTTTTCTTATTCACCACATTATAAAAAAGGATTTAAAAACATACCACAAATGACATTTCAAATTATTTTACTAATATCAAAAATAAGAAGATATTACAGAAATATTAATAGGTACAACTAAAACAAAATTACTTCAGTATGACACTTTTCATCCAGAATACTTTATCTGTACTTGGATTTTATAAAATTTACTGCAGAAAAAGTGGATTTACAGACCCACATATTGCTCATGCATTAGCCACAATTCAATAGCCTATTCGCCACATTTGGCTAGTGGCGAACGTATTAGACGCCACTGCTGTCTATAGGTTGAGCTCCTTGATCAGGGAAGGCAGTTGTATCATGGGGAGTCCCTGGCCATGGTGCATTATGGGAGATGTAGTCCAGCTGCAGAGCCTGGCCCATAAAAGAGAATGGGGACATGAGGCAACTGAACTACAATTCCCATGAGGCACTGAAGCAGCATTTCCAAACAAATATTTTGGTTTTAAGGCTTTTGGCTTTTTGACAAAAAGTCAGAATTTTCATGGAAATCAAACACTTTTCGTGGAAAATTTTTAATCAAAAATTCCAATTTTCTATTGAAAAGTAATTTTCAACCATCCCATCTCCAAAAAACCACTAGTCACATGTTAAAATCTTGACTGGTATTTTTAACATTGGAAAATTGTAATAAATTGGTTATAGTGTATCTGTTTACTTGACGGAATCAGAATTGCTTGACTGTGTGTCACAGACCCTATACTGTTCATTGTCAAACAAGCTTCTCTTTTAGCTCAAGCAACAGGGTCTCTTGGTATAGGAGGATGTGCTGTGTGTATGGATTTGCTAGGCACATTTAATAGCTGCAATGGTGCACAGGAGTTTCTGCTGTCCATGATACAAGTTCTCTGAGTGGCTTGTTGTAACTGGTAAACATGGGGACCACGAAGAGTAAATATTTTACCAGCATCCCCTCCCTCCTTTTGACAGGTACAATCATATTTACAGTGTCCTTGCCCTGATGGGATGTAGGATCTAAAAGGGAAGGGGAGGAGAAGCCCCACCCTGAAGTTTCTAGAGTTGCCAAGCTTTCTGGTTTCACCGGAAGTCTCCCAGAATCAGGCTCTATCTCCCGGAGGCTACTGAAGCCCAACCAGGAGATTTTGGGCCACAGCAGGTCTTAGGCAGTTGCCCTGTCTGCCCTGGCCCTGCGCCAGTCCCAGAAGTGGATGGCATGTCCCTGCAGCCCCTGGGGTCTCTGCACACTGTCCATGCACCATACAGTCAATGGGAGCTGCAGAGTTGGCGCTCAGGGTGCAGTCATCACGCGGAGACCCTCTGCCCCCACCACAGGGGCCTTAGGGACATGCCAGGGGCCAGGGCAGGTAGGCAGCCTATGTTAGCCCCACTGCGCCACCCAAGGTAAGAACCACTGGGCTGGAGCCCACACCCCTCACTCCCACCCCAGCCGCAGCCCTGAGCCCCCTCCTGCAACCAAACTCCTCCCAGAGCTTGCACACTGCACCCCATCCTGCACCCCAACCCTCTGCCCCCCCCCACACACTCCAAACCCCTCAACTCCAGCCTAGAGCCCACCCCCCCCAGTCGGACCCCACTCCTTATCCCCCACCCCCTGCCCCAGCCTGGTGAAAGTGGGTGAGGGAGAGCAAGCAAGAGAGGGAGGGGGAACGCAGTGAGCAGGGCAGAGCCTCAGAGAAGGGGCAGGGCGAGGATGTTTGGATTTGTGTGATTAGACAGTAGGCAGCCCTAGGAGTTTCCCTGACATTATATGATGGCAGCTGGGTGGTTTTTGTTTATAATAGAAGGTCATATGGACTGTGGAGTCTTTTGCTGTTTACATTCCCCTTCCCAGAGCTATTACAGGAGGCCAGCCTGGCAGAAGTCAGTGCTACAGAAAAGCGTCCCACAGATTTGCCTCAATTGAGTACCAGAGCCCAACCTAACCGATGGCCCAGGCCACAGCAGGGCTTATAGGACTTTGCTAGACTGAGGCACAACCTTGTCTCCAAGCCCTCCTGAATCTGCCATGGGAGTGTCAAAGAATCCAGACTGTCTTCCAGGGCGGGATGTTTGGATCGTGTGGCTGAGCCAGGGTTAGGGGGTTGAGCAGTGAATTCACATCCAGAGCCAGGGCTGGTGATGGGATCCCAAGCTGGGTAAGGCCCATCTCTGGTTTCTGTGACATGGTCATGAGAGATCTGCAGGCAACAGGGGGAGAGGAGAGAGGGATGTTCTGGTGGGGATCAGTTAGGGTTACCGTACGTGTCCGGCTTTTTGGGTTATAAATAGCGTCTGGGGGGAATGTGTAAAACTCTCAGAGTCCGGGATTTCCCTCACCCCAGTGAGGCTGACAGGGCGGCTGGGCCGGAAGCCAGAGCCCCTCCCCCACTCCCTGGCTCCCCCACTCCCCTGCAGCCTCTGATCCCCGGCCGGCTCACATAGGGGCCTCTGGCAGCTCTAGAGCTTCTCATCTCCTCTCCTTCCCCCCTGCTCCCCTGTAGCCAGCGCACCACTCGGGGGTGTGGGGGTTGGTGCCGGGCTCTGCACGCTGTGGGGAAGCGCAGCAGTGTGTCTGCGGTAGCATGCCAGGGGGTTGGAGAAGGGGCAGGGGATCTTCAGATGGGGCAGTCAAGGAACAGGGACAGGGAACGGGGGGTTGGATAGGTCAGGGGCTCTGCGGGGGAGGCTGTCAGGGGGCGAAGGTGTGGAGAGGGGGCGGGGCAGTCAGAGGACAGGGAGCAGGGGGGGTTGGATGGGGGGAGGTTCAGGGGGGTCTGTCAAGGAGCGGGAGTGTGGAGAGGGATCAGGGAAGTCAGGACAGGGAGCAGGGAGGTTGGATGGGATGGAAGTTCTGGGGGGGCAGTCGGGACAGGGAGTGGTTGGATAGGCGTAGGAGTCCTGGGGGTCTGTCAGGGGGCAGGGGTGTGGATAAGGGTTGGGGCAGTCAGGTGATAGGTAGGGGATGTGGTCCTAGGGGAGCAGTTAGGGTGTAGGGGTTCAGGAGGGGGCACTCAGGGACAAGGAGAAGGAAGGCTTTTAGATAGGGAGGGGATGATCAAAGGACAAGGAGCGGGGCGGGTAGATGGGTTGGGGGTTCTGTGGGAGGGCAGTCAGGGGGCGGGAAGTGGGACGGAATGGATGGGGATGGGGCTACCTCCCATGGAGTGTCCTTTTTTTTGAAAATTCAAATATGGTAACTCTAGGATCGATCAGACCCAGGTCCTCAAAGGGACTGAGGCTCTTGACTTTCTTTGAAATCAATGGCACTTTGGTTCCAAAAATACCTCTGCGGATCTGAACTTCTCAGCCTGACTCCATACTGGCCTTGGGGTGACAGTTCTCGGGGCCCCAGGACTGTGGGGCACCTTGTTTCCCTCCCCTGTGCTTCCAGTGTGAGGGTGTCTTGCCCATGTGCCTGGCTGGATGCCAGCTCCTTGACACTGCCAGTCACTTAAGCGCTCTCCTCTGGGCTATGCCAGCCAACAGTAGCTGCACCCCAGTTCCCGAGTCTCTCTGAAGCGGTTCCCTGGGATAGCCAGCCTCTGACAGAAATCCTAGATCCTCTGTCCCCAGGAGCAGTGCGCCTCAGCTTACCAGTTTTCCCTTAAACCACCGCTCCAGTAAATCACACAGCTCTTGGGAGTGCTTATAATACAACAAAGTCAGACTGGTTTACGAAAGAGTCAAAATTTAACTGGAAATAAGAGAAAGTGGTGGAAACAAATGGTTACAATACAAAACAAAATCATAAAAGGTGAATCTAGGTCTACATTAATAGTCCTTTCCTGTCTTCTAAGGTCGGTTTTCCCCACAAGGCTCAGTCTGTTGCAGAGCTGGCTCATTTCACCAGAACCAGGATCCAAATATTCATGGAAACATCCCAGCTCCACAAGGGGTTTTCTTGGTGAATGGATCCAGAGGACCTCTCCCTCCTCTGAAACAGTCTTTTGTGCTTATCACAGACAGGGCACGTCCCTGTCTTGTTGCAAAGTTCCTTTTTACTTGTAAGAGGTTTGGATTTTATGCAGTTGCTTCTGAGGGTTTCCTAATGAAAGTTGTGGTATTGCACATGGCTAAACAATGGAGTGTTGCATTGCACCACAGCCAAACAGGATAGGGTACCAACTTCTCCCTGACCAAAGGACCATCCCCTGGTGACTAACTGTTACTGCTAGTCCCTACAGCCTGCTTTCAGTATTAATACATTATTCCATAAATATTACCTGTACATACATCTCTCAAGGAGTACAAAGTTTAATAAGCTATGAGCTTTCTGTAGACACCTCATCTGTTATTCTTTTCTCGATGAATGTCCTATAAGATGAGTGCTTGGTGGAGTGAATTTGTCAGGTGTGAGGTGAGAGTTGTTTGCCAATCTGTATCTTTAGGCACTAATGTACTTTAACATGTGAGCCTCACATTCCCCCACCCGCAGAATGGAGATGTTGGCACTTATGCACCTTCCTGTAGAGCTGTTTTGAGGGTTCCTGGGGCACAGGACAGCGAGAAAGACACACAGAGGGACAGAACCAAAAGTATCATTTTGTTCTTCAGCCTTACTGGAATTGGAGTTGGAGGATCCTTGTTCCAGAACCTGACAAGTGTTGTTATGGTGGCTTGAGTTGTTGCTCTGAAGACTGGGAAATTGTTGACCGATGTTCAGTCACCAGGTTGCTGTCTTTAGTTATGATTTTTCACTTAACAGAGTGCATGGGAAGGCTCGTCCATGAGGATCAACCTGGTCCAGAAACTGGTAAGACAATCTGGGGAGCATCAGCATCAGTGCTAGGAACATCAGGAACTCTGTAGCCAAGTACTGTGGACCAGAAATAGCCACACTTGACTTGTTGATATCCAAGTGAACAGTGCAATGTGGTGTATCACTGAAATTCTCCAGGTGACCTCAACACCTTCCCTGCCTGCCGGTGCTGTCACACATTGCTCCCCCATCCATTGGCCAAGATGCCGCAACCCTTTGGGAATTCCAGCGAATCATGGAAAACGAACATCTCCGCATCTATCAGGCCCTCAGCGACATCCCTATCACCACTTGGAGTCGCGTAGGCCCTTTTGGATCCAAGCATTTAACCTTCTCCAGTGCAACTTCCTGAGGAAGCCTGGAAAGCCAAATGGAGTTCACAAGAAGTCACATACACCTATTGAAAGACCCACCACAGAAGGTCCCCAGCTTCAATCTCCCATGAAGCTCATTGGCAACCCTAAACCTCATCCACACAAACCGTGGCAGATGCGGATACCTGCAGCACAGATGGAAAATTAAAGACTCTGCAGCGTGCAGCTATGGTCACCAGAACAGACCATGGACATATAACGACTCAATGCCCGATTCACAAATATAAAGGAAGCATCATAGCGCTACTCTTGCTACTCCTGACGCAGTTATCTGAGTGGGAAAACCTCTTCATCAGCCATATGAAGATGACTAGAATTTGGGTCAATCAATCCAAACCGGCCCCCTAGGGGTGGTACAGAATGTTTCCCCCTTCCCCCACCTCCAGCTGTGAAACTGCCCCTCCCATTAGCTGGAAAGTCAGTGCAGAGCTCTTGGCAGTACCCTAGCAGAGAAGGTTAGCTGTAGTCACTCTAAACAGTGCTGAAGAACCCTGGCCTTGATGCCAGGGATCTCTCCAGCTACCCCCCAGCTTCCAGCCTTTACTGAGGACCGTTGTGAAGGCAGTGGCACGCAGTACCACCCAGCGTCATGGCTCCCTCACAGTCACAGCTGGATGTTGCCCCGAGACAGCCCTGCAGGTGCTGAGGGACACGGTCCCTGTGACTCTGGCCATGGAACAAAGCACTATATCGCTGCTGCTAGAGCGCTCCATAGCCTCTGATGCCATTGCCCAGAGGTTCCTGAGCTCCTCCATAAGGAACCTGCCAGGAGCAAACTGGGAGCACTGCACTCGATCCAGTCATTCCTGTAGGTCCCAGAGGGGTAGGATGGACGCCTGTACATCCTCATCCAGAGCCTCATGGTACAGAGCCCTGCAAAGGCAGGGTTCAGACCCCGCCTCTTTAACACCCGTGAAAGAGAGCTCCGAGGGAGCGGGAATTACCATAGGGTCCATTCAATCAGGGTACTCAGCTACATGGCTCCTTCATCGGGGCAGCGTCTGCAGTCTCCAAGATGCCCCAGAGCCTGGAAGAAATAATCCGCTGGTTAAAGAGCTCACTCCGTGTAGAGCAGCTAAGTCGTGTGTGGGGGTGAGGGGAACAATGCTTCAAGAAACTTACCCAAACTCTCAGCTGGCCTTCACGTGAAGGAACCATACCTTGAATCATCATGATGGTACAAAGCCCAGGAGTCAGGCCTGAATCCTCATTCCTGGGCACACAGATTGCTGACAGACTCCCAGAAAAGGGCCATGCCACCATGATCTGTGCTCGCATCACCTTCAGGACGGGCCAGTGCAACTCATCGTACCTAGGGTTGCAGTGTCCACCCCATGGGATCTGCGGCTGGCCCAGCATACAGCAGTTCCGCTCATGAGCAACATAGGGCTGAGCTAGGAGAGAGGGCCTTAAAAGCCAGAGGCTAAGTGACCAAGGGGAGCTAGCAAACAGGGAACCGCCAAGAGGGGAGTTAGGGGGAGAAGGAGAGCCTCCTGCTGCACAAACAAGGCGCGAGTACTAACCTTAGGGGAGTGAGTTTGTTTGGCTGTTTGTGTCTCTCTTTTTCTTTCGAGTCATTTCTGTTATTTTCATTTCCTGGGTCAGTTGGGATTGTGGATCTGGGGATTGTTTGAGCTTTGGTTCCCTGGATCATCCTTGATCATCTTTGATCAGCCTCAGTCAGCCTTGCGATCACCCTCCCCCTGTGTGATTAACGAGGGGGTAGGGTTGACCTAGGAGAGAAGGCTTAAAAGCCAGAGACTAAGTGACCAAGGGGAGGTAGTGAAAAGGGGACCACAAACAGGGGAGTTTGAGAGGGAGTTTGTGAGAGGGAAATGTAAAATAATCGCTCTGATTAGAAGGGCCACATCGCCAATGCCAACGCTGCTCCTGTCTCCTCCACCTGCGCCTGTATCCAGACAGACAACCTGACCATGGATGCTTCTACCCAGATCCTGGTGTGGATTTCCAGAGACTGTGGCCTGCATTTCCCACTCTCAGAAAGCCAAGCTGGGGGCCCATCCAGTGTGAAAGGTGCCTGCTGGTGGAATCTCTCAGGAAGCAGGTGGAAGAGCAGCATGAGGAAGTGGCTAGGCTGAGGAGCATCCCTACCTCGAGAGTATTCATATGGGGATGTCCAAGGCTGCTGAGGCTGCTGGGGGAGGAGGATAAGGCTCTGTCACAGGGAGGACACTGGCTACTGGTTACTTCTGGCAGAGACACTGCTTCACCCATCTCCCAAACCATCCACCATGGTGATGGAAAACCGATATGCTGCCGTGGCAACAAGCGATGAGGAATCACCCCAGAGGTGGAGGAGGAGAAGCCATGTACCCCCAAGGCTGGGAGGATTGCAGTCACGTAGGGTAGTGGTGGTGGGAGACTCTCTTCTGAGGGAAACAGAGGTACCAGTTCGTCGCCCTGATATGTCCTCCTGGGAGGCATGCTGCCTGCCAGGGGCCTGTATTCAAGATGTTACGGAGGGACTGTTGAGGATCATTCAGCCCTCTGACTACTATCCCATGATGCTCATACATGTGGGCACTAATGAGAGACAGTGGGAGTACAGGTGAAGGAGTTCATAGCGAAGATCCTGTTCTCTTCGATGCTTCCGATCAAGAGTAGGCGCCCAGGCAGAGGTGAATATCTGGCTGCGAGAATGGTGTTGCCCGGAGGGCTTCGGCTTCCTGGCCATGGGATGGTGGAAGATAAACAGATAAGCAGAGATGGAGGGGAAGGGGAAGAGCATATTTGGATACAGACTAGCTACCCCCTATTGAGAAGGGATTTAAATTAGTTTGAAGGGGGCAGGTGATCAAAGCCCATAGGTAAGTCAAGAACATGGAGACCTGGGAGAAGGTTCAGAATTTGGGGGGGCCATGGGCTGTTATAGCAGGGATAAAGGAGAGACAAGACAGAATATGGGGTGGGGAATCAAATCAGTATTTTAGATGTCTATATACTATTGCGAGAAGTCTGGGGAATAAGCAGGAAGCACTCAAAATGCTAGGAAATAAACATAACTATGACATAGTTGGCATCACAGAGACGTGGTGGGATAACACGCTTGACTGGAATATTGGTGTAGAAAGGTACAGCTTGCTTAGGAAGGACAAGCAGGGAAAAAAAGGGAAGAGGTGTTACCTTATATACTGAAAATGTATATACCTGGACTGAGATTGAGATGGAAATAGGAGACAGACTTCTTGGAAGTCTTTAGGTAAGGATAAAAGAGGTGATGTCATGGGAGGGGTCTACTACAGACCACCTAACCAGGAAGAAGAGGTGGAGGAGGCTTTTTTTAAACAACTAACAAAATCATCCAAAGCTCAGGACTTGTTGGTGGTGAGGGTCTTAAACTACTCAGACATCTGTTGGGGAAACAACACAGCAGAGCCGGATTCAACTTTCATTGGGCCTGGCACCAAACATATTGGTGGGCTCTCTGGCGAATGATTGTAAAAGAGGCCGTAGGCAAAAGCACAGTTGGGAGGGAACTAGGGTTGGTCCCTGGAGCAAGGGAGGGGCCGGGGTAAACTGCAAGTGCAGCAAGGCTGGGGGTAAACAGGATCCCACCCCCACCCCCCTGCCCACATAGAGCGGGGACCTAGCTGGTTCTAGCCCATTATCTTTGTCTCTCTCTGCACTGAGCTGCCCCTCCTCCTGCAGCAGCAGGACAGGTTCTCTTCCTGCCCTCTGGGGTGGCTGTTGGCAGTGGGAGGAGCGGAGGCTAAAGTGGTTACTCCTATAACCAGACTTTTAGTTTCCACTCAGCACTGCTAACCAGACACTCAGGTCCCGTTTTCTACTGGAGTTTCCAGTCTAAAACTGGATACCTGGCAACAGGGCTGTCAGAAAAGCCTGGAGGGGGGGAGGGGCAAGCAATCATTTTTAAAAGTGAGAGGGCTAAGCCTTAAGGGAGGGGGGGAAGCAAGGGAGTGGAGAGGAGCTAGTGGGCAGGGCCATGTCTGCTCTACTGCCCAGGTAGGCTGGAGACTGTGGGGATCAGTCCACCCAGGGGACGTGACAGCCAGTGGTGGATTTAGAGTTACTGGGGCCCCCGGCCCTGTGCTCAGCTTCATTTTGGGGGCCCTTCTTGGGACCCAGACAAGAAAAATAACATTGACTCTTATCTTTTTTTCTTCATCTTCCTCCTATAAGTAATAGGAAGTAAATGAAAATGAAGTGAGGTACCATGATTGTTCTTGTCGTCTGACTTATTTTTCCACAGAGCCCTTGAAAATTGCAGAGGGTCTCGACGGACACTTAATGATCTTTCCAAATATTGTTTGTACTGTTAGTGAACTATTGTAAAGTGCTTTGGATAAGAGCGCTTTATAAAAAAAATAAAAAAATGTTGGGGTGCGGGGTCTGGCCAGGAGCTAGGGGGCTCAGGGTTGGGGCAGGGAGTTGGGGTGTGGAGCGCTAACCTGGGGCAGCTCCTGGTTGGTGCGAATGGTGCAGGTGGGAATGGAGTGAGGTCTGCAGGAACTCCCGTTTGGTGCTCAGGGTGGGGGTGGGGATGTGGAGGAGTGCAAGAATCAGGACATAGGTTGGGGGGGGGGCTGGGTATGTGGGGGGTGTGACGGTGCTGTTCCTGGTGGAACCCAACTGAGAGTGCCAAGTCAGGACAAATTGCTTCAAAAGGGGCAGTTACAGCCCTAAGCTGGGGTTTCTCCACCTCTAAGGCAAACCAAACCAGCCAAACAGAAAAGATTTTGGTTTCGCCCCACTGGCTAGCCACAAGTCACACAAGCAATTCCCTTAGACACTCCAGCTTCCCAGAATCACCACCAGCAGCCACTTGCTCTGGGGATAAATGGTTATGAAAACCAATACCCCAATAAAAGAAAATGGTTCTCCCAATTCCAAAGAATCAGGCCCCAGACCCAGGTCAATATACAAATCAGATCTTACCCACAAATCACGCTGTTACAAATCCTTTAGAATCTAAAATCTAAAGGTTCATTCATAAAAGGAAAAAGAGATAGGTGAGGGTTAGAAATGGTTAAATTAAATCAAATACATGCAGTAATGGCAAAGTTCTTGGTTCAGGCTTGCATCAGTGGTAGAATAAACTGCAGGTTCAAATCAAGGTCTCTGGAATACACCCACAGCTGGGATGGGTCAACGGTCTTGTTCAGAGCTTCCATTTGTAGCAAAGTCCCATCCACAGGTAGGAGCAAGGCTGGAGACTGAAGACAAGATGGAGGGGCAGCTTTTTTTATAGTTTTTCCCAGGTGCAAGAACCTCTTTGTTCCTGCTGTGAAAAGTACAGTCCAATGGAGTTCTGGAGTCACATGGGCACATCACATGACCATGCATGATTTAGGATTTCCAGATGGCAGCCATTACCCACAGACCATCTTGCATGTCCTCGGGTAGACTTCTCATGTGGATTGGAGCTTTCCAATCTCTCAGTGGGTCCATTGTGTAGCTGATGGTTCTTAATGGGCCATCAAACAGGCCAGGTAGAGCTAAGAGCAACTTGTCTGGGATATTACCCAGAAGCAAAGCATAAGTTTGAGATACAGACATTATATAGGCAACATTCATAACTTTGACTACAAAAATGATACACACATATGGATAGCATAATCATCATCAACAAACCATAACCTGGTTGTAGACACCTTATATGACACTCTTTACATAAGATTTGGTGCCCCTACAGGACCTTGGTTGCACCAATGATCTATATGATCCCAGATTATTTCAGTAATATGACAGAGGGGTGCAGGAGTCAGGGCAGGGGGCTGGAGGTATATGAGGAGGGGGCTGAGGGGGTGCAGGGGTCAGGGCAGAGGACTGGGGGTGTGGGCTGGGGTCATGGGGTGCTCACAGCAGGGTGCTGGACGGAGTATGCCACCCCTTTCCCCAAGGCCTGACCCTCGCCTCTTCTCCTCCTCCCTCCCCAGCCCTGATCATGCTGCAGCTCTGCTCTTCACCCTCCCTCCTGCTGGCAAACAGCTGATTGGGGCAGGGAGACGGGGAGGGGCAGGAACAAGGCACTGGGGGAAGAGGTGGGAGAGAAGTTTCCTGCAGGAGGAGCAGGCAGCATCAAGCTTCTGCCCCCAGAGGAGACAGCGGGGCAAGGAGAAGAGCGAGTTGGGCTGAAGCCCCTTTGGACAGTGTGTCCAGCACCATGGCACCAGTAAATCCAATACTCAGCAGGGCACAGATTATCCAACAAGTTATTGGAATGTATTGGAGACAATTTTTTGTTTCAGAAGGTGGAGAAAGCTACTAAGGGAGAGGCTGTTCTAGATTTGATTTTGACAAATAGGGAGGAACTGGTTGAGAATTTGAAAGTGGAAGGAACCTGACAGAAAAGGGCACTGCCCAACTTTCTTGGGGCAGGTCTTTTGCTCCTGGTTTATGCTTATGAACCCTGTTTGGGGTGTTTCCCCAAATTAATGCCGGGCAACTTCCCTCCTTTTATTAAAAGTTTCTTTTCTGCACTCAGACTCTGTGCTTGCGAGCAGTGAAGTCTGGCCTCTCAGAGGCACGCAGGGAGTGGTGTGTAATTGTCTCAGGTTGCTGGGTGGGGGCTTGAGCTGCTTTTGTGTGGTATTGTTGAAGAGAAACCCCTAGATATTGAACCCAGCCCTTGTTGCTGCCAGTTCCAGCGTGCAGAAGGGTTACAAATGCAAATGCAAGCTTGGAGACTTCGATCAGCTACACTGATCCTGTCTGCAGAGTAAAGGCCTCAGACCCATGCACTGAACTCCCCAGGTCCAACCTTCTACTGGCATTCATCCATTGCAGGCAATAGAGCTGGGCCAGCTGGGAACATGGCCCCAAAATACCTGGCCCAGTGTAACCTGGGCTGGATCCCCTGGGCTCTTAGCTTGTTCCAGACCCTGGAAGGGACATCCCCAGGACATCATTCCTGCCTTCTTCCCACCCTGGACTCTGCCCCTTGCTCCATAGTCCTGGAGACCATGGAGAGGTGAGGAAGGGTTTTGGGACCGGGATGGCAGGTTCTCAGATCAGTCTGGAGGGACACTGGTGGAGCTGCAGGTCAGCTAGGGGAGCATTGACAGGGCTGGAAGTGTGGAAGGTGTCACAGGGCAGAGTAGAGGCATTGGAGGGGGCAGGCCTGGAGCTGTGTGGAAGAGTTTGGGCTGTAGCCCAGGACAGGGGAGCACTGGCAGAGTTGTGTGGGAGAGGCCTGCACATCAGCTGCCTGGCTGTCAGTGCCAATAAGATTCCAGCACTAAATCCACCCTCCCAATCTCCAACCACAGCTATGCCCATTAAAGAGCCATGGTCTGAATTCACCACCACAGCCTGGCACCCACTGGTACTGGTACACAGCCCGTGGTTCTCTTAAGGTGAAACCCATGTGAGAATAGCCAGGGCCATGCAGGGCAAGGGCAGGCAAGGAGAGTGACACACAAGAGGTTTGGGAAGGCAGAGACCATCCTGCTGCTTCTGCAGAGCACTGCAGCTTTGGAACAGAGCCAGCGATGCACTGGCATCCTGCCCTCGTGCACTCTCGGCTCGCTGGCCTGAGCAGCCAACAGAGTTAACCAGTTGGAGGAGCATGGAGCAGATGGAAGCCCATCAGGAGTGTTCCTAGCCATGTGTGCACATGCTGCGAGCACACGCACACATGCTCTGAGCACACACACACACTGAGAATGTCCACAAAGGGTGTCACACACGAACACATCCCCTCACTGACCTGCTACACCCGTAAATTCACTGCCTGGCATGTGCACAGTCAGGTGTGATCCCAGACTGGGGCACACTGGTGGGGATGAAAGGTCCCTCGTCTGGCTCACTTCAAACTGAGTAGGACAAAGCAGTGGAGAACACCCTGCAGGGCTCACACCCACCCTGCTCCCTCCCCCCAGAGATGAACTCCACGGGACTGCACTTTGCCGTCTGTAATTCCTGTGACCAGTGATGTCAGGGTCAGCACCAGAATGCTGCTTCTGCTGAGTAAGCGGCCTGCTACCTCCACGACATAACTCCACCCCCTCCAGAGGCGCAGGGCTTATGTTGGTGCAGGTAGGGGGACAGGGGCCGTGTAGACACGGCCTTTCATTCTTGTCAGTTTCATGGCCGCTCTTGTCTGCGCTCCATAGCCCTGGGCTCACAGCTGAAGCTGCTGGTGGCTCTGTGCTGTGACACTGAGCTGGTGCTGGGCTCACAGCTTTCCCAGATGCCAGCCGTCCTGGAGCCCTCACTGGCACTGGCTGTTCCTGGCCCCAGGGATGCTGTATGGAAAGGTTGGAGAACTACTGGGGTAGGGGCTCTGAATCCTTCCCTCTCTCCCGGGAGAACTGTAATACAATGAGACCATATGGCAGTGAGGGAGTCCTGGTCCCCTTGCCTGCCCCGCCTCCCCCAGCCCAAGGTGGCAGCCCTGCCCCGTGCTGGAGGAGTCTCCTAGTCTTTCTGTAAGGCTCCCACAAAAGCAATCCGGCAGCTTTACTCCACAAGGAGCAGGATTGCTGACATTTTGGCCCAGCCTCAAGAGCCAGAGCACTAATTAATAGGATTGAGCACAGGGCTTAATTGAACAAATCTCTCATCACCCCACTGGGAGCTGGGCTCTTCATTACCAGCCACGCCTGGCCACACTAACTGGGCCTGGGCAACTTGCCGCCTGCTGCTGGGCGCTAGCCAGAGGGACACAGCTAGCACAACCCGGCCTGCGTGGGCTTCCCCTACCCCCAAGGACGCCTGGCCCACGGCCCCAACATTTGGCCCAGGGGAAGGAGCAGGAGAGGGAGGGAGACAGGCCAGTACACTAGGGTGTTCAACATGAAAAGCAGAACAGATTACTGTGGGTGGAAGGAGATCAGTGGATATTTGTGGGGGAGGGGGGAAGATGGGAGGGAGCCTGGTTCCTAGGGCAGAATGGACATGCTCTGACTGTCAGGTAATGGACTGGTCCCTTCTCACCTGCAGGACTCAGAATGCCTCACCCAAGGGGAGAGGGGAAGATTTATTATCCTCAGTGTGCAAAGGGGAAACTGAGGCAGGGGAGGTCATTGGCCCAAAGCTGCCTAGTGAGGCAGCACCAGAGCTGGAAGCAGAGCCCAGGGGCTCCCTAGAAGGAGCTGTACACAAAGAGGTTAGGGGCTTGGGTCTCCTGACCACGAGCCCCATGCTGGGGACCCTAAAACAAGGACACCTCTCTAGGAACTCTACCCCTCGAGCATTCCCCAGGGAGCTGCTTGCTTTCCCCCCTCTATTCATACTGCAGTCTCTCTCTCAGGCCCACTCTCACAAGATCCCTAGCCTCATATGCAGCAAACCCAGCAGCCAGTGCAGCTTCCCCCAAAGCCCCTCCTCACCTGGCTTGTCTCCATCAAGTTCCTGGCTGGCCCAGCTCTATTGCCTGTGTTGGATTGATGCCGCTGTTCTCTGCTGGCCTGGGATGCCCAGCGCCCACTGCAGGAGCTGGCGTGACCCCCACTGAGTTCAGGGGGAATCATTGTATCTTGTGCTATGAGATAGAACCTCCTGCAGCCTGAGTCTGCTGCTGATGTAAAAAGGGCATCAATAGGGACACAGGATCTGGATCAGGGGTCTTCTTTCTGAGGGTCTGACAGAAAGAGGGGCTCTCTGCTGGTCTGGCTCGGGGGGTATGCTCCGTTAGCTAATATTCTGAATGCAGGAGTGATCATCTTTAGATCCTGGGCTGGATTTCTGCACTCTCTTGGAAGGGATTCTGGCATCACCCCTGGAAATGTACCATGCTCTGAGGAGCAGCATCACTAACTTCACCTCTGCTCCCCTCTCCCTCTCCGTCTCCTGGAGCAGTGGTTTCCGAGGTCTGGACACTACCTTCCAAAAAATGTGCTTTTTGCTTCACTTCTCTTGTCTCTGCTTCAGGGTTCCTGCACTCCCAGTTAAGAATCTGAATGGAACTGGACCAGTCCACCCTGCCCTGGCAGGTAAGAGCAGCTGGAATTCCCCCAGCTCTAGGCAGCTGTCCACGCCTTGGTATAACACTGCCCAGTGAGATGTTACTTACTTATCATGGTGAGCGGGGATGGATGGATGGTTGGTTGGTTGGATATGCTGGATGGATGGATGGATGGATAGATGAGTTTGCTGGATGGATGGATGGTTGGTTGGGTGTGCCGGATGGATGGTTGATTGGTTGGTGGGGTTGGATGGATGGTTGGTTGGGTTTGCTGGATGGATGGATGGATGG
>ML677460.1:935621-958729 GCA_007922305.1 Dermatemys mawii | reverse complement strand
TATGCCGGATGGATGGATGGATGGTTGGTTGGTTGGTTGGGTATGCCGGATGGATGGATGGATGGTTGGTTAGTTGGGTATGCCAGATGGATGGTTGATTGGTTGGTGGGGTTTGCTGCATGCATGGATGGATGGATGGTTGGTTGGTGGGGTTGGATGGATGGTTGGTTGGGTTTGCTGGATGGATGGATGGTTGGTTGGGTATGCCGGATGGATGGTTGATTGTTTGGTGGGGTTGGATGGATGGTTGGTTGGGTTAGCTGGATGGATGGTACAGCCTAGCCTTCTCACTTCAAAGCAAAGGGACAATCTCAGCATTTGAGCTCAGCCTCAGACTGCAGGGGATCCTGTCCCATGCTAGGATTGTTGCTGCTCAGTGGGAAGATAATCACCCAGCACCGTAAATGTCTTCACTTGGCCCTTTTACCCTTATCATCTCTCTGTGACACAGGTATGACAGGCATTTTGATGTGTGCTGCTGGACTGCCTGTGTGCCTGACCCGAGCCCCGAAGCCCATCCTGCACCCTCCGCCCGTGAGCAAGGGTGACATCAAGCCAGTGCCCGGGATCAATGGCATCTGCAGGAAAACCAAGAAGAAGCACCTCAAAAAGAGTAAGAGACAGAACCCTCTGTGCAGCCCCCAGAGCCCCCAGCACTGGCCTCCATCCTGGAAATCCCAGCACCAGGATCTAGCTGGTAGCATGACCTGCACCTGTAACCAAGCCTGCCTCCTCCTTTCATCACCAAGCTTTGGTGAATGACATGGAGAGACCTGATAGCCCCATCAAGGCTCTGTACAGCCTGGAGTATACCCTCCCCTGGCCCCGAGCCTCACTCCTGACCCCCAGCTCCCCTGCTAGCCTAGTCCCGGGCTTCTCTGCCAAACTGCAGAGTGATTTTGTAATATAGACAAACATCCCCTACACCCTGGCCCAAGACCCTCAACTGCATGTTCCTGCCTCAGCCAGATTCAAACTCAGCTCTCCAGAGGTGTTATGCCCATCCGCTGAAATCACTGGGCACTTCACCCTGATGCCCCAGAACCACTGAGTTATTGTGCCATCCGGTTCACCACTCATGGGCCATTTAGCACATACTAGAAGAAAGGGTGTCATACACAGGAAGGGTTCAGTGTGAGCACTGTCTGGTGTGTCCCCAATTAGAAATCATCCTCACTGCTAATGTACTGCACAAGGCCAAGTAGCTTTGTGGGAGACCTGTCACCCCAAAGGGGGTGCTAATGGGATTGATTTTCAGTTATCGTCACCAGTGCTGAATGAGTTAAGGGCTGGAGAAAATGCCTTACAGTGAGATCTGTTTCGTTGGGAGGTGACAGTGTATGAGAGACAAAAGACCAGCTACTAAGGGCTCTTTAGACTAGCAGAGAAAGGCAGAACAAGAACCTATGGCTGGAAGTTCAAGCCAAACAAATTCAGATTTGACAGTGAGGGTGAGTAACCACTGGAACCAACTATCGAGGGAAGTGGTGGATTCTCCAGTTTGTGAGGTCTACAGCTCAAGACTGGGGAAGGTGCTTTAGCCAATCAAAGGCTGTTGGGTTGAATCCAGGGGTAATGGCCTGTGATTTACAGGGGGTCAGACAAGGTGATCTAATGATCTGTCTGGTCTTGAGCTCTGTGAATCTGAGACTGTTCTTACCTGCAAGCTGCTGCAATGGGGCTGTGGATTCGGTTAGCCCAGCAGAGCTCAGGACCCCGGGCTAGGTGCTGTACAGATATAATGTCCCTGTTCCAAAGAGCTTCCAATCTAAATAGACAAGACAGATGGTGGGAGGAGGAGGGGATTATTTCTTAAGGCCCCTACCAAATTCACAATCCATTTTGGTCAATTTCACAGCCAGGAGGTTTTTTAACTGGTCAATTTCACATTTTCAGATGTTTACATCTGAAATTTCAGTGTTGTACTGTGGGGGCCCTGTGAATCACAAAGCTGCTGTGCGGGGGTCACGGGATTGTCACCCTCACTTCTGTGCTGGAGCCTCAGCTGGGGGAGGTACCTGGAGGTGGGTTTAGCCTGAGTAGCATGGCAGAGCTCAGCTCCACCTTCACGAACCTCCCCTGGCTGCAGGAAACTCCATGGCTGCTGGAGCCCAGTTAGGGTGCCCTCAGCCCTGCCCCTTCCCCTCCCCCTCCCTTCCAGTAGCTAGATTTCACAGGGGAGGTCTGATTTCCCGGTCCTTGACATTGAGGCCCAGAGTCAGTGCTTCTGTAACTCAGTGCCAGAGCAGTTGCCTAGGCTCCACCAGTTCTAGTCTCCCTAATGTGTGGGCCTCATAAGAGATTTACCCGTCGTTTACATCCGCACAAAGTGCACCAGGCACTTCCAGAAAGGGTCAGGGAGGCGCAGCGAATAGTAGAGCCCCTTGTCCCATCGCCTCCCTGGGACACACAGCCTTGACTACAGCTCCCCATCTCTCACTGAGAAAAGACACTCCTGCCCAGCTGCTCTCGTCAATACCATGTGACTGGTGCCCAATCACACGCACTAGGTGCCAAATGTTGAGTGTGTTGCTCAGAGCAGCGTTTCCCGAACTGTTCGCAGAACTCTGGTGTTCCGGTGACGGGAATAGGGGTTCCGTGAAAGACTCGTAATTTAAAAAAAGGGCCTTTACATTCTTTTTTTAATTTTAAATTTGGCATATTTGATGCGTAGTTTAAAACTCTTTTCAAATGACTATAATTGAACATAAAACTCTTTTTCCGGGTATTGATTGATCTCGTATTGAATATCATGGCGTAAAGCGAACACGGCATGCAAGCATGTTGACGTCTACGTATAAGAGTTCCGTAAATATATATATCAGGCTAAAAAAGTTCCATGGCCAAATAAGTTTGGGAAACGCTGGCTCAGAGGCATGCAGGCTGCACTCCCCCCAATCCCCACACACAATCCCAAACTTGTGGGGCACAGTGACAGGCCAGACCTTCGCCAGTGGTGAGAAGCTTGGGGTGAGGAGGCTGGGGAGACACGCAGCAAAGTAGTTTGCCCTGGTTTAGCCGCCTTGGATGCTGTGTCTGAGATGAAGTGGGAGGGAGCCCCGTGGGTCAGTGGACGTGGGGGGACCCATTCCTCGCCCTGCTCTCACTGTTCTGAAAACCTGCAGCCTCCATCCCTGGGATCCCAGCCCCAAAGAGCCAGAGTGTGGAGCTCTGCATCAGCCTGGCTGGGGAATTTCATCGGGATTCTGCCTCTGAGCTGGGCCCCTCAGCCCTGAGCTGCAGGGACTCCTGTCCTAAGGGGCAGTGGGATTCCCTCTTCATGCTCACTTGCTCCTGTAGCTTCCAGGAATGGACCCCTCCCCTCCTGCCCCAAGCTGATGAAAGGCTCTCTCTGAACTCCCAGGGTACAAGGACCAGATGTCCGGATTTGATAGGGACAGTCCCGATTGTTGCGTCTTTTTCTTATATAGGCTCCTATTGCCCCCCCACCCTTGTCCCGATTTTTCACATTTGCTGCCTGGTCTCCCTATCTCAGGGTGGGTTTAACCTCTTCCAGCCCTGATCCAGAGATCCCACCCACTCCAGCCAAGCCGGTCTGTGTGTCCGTCCGATCCTGCTCCCCGCAGATATGGCTGTTGGCCATGGAGCAAGGGGCCCCGCTGAGTGGGTGGCCCTGGGGTGCTGTGGGCCATGAGGGCACAATCTGACCCTCTGCTTGTCTCCTGGGACAGGCAAGAACCCCGAGGACGTGGTGCGCCGGTACCTCCAGAAGGTGAAGAGCCCGCCGGACGAGGTGAGTACCTGCGCGTGGACCTGCTCTGGGGCGAATGGGATCGGACAGTACCCAGGGCCAGGGCTCTGCATGGATGACTAGCCCCGTCTGAGTGGCAGCCCCATGGTGCCTGTGAATACACTGTGAAGACACAGTGACACTCAACACGCCTGGTATAAAACTACAGAAGCGAGGACCCCAGCAGCTCCTCCATCCACAGGCACACACCTCACCTATGCCATCACCTTAACTCTGCCCCCCTGGCAGCACCCCTTTCCCAAAATACCCCCCTGACTCCCCCTAGGCCCTTCCTTCTCCACACTCCCCTGGCCCTGGTGTGTGTGGTGGTGGGAGGTATAAGTGTCCCTGTGTTTGAGGTTGCAGTGGGTGCTCTGAGATGGCCCGGAAGCCTGAGCTCACTGGGAGCTTTGCCACATGTCTCCCTTTGGTAGCCTGGCTCCAGGAGCTCTCTGCAGAGCCCTGGCCCAGTCTCCAGCTCCTTGGGGCCCCAGGTTTCAACCACACGCTGCTGCTGCCCCAGTTCTGCAGTGGCGCCGAAATCACCGAACAGGACGGGACAAAAGAGTTAACCAGCCTGGCCCTGGTGCAGTCCAGCACCTGCTAGGGCTGAGACAGGCCAGTCCTCCGTGAGAGCTGCGGGCCATGGAGAGAGGCAGGGAGCAGGGTGATCCGGTTGCAATGACAGGAAGAGAGGCCAACGGGACAGGGGGGTCAGGGCAGAAGGAGCAGTGGGGGAAGAGGTGGGTCAAGGAGGCCGTGGGGGCAGAGGGGTTGGGGCGGGGGGGGCAGGGCAGTGGAGGCAGGGACAGAGCAAAGGGGCTGAGGGGCAGTGGGGGAAGGGGAGTAGGGGCAGAAGAATGGAGTGGGGCAGGACAGTGTGGCTGGCAGGCCGGCTGGCAGAGCAGGCACCATGGGAAGGATGTGTCCCCAAAGGCACCAGAGGCCCAAACCTGCCGCTGCTGGGCTCTGGGCAGCGGGGGTGTGGGGCGGGGGGGGGGTGCGGGAGCAGCCCAGCTCTGTTAACACCCCGTTCCCCGGCAGGACTGCACCATCTGCATGGAGAGGCTGGTGGCCTCGTCCGGCTACGAGGGCCTGCTCAGCCACAGGGGTGCCAAGCCGGAGCTGGTGGGCAAGTTGGGCAAGTGCGGGCACATGTACCACCTCCTCTGCCTGGTGGCCATGTACAACAATGGCAACAAGGTGAGACCTGGGGCGGGGGGGGGGACCTGTTGTCTCAGTCCCTCCAGCAGACCCCCTTGGCAAGCCGCTGAGAGCCCCTGTGCCCAGGGCAGGGCTCCCCCTCCACTCCCTGGTCACCCATCCCCCGGCCCCGCAGGGTCCTCACAACCAGCTCTGGGTTGTCAGTGGAGAGCCGGTCAGTTCCAGCCTTGGAGCCCCTCCAGGGCCTTGGGCAGGCTTAGCCCGGAGCTGGGTTTGGCTGACACTGTCACTACGGATCCGAACAGCCCTGCCCAGCAAAGGGAAATTCCCCCATTAGCTGTCAAAACACGACTGCCAAAGGGCCCTGGAAGCTGCTTTCCAGGCCGGCAGCCTGTGCCCTGGAGCAGGATGCTCTGCCCCGCTGGCTGACCTTCCTCACCCTGTGCCTCTGCCCCCAAGGATGGCAGCCTGCAGTGCCCCACCTGCAAGGCCATCTATGGGGAGAAGACCGGGACCCAGCCCCCAGGGAAGATGGAGTTCCACATCATCCCACACTCGCTGCCAGGCTACACAGAATCCAAAACCATCCGCATTGTCTACGACATCCCCACGGGCATCCAGGTGAGCTGCCCAGGGACAGAGGAATGTCCAGGGGAAGCCAGAGCCTGCGTGGCCCAGAAGAGTTGGCGCGTGCTGCCTCCCCCTCGGGAGATCCCCACGTGGCTACGCATGCCACATTCTCATACCACTCCCCCTGGCCCTGGGGCAATTGGTGGAGAGACTGGGGCCTCCTCTGCTTCTTCCAGCACCCAGGCGGAGGCAGCCCAGGGTGTGACACCCCAGGGATTTGGTGGTGGGTCTGGGCCAGGCCCCATCTCCTACTCCTAGGCGGTCGCTGGCCTCCCTGTGGCTGTGCCACACCCTGCCAGGCAGGACCTCGCTCAGAGCCCAGCTGCCTGCAGGTTGTGCCCCGTTGTTGGCTGACGTGTCTCACTCAGCCCCTGAGCAATGCGGCCGGCGTGGGCAGATGTGCTGCCGTCTTTGGTTGAGCAGGGGGGTGACGCGCTTCAGGCACAGCTGCCGGCTGCAGGATGTCCCCAGCGCCTGCTTTGTTCCCTGCCAGGGCCCAGAGCACCCGAACCCCGGGAAGAAGTTCACAGCCCGAGGTTTCCCCCGGCACTGCTATCTACCGGACAATGAGAAAGGCCGGAAGGTGAGTGACCTGCCCCTGCCGGCCCCTGGAGCCTGGCTGCCTCCCACAAAGCCAGCTCACTGGGAAGCTGCATCTTCCCCCAAGGAGGTGGCATGGGGAGGGTGGGTCACCCCTTTGCAGAGCTGCTGCAGCCAGGAGGTTAAATGGGTTTGCTGAATATCGGCACGAGGTCAGGTGGGACGTGCCACGTCACTAGCACCAGCCCTGGCACATGGGCTTGGAGACACTTGCGTGTGCGCTGTGATGGGGCCTGGCACATTACACCCTTGGCAACCTACATCTGAGATGGCAATTTCAAAAGAGCAGAAGGGAGTTGGGTGCACAATTGCCAGGGATGTTCAGTGTCCTAACTCCCCTAGGCTCCATTGATAATCCAGCCTTGCAAACTTCAGACCTGATCCTGGAAGGTGCTGAGGTTCAGACTTCCAGAGCCTTAGAATGTAAATAAATACCTATCAGGGGCCATGCAGGCGGGGAGAGGAGCCCCCCCCACCCCCAGCCCGGCCCGGCTGGAGCGAGAGAAGGCTAAGGGGAATCCCCTCGCCCCATCGCAGCCCTGGGGCAGCCTAACCCCCAAACCCCTCATCCCCAGTCCCACCCAGAGCCCACACACACCCCGTACCGCAGCCCTCGGCCCCACCCCTCCATCCATCCCCTCCGTAGTGGGGCACATAACAATAGTCATCCCACACATGGCCATAACAAAGGAGAGGGAACGCTGGCAGTATGCCCGAGTCCGTGACCAGACAGTTCTAGGCGGCTTGTTGGCTGTGGTAGGGCCGGTCTGAGCCTGTGCTGGGGGAAAGGAGATGCAAGGCCGGGACGTGGGTCAAGGCCCCAGAGGGTTATTATGTGGGGGGCTTATGTTCCCGTGCTCTGCACAAAGGAATATCTTCATACCAAGCCCCACAGTTTCGGGTCTTTGGTCTGGAGAACGGGGGCAGACCCAGATCAGACCAAGCTCCAGCCCTGATCCCTCTCTGGGGAATGATTTTCTGGGTT
Organism: Dermatemys mawii; assembly: GCA_007922305.1. Classification (NCBI taxonomy): domain Eukaryota; kingdom Metazoa; phylum Chordata; order Testudines; family Dermatemydidae; genus Dermatemys; species Dermatemys mawii. The sequence goes on along the minus strand of ML677460.1, from coordinate 951,599 downwards.
CCTCTGCCACATCTGCGGTGACTTGGCAGAGGTGCCTCTGTGTACTAGAGAGATGTCCAGAGGAGGACTGAGCCCCCGATAGCAGCCATAGATGCTCCCTAGGGTGCTCTGGGGACGGAGGGGCAGGCAGGCCTCTCCCCTCTCAGTAAATGCTGGCAGACTGGGGAGAGGATCTCAGCCCCAGAGCAGGGCGCTGTAGGCCAACTGGGGCATGCCATGGCCTGGCAGGGTGTGTGAGCTCCCTCTTGCCCCACAGGTTCTGAAGCTCCTGATTGTGGCATGGGACCGCCGGCTCATCTTCACCATCGGCACATCCAGCACCACGGGAGAGTGCGACACGGTGGTGTGGAACGAGATCCACCATAAGACAGAGTTTGGTTCCAACCTCACTGGCCACGGCTACCCCGACCCCAACTACCTGGACAACGTCCTGGCTGAGCTGATGGCCCAGGGGGTCTCGGAAGCCAACCTGAAGGACTGAGGAGGAAGCCCCCGCTCTTTGCCAGCGTGCTGCTAGGCAGCCAAACCCCACCTGCGTCCGTGTGTGCTCGTCTGTGTCTCCGTGAGTCCGTCCTCCACCACCGCCATGCCCGGGAACCACCCGCCTTCCCAGAGCTCTCACTCCGCTCCTTCAGTAACCTTCAGCTGGCAATGCTGCACTTGGCTGGGGTGCCAGGGGAATGTACATAACCCACCCGGCGGAGTGGCTCTCCCTTTACCCGATACCTCAGACACGCCGGCCAACGCGCAGCAGGCCAGCAGGAGCTGCGGGAGTGACCAAGCAACGCAAAGCTGGGCTGATTATTGTTTGATACTCTTGCGTTCTGATATGTTCCCTGTTAGTGCCCCTAGCCCACGCCTGACTATTCACACACACGTCCCCGCCGCGTAGCTCTCTCTATGGAAATCTTGTACAGTATCTACTAGAACACACATACCTAGCCAAAGGGGCAACTTCTGGCCAACTCTCCCCCAGCCCCACCGCCACCATGTGTCCTGTTCAGTCTGTGCCAGCTCCCCCCACTGCCACGTGGCACATTTGCCATTGCTCCTCACTGCTGCCACTTTGCCAGGGTGGGAGAGGGGCCCCAGGCTGGAGGAGGGGAGCGGGAAGGGCACAGGAGAGATCTGCTCCCACAGCTGGGCAGGGATGGACAATGAGGTGGCTCTTACTCTGCTGACTTGGCAGGGGTTGTGCCCCTACTGAGCTCCCAGTCCTGCATGCACTGTCCCCCCAACCATCACCAAGGCTCCAAGACTGGCAGTGGAGACGCTAATGCTTAGCACTCTGCACTGCACAGACACCAGCGAGCTAAGGCCCGAGCCTGAAGCCCCTTTTTGGCAGCCTGGCAGAAGTGGTTTATTTCCCCCTAAAGAAGAGGGGTGGAGCAGTCAACCCCCAATCAGCAGCAACCAGCCCTCTTGCCAGTGAGCCACCGATGCCCTGATTGGTCCCTTCAGCTGGCATCAGCCAGCATTCAAAGGGCCACTCATAATTTTAAAAGCCACATGTGCAAACAGCTGATACCCGTGAGCCAGTGGAGATTGGCTCACCTGCCTACCTGCATGCAAGTGCCCTTTAAGAACCTGGGCCTGGTTCTCTCTCTGGGGTTTGTTCCCTGTGTATGTAGCACACCTTTAGCTGGAAAATATCCTGTTCTTCCTGTTCTCCCACTTGGCAAGTGTCTGCTCTAGCCGGAAAGGCTGTGCAGCAGCAGTGGGTCATGGCCCCTTTCTCTGTGCACTTGCATCGTGCCCACTCAGCTGCAAAGCCGAACTCTCTTCCTAAAACAACGAGGTGGGCTTGCACCCAAGGCAATAGCTACTTGCTGGCAGGAGGTGCTTTGGGGTATATTGACACACGTGAGTGACAGTAGAGCTAGCTGTTTAGAAATCATAGACTCTCAGAGTGGGAAGGAACCTCAGGAGAGCATCTAGTTCAACCCCATTTGAAGCAGGACTAATCCCCAATTAAATTGTCCAACAGATTTTTGCCCCAGATCCCTAAATGGCCCCCTCACAACTCTGGGCTTAGCAGGCCAATGCTCAAACCACTGAGCTCTCCCTTCTTGGGTGTCTTTTCTTGGACCAGTCAGCCATATAGGGCAACCTTGGCTGGGTCATGCGCCCTTCTGTGCCGCCAGGTAGGGATAGACCTGTGGCCCCCGCTTTGCTCCGTGCTTTGGACGCCCCCATGAGGGCAGTGTAATATGATACTGAGCAGCAGTGGGAGATCACACCTTGCTGGGCTGCGCCCCTTTAGGACATGTGAACGGTGTTGCCTAGACAGGCCCCTTAAACACCCTGTTCCCTGCAGCGTGGCAAATGGCTGTACGTAGAACAGGCTGGGGTCCCCCCACCCTCCCCCACGTCCCATGGAAGCTGCACATAGCGAGGCTGCCCAATGGGCAGGAATGCCCTCCCCACTCCCGTCCACCCCACGGCTCACAAGGCTCTCAGCCCTGTGACTGCTGCAGCCATGACAAGGGGGCTGACATTGCAGTGAGGGGTTGGGGGAGTAGCAAGTGGGGACTGTCTGGCTGGGTGTGAGACATGGGAGAGAGGAGGGGAAAGGCTGCAGAGAGGAAGGAGTAGCCTTGGTGGGAGGAGGCGGAAGGCTGGCGGCGGGCGGAGGAAGGCTGGAAGGGAGGGACAGGAAGGCTGGCGGGTGTAAGAGGAGGGAGAAGACGGTGAGTCTGGCCGGCCGCTGCCCATGGCCAAGGACTGGGTGCAGGCAGAGTCCCTCTGCTTCCTTGCTGTGAAGGAGCCGTTGGCATAGTTGGACATTCAGCAGATGAGACTCTTGGCAGTGATACCTTACATGAGCCATCTTGCATAAAGTGTATTGCACTTATAAAGACTATGGCGTGTAATGTCACAGGGCAGGAGGTGAGTAGAGAAGGTTGGGGAGAGGGTGAGTAAGGGCAGGATCCCGATGGGAGGACAGGGAGAGGCTGAGAGTGTGTGTGTTAGCGCAGAGTTATCAGGCCAGAACGGGGGTGGGGGTGTATGTGTGTCTGTGTGTGCACACAGGTATGTATGTGTGTCTATCTGTGCATCTGTCTGGGTGTGTCCGCGTACACAAGCTGGTTTGTTTCTTCTGTCCGATGCCAGGCGGAGGTGCAAGGGGAAGCCTTTTTCTCTATCCTCACTCCCTCTGCCCAGGGTTGCCAGGTGCCCAGTTGGTGGTGCAGCGGGGCAAAGGCAGGCTCCCAGCATGTCCAGCTCCTAGGTACAGGAGCAGCCATGGGGGTTCCATATGCTGCCCCGCCCTGAGTGCCTGCTCAGCAACTCCCATTGGCCGGGAACCGTGATCAATGGGCACAGTGGGTTCAGCACCACCCTCTGGTCCCTCCGCCTAGGAGCCGGACATGCTGGCTGCTTGCTTCAAGGAATCGCCTGAGGTAAGTGCCACCCAGAGCCTGCACCCAACACGCTGTGCCCCAACTTGGAGCCCCCTCCCATACCCAAACTCTTTCCTGGAGCCCACACCCACTCCCGTACCCTGCACCTCCATCCACATCCCAGAGCCCACACCACCAGCCAGAGCACTCACCCCGTCCTGCACCTCAACCCCGTCACAGCCAGTGAAAATGAGCGAGTGAGTGAGGATTGGGGAGAGCAAGTGACAGAGGGAGGGGGGATGGAATGAGTGGGGGCATGACCTCAGAGAAGGGGTGGGGCCGGGGCAGGGGCGGGGCCTAAGGGAAGGAGTAGGAGAGCGGCGGGGCAAGCGTGTTGAGTTTTCTGCAAAGGTGGCAGCCCTATCTCTGCCATGGGCTGTAGAGACCCCTTGAGTTTTTACCCCTCCCGCAGTGCTAATAAGGCCCTTGTCCTATGAAGTAGAACAGACTGACATGGGGGCTGTCAGACCGGCCCCCCCGCCATTCTCCAACCCAACGCGTTCAGCCAGACCAGGTGTCACGAACACGCTGTCCCACTGCATTGCCCCAGGACCATACAGGGGCCTTCGAATGACCCCTGTATTAATGGGGCTGGCATGGGCGGAAAGGGAGCTGGCCTGGATATCAGATCTAGCATCCCGCTCTGTTGTTGCCCCTCAGCTGTGCAATACGGATCACCTCCCCGCTCAGGACAGCATCCCCTTCTCAGCAGGCCATTGGGAGCCCCCTGCCCCCCGCAACCGCAATCCCAGAATGTTCTCCCTTCCCCTAGGACAGGTGATGCTTTATTGAAGGACTCACTCAATGCATCTGCTTTGCCATGGAGCTAGGAACCATCCCAGAGATGTGGCCAGACTGGGCGGCTGTGCCTCTGAAGCCAGGGGAGCCCAAGTCTTGCCAGCTGGAGGAACCTGCTGGGCAGTCAGGGCTGTATCTGGTTTGCTTAAAATGGAGTGCATTGTAGCTGGCTGCCTTGACTACAGAGATGTGGCCTGTAGAGACTACAATTCCCAGCATGCCTTGCTCCACCTTCAGCAAGCTGCTTCAAGCCAAGTGGCGCTCAACGTGAAGCAAGGCATGCTGGGATCTGTAGTCTCCCGAAGCCTGATTTGGGATCCATTTTCTGTCTCTCTGTATGGGCCTCACTGGGAATCTTAAAGGGCTTTGTAATTTCCTTTGTCTGAATTGCCTGTGTCATGCTCAGCATGTGTTGATGTCTTTACACTGAGTAAATAAATGTGGAATCCAGATGTGGCCAGGTGCAGCCTCTTCATTGCTGCTGGGCTGGCGTGTGGGGACAGATTTCAGCGCTGCGCCTCGCTCGCACACTAGTTCAAGGGTGAATGGAGGGGGTGCGGCTGGGGTGAGAATTGTGCTTCATTCCTTAGTCTGGGTCAGTGTGTAAATCTGGAATGACTCCATTAGAGCCAAGGGGTTTAATCAGATGTCCGTGAGTGGCAAATGCAGGCTTCCCGGAGGTCTCGTTCAGGGGTCTCAAACATGCGACCTGTGGGGTTCTAAGCTGTGGCCCACCACGCTCCCCTGGTGGCAGGGAGGGGGCGGAGTTGGGGGTGGAGGTTTTGGGGAAGGGGTTGGAATGGGGCTGGGACGGGGTGGTAACTGGTGGGGCGGGGCCTCATGGAAAGGGAGGAGTGGGGCGCAGCTAGGGGGGGCAGAGGTGATGCGGCCCTCGGGCTAATATACTAGTCCTCATGTGGCATTTGCGTTTGAGACCCCTGGTCTAGTGGCTAGAGCGCTGGCCTGGAAATACGCATGCTAATCCCAGCTCTACAGCTAACATGCTTGGAGACCTTGGGCAAATCACTGGCTCGGTGCCTCAGTTTCCCCCTCTCGTCCTCTCTTAGGCCTGGTGTATACACAGCTTCAGACCAGCAGGAACTCTTTTGGGTATAGGTCTGGTTTTTATACCAAACTGGCCTTGGGGGATGCTGTTATTTGGGTGAAATGAGCGGCTTGCCAGCAGATAGGCCTGTAAGTGTCCAAGGGGCCAAGTGTAAGCGCCTTCATGTCAGTATCACGGCGCCCACCACCACAGGCTGAAACCAGTTTTGCCGAAGCAGTACAATTGTAGCCCATTGTGTGGCCGCACAGCACCGAGCGCGGGCCCTGTAGCGGGGGGGTGAGGTCTCCAGAGCAGCGCCAGCCTCCTGAATGGGAGCCCCCCGATCATGCAGCATGAGCACATATTGCGGCACGGCTGCTACTCATCACTCGCCCTCCCTACCATTGGCACCTGCCCTGGTGCATCCGGCCCACTCGCTGGCCAGCCGGCTTGTGTTTTAAAGCATCCGGGGCAGAGATTTCGGGCTTAGCCCTGACTAAAGGGGAAGAGGGTTGGTGCGGAGCCAGCTGTCTCCAGGCAACGCTGGGCTCTGACTCTGGCCCAGCACTAACCCAGCTGGTGGTCATTAAAGCTGTAATTAGCATCTGATCTGCAGCTCCCAGGGAAGCACAGAACACGCAGCTGGAACAGGTGCTGGCAGGGCCTGGCCCAGTGTTCCCAGAATGAACCATAAGACTTCCAGGGAAGCCCAGGGGGCCAAGGCTGACACCATCCCCTGCAGCTCATCTTGCTAGCTGGGCTGAGAGCAGCTGGGGGGTTTCCCTACAGCCAGGGATTCCACATCGTTCTCTGCGGCGCTTCCTGCTAGCGGAGCCTGGGCCTGCAGGAGCTGGGAAACCATTCTGCAGGCACCATTGCAGGCCAGGGGAGAAAACCAGTGCTCCATGCCCGGTAGTTTCTGGATGCCAGCCCCTCTGGCGTCCTGAAGCCCCTGCTCTAGTCCTGGGCTGTGCAATGCAGGGTGAAGCTCCAAGGAATCAGTCTTTCATGCTTTGCTTTACGCAGGCCTGGAGTGGAGCTGCAGCAAAGGACTAATCGCCCAGCAAGGTTGGCCAAGCTCACATCCCCGGTGGGCTGAGGAGTTCAGGCATCCCTGTGACACTTGACACTGAGCAGGGCTGCAGGGAGGCCCTGTGGGACAGCTGAACTGGACTGGTTTCCCAGACTCAAAACACACACTAGCTCCCGGGAGAATGCATGCAGCACTGCGCCCCAGGGGTGCACACAGGAACACCTCCCCCTCCCAACACACACACACAGCAACCCCTGGACCATGTGGACATGCGCACAGACCACAGAGTCCCCTGCAGGGGTGGCACATGTAGGATCCAGGCAGCGCTGACGTCCTTCCCCTGGTTGCCCTGGCAATGCCCCGGTGCCTGTCAGGGGGCAGAGCTGAATGCCCCATGCGGCAGCACAGCAAGCATCTGGAAGTCTCTCTCCCCTCATCCATCCTCTGCTGCTCGGGCTCTGCAGTACAGCGGTGGGGGGTGGGGGGTGTCTCTGACAGCAAACACAGGCAGGTGCTGGCTGTTTGGTCAGGAACCCCTGCTAAGATTGGCTGCAGCAAGTGTGGGGCTGAGGCCGGAAAAGGGGCTCCCACCCAGCCCATACCAGCTCTCTGGGGGATTGGCAATTCCTCCGCGAGGTGATGGAGTGGAGCTAGTGACTCCTGCAGCGAGAAGGCCAGTTATTCTGGTACCTAAGTTCAGACCAAAGTCACAGTGTCAAAACTGGGACTAGAACTCAGCCGCGCCCCCTCTCCCTGCACCACTGACTGACACCACGCTGGGCCATTCAGCCTGCAAATTATTTTGCCTTATCTCCAGGCTTTTCTCCTGTGCTCCCTGCTAGAGGCCCCGAGCTCTGGGAAACAGACAGGGCAGGGCTGGGGACAGGAACTCGCTCCCCAGAGTGAGAAACCCAATTTGTGATGGGAAGAGAAAGGGAGAGAGCACAGCCCGCAATGCACAGCCAAGGGGCCATGCAGGTAACCCCACTGATTGATGAGCTATTTACTGCTGGTGCATCCCAGGGCTCAGCACCTCCCCTGGGAGCAGGGGCTTGCAGCTGGTGAGGGGAATGTGCTAAGTACAGCAACTATGACATCTTGTCTGGGCTCTGGGCTCACTCTAACCTCGAGGGAATATTGCCCAGTCCCAGGATAGACCGTGCTCACTGAGTGATCATTTGTTTGCTCCTCATTGTTCTGTAGGTAGCCCAGGCCTTATTTATTGCCCTGTAGTGAGCCTCGGTTGGAAACAGAGGTGGTAGGTTCCTTGTGGGTTGTCCCCCATGATCAGCATTTTGCCAATATTAGTGCGTGTATCTTCATACCCCCGGGAGGTGAGGGCTGCCATTAGCCCCATTTTACAGCTGGGTAAACAGAGAGATTCCAGTTGTAGTAAGATGAGGCCCTGAACATAAACTCTTATATCAGAGGCCTAGCATGAGGCCTGCAGCCTGAACCAAAGTACTTCCAGGCATTGCCAAGCAAAAAAGCTGGGCTGTGAGCCAGAGGCAGGCCCTAATTGCAGAACTTGGCAAGCAAAGGGCTGCTAGAAAGTCCACGCTAATGATATAAGTAGTTGTGCCAAGATGGCACCTGGACATCCCGATACGAGGAAACTTCACAGAGACAACAAGGAACAGCCAAGCGCATCCCAAAGACAGGGTCAAAAGGACAGCATGACGGAGAGATCTGTTTGTTTGAACCAACATGATCAAAGCGGAAGCCAGCATCCTAATGAGCCGTGGGACTGTACTTCAATACGGCAGTAGGGATGAGCAATCTGTCCTGCACTGTATAAAAGTAGGAGCCGGGGGGCACATTGTCATCCAGCTGTGGGGGCAGTGGAGAGTCCTGCCACTGACTGAGCTGGTCCATTGTCTGTGGGGGCACATAGGGACTAGCAGGCCCGTCGATAGCCAATCCGGCGAGCTAGAGACTGTGTTTCATTTGACGATAAACCTGGCCGGGTGCCTTCGTACCTTACTGGAGTCTGTGGTCTTTGGGGTTCTCTTGAGTCTGCTGTGTCAGCGATCTGCAGAGCTGGGGCAGCACACAGAAGGAACGTGCACGCAGCCGACTGATATCATCACGGAACAAGAGCAGAGCTCCACACCAGTAGCTACTGACAACAGCAGGCACCATAGCCACTACTTTTGGATGCCTAGGACCTGATTGTTCAGCATTCTTAGTGTTCCATGGCTCTGTGGCCAACATCCAGCTCCCATTGCCTTCAGCTGCACATGCTCAGCTCTTCTGGGGATAGAGCGTAGGATCCAAATCAGACATGTATCCCAGGGAGGGAGATTGGGACTGACAATCCCAATGGGTGATGGGAAATGTGGGCGGGGGAACAGGGAGGTCGGGAACTGGGACTGGCTGGGCATGGAGACTGGAAATGGGAGTGTGAAGTAACTGGGCCAGAGGGGTGAGACTGGTACTTGCTGGGCAAGGAAACTGGGAATGGTACGGGAAGCCTGAGGAATGGAGACCAGGACTGGCTAGGCAAAGAGAATGGGACAAGAAGTCAGAGGTAGGGAAGGTTGGGACAGGACCAAGATGGGGACAGATTGGAGGGGACAGGACAGAACTGGGCACACTTGCGGGAGGGGGCAGAAATGTCTGTGCCCACCACAACACCCCGTCTCAGCACCTGGAATGGGACCTGATTGCCGTATCTCATCCGTCTCTCAGCAAATAGCGGTGAAAGCCACTGGTAAAGTATCCCAGGCCCCTGTAGTGCTGGTCCCCAGAGCCTAACAACCTACTACCACTAACTCTAACCCCAGTGGCAGAGGGCTCTGGATTGGATCTAAAGGTTCCAGTATGATGTCACATGATGGAATGTCTGATTTTGAAGTTTGCTTTATTAAAAAGTCAGGAAATTACACACAAGAAACTGTTACAACAACATTAAGGTTGGAACATCGAGTGCTCTATAGTTAGGAAATGCCAGAATGAAGGATGCCTGTGGAACCCCAATTTGGCCCTGTGTGTTCACATTATGTACAGTCTTTGCTAACACAATCACATACTATTTTTTTCCACAGGACGCCTGCCTTATTCAGAGCACAAGGTGGACCCTGGGTTGGATTTGCAGCAGTACTGAGTATTCACAGCTGCAACTGCAGTCAATGAGTGCTGGACTTTGAACACAAAAAGTGTGATATAATAGTGAGTACTCTGAAAAATGAGGTTCTAGGCCTCGCATATTGGGCACCTAAGATTAGTGGACATCTTTGACTTTAATCTTTGCACCCCGGCTTGACTTCTGTAAAACAGAGAGCACAGTACCCTTTTAGCTGAAGATAAATTAATTAATGCTTGTGAAGCACTGTGACGGAGTAAGAAGGGTCTTAATGTTTCCTTTGGATAGTGTGTGCGGATGGGGGACTTCCCTTTCTGGACGATACCTGAGGCTGTAACCTGAGCCCAGGTGGGAGGGAGGAGGTGACACCTTCTGCCCAAGAGACAAAGGAAAAGCAGAGGAGGGGCTAGAGAGGGGGTTAGTCTGGAGCTGGCTGGGAGAAGGGAGTGAAGGGCAGACAAGCTGTCTGGCTCTCTGACCCCCAAAATGGATCCAGCTGAAGGGCTCCAGTTCTTGGTACCTGCAACCTCTGTTTTAGATCATGTTCCTGTCATCTAATAAACCTCTGTTTTACTGGCTGGTTGAGAGTCACGTCTGACTGTGGAATTGGGGTGCAGACCCACAGGCTTCCCCAGGACCTCGCCTGGGTGGGCTCGCTGGGGGAAGCCCATGGAGGGGAGAAGATGCCGAATGCACTGAGGTCAAACGCAGGAAGGGGGAAGCTGTATGCTGTGACGCTCCTCACCTGGAGACAGGCTGTTCACAGAGAGGAAGCTTCCCCCCGGAAGTCCTGACTGGATTCATAGAGAGCAGTTCCAAAGCATCGCCCTGTGGCTTCTGTGACAACTGGTGGCAGTGGTGGGATGTACGGCACACCGTGGACGACGCATCTGGCAGTAAGTGATTGGGGAGCAGTAAAACGAAGGGGGATCGCGGGGGACCAGGCATGCTGAAGGCTCAGAGAAAGGCGGTTTCAGTGGGGCGAAGAAGCTTCAGCTTAACCCCTAAGAGTGTTTGACCAGTGAGAAGGACTTTTGCAGTAACAGGGTTCCCCTGGGGATTGCAGCCAGCAGTCCGAGGGGCGGAAGAGCTGCGGCTCAACCCTGGCAAAGAGATGGTGACCTCACGAAGGGCTGGCACAAAAGGGGGTTCCTCCTGAAAACCATGGGGTGCTAAGAGCACACAGGCCTACAAATCCACAACAACTTGGGAACAGCGGAGTGATGTCCTATCACTATCTCCTTAAAAGGGACATTGTAACCCTGTGCAAAAAAAGAGGGTTATACAGTGGAAAGATCACCAAGGCAGCTGAAGGTTAATGTGCAGCTGGAGGATAATAACCTACAGATTCCTGACCCAGATGGGGTTGCAGGAGGATCTGGGAGGATCTGGAGTGGTCGCTGGGCATCCCCAAGACTCCTGTCCCCAACCAGACCGGGGTCTTCACGATTGGGTTCCCCATGAGGGGCCCGGAGAGAGAGGGAAGTGGAGCTGAGTCCAAGTAGGGAAGTGGACTGTGAGAGGCAGCAAAAGCCTGGAAAAGCGCTGCAGGAGGAGCAGCAGCGTGGACTGGGGATGGTGAAGCCAAAGGGCCCAAGGGACTTCCGAGGGGTGAGTGGGGATAGACCCCTGGATGCCAGTTCCTCAGGGAGCCTCAATACTAAATTGGGGTCCCTGGTTAAGGGATGGGGGGATGGGAACGTCCACCTCACTGCTGTGGAGCAGGCTGGCAATTCGAACCAGGGGGACCCTGTGGAAAAGCCCTGGTGTCTAGCTCCCTTGCTGGGTCCCAAGGCCATAGATGCCATCAGCCAGTGGGGTGGTGGACAGACTCCCACTCCTGACCCCAACCTGCATGTCTGTGTGGAGTCCCCTGGGTTCAAGTTGTATGGACACCCAGAGGGAGCGGAAGTGGGGGGGTCAATGGGGAGACAGTCCTGGGGTGGTGAGACCCTGGGACAGAGAGAAGTGTTGGGCCCCGGGTGGTGCAGTGTCACCAGACGCAGGGGGGCTGTGTGACCTGGATGAGGGTCACAGGGATGGAAACATTCGCCCTGCTTGTAGTTCAGACCCCTGTGCAGACACAGGAGGGGTCAGGCTGGCAGGTTGTTGGGGTTCTCCAGAATATCGGCTGTGAGATCCTGTGGGGGGGGGGGGGGTGACTGTGTCTCTTTGCGGCAGGAGCCAGGTCCAATCCAGGAAACCAATCGATGGAGAGGAAGATGGTCAGTAAAAATGCAAATGACCTGGCTGGTGGGTGGGAGGAGTGGCTAGGCTCAGGATACCGGTGGGACAGAGAGATGTTCCCCTCCCCCCGGCACACGGGAGAAGGGGCTCTGATGCTGTGACTAGAGCAGTGAGCTCGCTGCCTTCCCCCACTGGGACAGCCAGGGCAGCGCTGAACACGGGGAGAGCTGAGACCCCAGCTGAGTGTGGGGACACAGAGGCAGGGCAGGTCAGCTGCCAACTAGGTACTGGGAAGTGATTGCTCAGCAAGGGGGAGGCTACCAGGGACAGGGCCCAGTGGGGCTGTGACCCCAGGCCCAACTAGCGAGAGGGACCAGGCCCCACTTCCTTCCCCAGCAGCTGAACTCCAAACTGAGCTGCAGAAGGATCCCTCCTTGGAAGAGCTGAGGGAACTTCCTGGCCACAGCACTGTAGACCCCCTTGGGGAAGGCTGCAGGGACGGATTCCTGGGGGAGAGAGGATTCCTGTACCGGGAATGGGCCCCCCAAGGGGACGTGGAACCATGGGGGATCAGGAGGCAGCGGGTGGTGCCCCAAAAGTATCGCCGCAGGCTATTATACCTGGGTCACAAGGTGGCCTAAGACCAGAGCCGGCCAAGGTGGAGAGATTGGCCTGTTTTCTAGGCCTCTATTGAGATAGCGGGGTACCACTGGGGGGTTGTACCCCTTGTTAGCTCCCTAGCTGCCCCAATTTCGGAGCTAGGGAAGAAGAGTGAGCCAGACCAGGTGGTCTGGAATGAGCAGTGCGCTAAAGGAGGCTCTAATCAAGGGCCTGGTGTAACTCCCATCAAGGAATGGGAAAGATAATGGGGCATCCTTGGGAACGTTGGTGGGGTCAAACTTCCCCAGGTCACTGGCTAAAGTGACCTCACTGAATTCGGTCTCGAAGGTGGGAGAATTGTGACGGAGTAGGAAGGGTCTTAATGTTTCCTCTGGATAGTGTGTGCGGATGTGGGACTTCCCTTTCTGGACGATACCTGAGGCTGTAACCTGAGCCCAGGTGGGGGAGGGAGGAGGTGACACCTTCTGCCCAAGAGACAAAGGAAAAGCAGAGGTGGGGCTAGAGAGGGGGTTAGTCTGGAGCTGGCTGGGAGCAGGGAATGAAGGGGAGACGAGCTGTCTCTGCCCCCGCCACAAAATGAATCCAGCTGAAGGGGTCCGGTTCTTGGTACCTGCAACCTCTGTTTTAGATCATGTTCCTGTTGTCTAATAAACCTCTGTTTTACTGGCGGGCTGAGAGTCACGTCTGACTGTGGAGTTGGGGGTGCAGACCCACGGGCTTCCCCCGGGACCCTGCCTGGCTGGGCTCGCTGGGGGAAGTGCACGGAGGGGCAGAAGGTTCTGAATGCTCCAAGGTCAGACCCAGGAAGGTGGAAGCTGTGAAGCTCCTAGCCCTGGAGACAGGCTGTTCACAGAGAGAAAGCTTCCCCCCAGAGTCCTGACTGGCTTCATAAGGAGCAGTTCCAGAGTATCACCCAGGGGACTGCGTGACAAGCACTGATACTATAGTGCCAGAAAAAAGCCCATGAAGAAACTATTCTGTCTTCAGAGTAGAGTCTGAATGGTGTCCAGTAAATAAAGGCTGAGACCACACAAAAGGCAATGAGGAGCAAACAAAATATCGGCTAGCTGCTCATTCAGTGAGCATGGTCCCTCCTCTGCACAGGGTCTTGGGGAAAAGAATTGTATGTGCTCATGGAATGAAAGCCTAGCCCATAATATATACATACCAGGGGGCTGAATTCAGGGTGCCTGGGCCTCCTTACTTCAGGCGCTTCTTAATGTTTGAGTGCTTCATTTCACAACTTTATTACAGTTCGTTTAACATAGCTTGTCTGTGTGACATATACAGAGAGATGCACAACAGACAGAGAGGTGTGTGTGCAAATATATCTAGGGCGGTGGTCTGTGGACCCCGGGAATCCGTGAACAATGTCTAGGTCTGCAAAAGACTATGACTGAAAACTCACTGAACAGCATTCAGCTATATATATAGGCAACAGATTTCCAAAGGGGTCCGCAAATGAGACCCACTGATCTAGGTTAACTCCAAAGCCCCCCTGCCCCAGTATAGCCAGTGAGCCAAACAATCTGCGAGATGACTGCTTCCTGCCTTGACAATCACCACCTGGCCATTTGGCACCAGCCGGGGCATGCTGGTTCTGTTCCCAATGGCACATGGAGGGGGGGGGGGGGTGCACGCAGACGACTTGCTATCCACATGGTACAACCAGCTGAGCGGACCAGTTGCCTCCTTGGTCAGAACTTTGCCCAGGAGAGGGGAGGGGGAAGCTCAGCCCCTCTGCAGGCACTCTGTCACCCTCACACTCAGCAGGCTGGAGGATTTGGGCTGATTCAAGAGCTCACATTTCAGCCGCACTCACCCCCCCGCCCCCGCCCCCGGCCCCATCACACTTCACTTTGCTCCAGGATCTGTATGTTTGTCCCGCCTGGTTCAACTTGGTTTCTTTGCACTGTTCTGGCCTATTCCCAGAGTTGCTCAGAGTGATGCAGGCTTCTCCACCATGCACAGGTGACCTGGGTAAGACGTCCCTGGGGTAGCTCCCTCTCGCTTCCTGAGCAGGACTTTGGCACAAGCAAAAAGGAGCCCAGCTGGGTTGTACGCTCAGCCCTGTGCACACAGGGCAGGCTGTGGGGTGCTGCGGATAGCCACGCAGAGAACACATGGATAGAGCATCAGGGCAGTGATCTAAAGGAGCACGCAGTAGATGCAGGGCCTTGGGGTCCTCCTCCAAGCACACTGCGCTCTCCGAACGAGCCATTGTCCCCTGTGGAGACGGAGGAGTTTAACCCCTGCAGTGGCAGAGATTAGATTTTCCGCCTCCAGGAGGTGCTGGGGAGAGCTGAGTTCGTGGTGGTTGGCCCACGAGCCAGCACAAGTGAAACTGGGGGAGAGAGATGGGCTGGCAAAAGTTGGCATGCAGGCTGGACAGCTTTCTGCCGGCCCACAGGCTATTCCACCCAAGAGCCTGGCTCTTGTTCAGGGGATCATGGCTGGTCCTTCATCAGTTACAGACGCAGAAGCACCTTCCCTCGCCCAGTGGCCACGAAGGCTGGAATGTGGGGTGGGAAAGGCACAGACGGGAGCAGGGGAGTGAGCTGTCTTCAGGAGCCAGGGGCAGGCTGTTTGCCATCCCCACGTGCCTCTGGGACACCAGGACAGCAGGCACTGGCTGGTCATGCACATGGACTGAGGCTCAGCTGGCAGGCCCTGCTTGGCAAGGTCAGGTAGAGCCTGCAGGAGATGGCCCTGGGGCCTGGGCACAGCTAACCTCCCAGGCACTGGCATTAGAGGCTGCGAATTTTGGCTTTGTCCCACAGGGAAAAGGCCAGCCAGGAGGTTGTCTGGTGCTGTTCAGGGTGTGCTTCATGGAGAGTTTCTGGGGCACCATCTGATGGCTGATGTAGGCACTACAGCAGGCCGCCGGGAGGCAGGAGAGCAGGACACACTCGGTCACCTCTGGTTTGTGCCTTCTCTTGCTGTGGTCCATCACCTCTGGCCGGAGCTGTGAGCTGGCCACATGGCCACTGCCATGGCCACTCCCAGCCTAGAGCACGGTGACAAGTGAGCCGGTGTTGCCCAACACCAGGACCCAGTCCCGTGCGCCATCGTCGGGTAGGCCCAGTGCAACAGAGGTGCCGGGGAGGGCTGGGGTGGGGCAAGGGGAGGGGGTTTCTCACAGGCAGTGAGAGTCATTGTCTGCCTCCTCCTCCTCCCGGCGCTCGAAGGCGCTGTGGGCACGTTCCAGGTCTTGTATGACATTCAGCAGGCGGGCAGCAGCGGCCATCTGGCGGGAACAGCCTTGATCTGCAGAACAGAGGGAGAAGAGTGGAGTGAAGGAGAGGGGCACTGCGCCCCCAGTGCCCTCTGCAGGCACAGGCATGTGAGCGGGCCTTACAGCTCAGGACCAGCCAGGCCACAGGCTCACTCCCATGTCCAGCTACCCGCTGGGCTCACTTCCACTAGGCCTTGGAGCACGGGGCTCCAGGGACAGCTAGCACAGATGGGTCCCGGCCTGTGGGCCCTCACCTGGCCGCACGCCAGCTCAGGGTGGGCTGGAAGCCAGCAGGGCTGGAGAGGTTCACAAGGACAGGGAGCAGCCGGCAATGCTTTACATGGAGTCCCTGCCCAGTCCTCTGGGCCTGTGACATGGTCACTGGGTGGTGAACAGCGTGTGGGTGGGAGCTCCCCATCGGAGAATGGCTCAGAGCAGCAGTGAGGGAGCGTCAGCCCCAGCATCGCAGGACTCAGGCCTTCACCCAAAGCAGCAATCACCCCCCACTCATTCCCCAAACCCTCAGTGCAGTGCAGACCTGCCACCCCCCAACCCCAGTGCAGTGCAGAC
>ML677460.1:848934-928681 GCA_007922305.1 Dermatemys mawii | reverse complement strand
CGCTGACAGAGCTGGGGGAAGGGGGGAGCCCAGGGCTGGTATAGCAGGGGCGTGGAGGGGGCAGCCTGGGATCGAAAGGTGGTGGCAGAGAAGGGGAAAGTGGGGAGCCATGCGGGGGCAGAGCAGGCAGGGATTATGGGGCGCTGGCAGAGCTCCGCAGCAGAGACCCTGTCCATGCTCTGCCTGCCTCCCACTAGCGTGACCCTCCCGTCCCTGAGCTTGGCCCTAGTGCATGGCAGCGCACGGGTCTCCGTCCTCGAGTGCACTGGGCGGGACACACCTGCCACTCCGGGGACTTGGAGTAGGAGAGGGTCTCACTGCTCAGCCAGAAGTAGCGTTTCTTGAAGGTGAAGCGTGGGAGCAGGTGGAGCCCCTCAGCCTTGTGCTTGTGCAGGAAGCCCTCCTTGATGGTGACCGAGGGATGGAAGAGCGTCCGGGGCTGGGCCGCGCCCGCTGTGTGGAGAAGAGAGCGGGGTTATCACGTCCACCTGCCCCGGTGAATCGCCAGCACCTTCACCAGGCCAGGTTTCGCCTGACAGTGACCCTCTGGACCCGGGGAGAGGTTACTCTGGTGCCTATCTGCTGGTGAATCCAGGGTCTGCCTCACCTTCCTGCCCCATGCCAGGGCGATGACCCTCAGTCAATATTGGGCTCCGTGTGGAGACAGAGCCAGACTAAATGATTCTCTGCCCATACCGATTCCTGGCCAAGCACAGAGTGATCTGCCCCTGCAGTACCCTCAGCCCCCAACCACGGGAGCTGAGATGTCTGCAGTCAGCCAGTCAGAGCAGGCCTGGAGCGCAGGTAGCCGTGGAGCTGGGGGTACAGGCTGCTGAGACCTGAGGCACACACAGGAATTGTTCAGGGCAGTTTGGTCGCTCAGCGGGCAGGTGCCCGAGGCAGCAAACGGCCGGGGGCAGCATGCCAGGCGCTGTCAGGGCGGCTCTCAGGCGGCTTTCGGAGGCAGCTCCACCAAAGAGGGAAGAGTGTCAGAGCTGCCGCAGGTGTGTTCGGTGGATGCCTGCAGCAGCTCCGCCTCTCTTCCCTCTTCGGCAGAGCTGCTTGGGGCGGCAAAAAAGGTAGAGCCGGCCCTCACTAGTGTATTTGGGATGAGGTCCCAGGTGTGCTGTACCAGGATGGATAACAGGCTGGCTCTGGTCCTTTAACATCCTTCCCTGACCACACGCCTGCCTGCTGTGCTCACCCCTGGACCTGCACCACTCCCTATTCTACACCATTCAAGCCATGGACAGCCATGGTGTTGAGACCTGGGTACAGCCCCAGAGCGCCCTACATGGTTAGAGTATCACGTGGCCCCTGGTGCAGAGGTGAGACTGAGCTGTGCTCATCTGTGCCACAGGGACTCTGCCGCTGGGGTGTGTTTTAGAACCTGACTCAAACACTGTAAAATCTGAGGCCAGCGCATTAGGACAGCAGCAGCCATGAGCTAAGAAGCAGAAAGTCACATCTTTGCATTCCCTCTAAATTGCATCAAAACAATGTAATATCGGGCTGCTCCTGTCCTGATAGTGCCCAGCACCACCAGAGAAAGAGACAGATCGGAAGACACAGAGGCCAAACGTTGTCTGAAACATTCTGTCTGGCAAGGAAGGACTTCTCACCAGGTGTGATTGTGAAATCTATACTTCTATTGTTTTGTCTTCAGGGTCCCTACTCCTCTATTGTTTATCTGTCTGGTTTCTGTCTGCTTCTTTGATCATTTCTGCCTGGTGCATAATGAATTTTTGCAAGATTTAAATCAGCTAAAGTGGTGGGCTCTGATTGGGTAAAGAGTGGTTTTGTAATGGGCTAGGATAAGTGAAAACTGCTGGTTTGCAGGACTTTAGTTTACAGTGGTTGGTGATGGTAGAGCTATGTTTCAATTTAATAACTGGGGTCCAAAAGGAATTTCTTGGGAACCAACTTGTAGTGGGGCAGCTGCCCCACTCCAGGAAAAAAAGGGCTTAAAACAGCCCAGGAAAGGATTGAGGCTGGGAGCAAGCAGCTCCCAGGCTGATTTGAAGGGCAGCCCAGCAGAGGGCTGGGAATGAAAGCAGCTGGGGCGGAGCAGCCACAGCTGTGTCTGGGTCAATCAGGGCCCAGCTGGCCCTGATAAAAGGGCTGAGGGAGTTTGGTGAGAGAGAGTCTCCTCTGTCTGCAGAGGTAGACAGGCCTGGCTGCTGGGGGCTTGAGTAGGTACCTAGGGTGGAGCAGGGCTGGGGCAAGGCAAGAGGAGCTGGGGGAGCTCTGGCCTGGAAACCCCCAGGCTGCAGGACTTAGGGGCTGGCCCAACAAAGGGTCCTGGGGTTGCAGGGGACAGCCCAGGGCTCTAGAGGCAGAAGTCAGCAGGCCAAACCCCCCTTGCTAATGATGAATGGCAATGACACTGCAGTCTGCCCCAGTGAACAGGGGCAAGTGGTGACTGGCAGTTGCCTAGACTGAGGCAAAGTGGGGGTGGGGGTTCCCTGGGGAGGGGAGATCCTGAGACTGTGGGGTACTGCAGGGGTGCAGCACCCTTGGGAAGAGGGCACTGGGGTCCAGGGAGGGACACAGGGCCAGCAGCAAGCGGAACATCGGTCTGCGGGGGGGGGCTCTGGATGCTGGAGTGAGCTAATTCCCTGGATGACCAGCGGGAGGTGCCGCAGGGTGAGTTGCCGCTTTGCTACACAATTCCAGGGCATAGCCCAAGTTCAGAGCTGCCAAACCTCAACACCCTGCCAACTATATCGTGCAGAAGCTGGAGTCCCTGGCCAACCTGATCCTGGCTGGCCACTAGGAGAAGTTCGTCTGATTATGGGGAGTGGTGAGCACTGTGGGCTTGGCGTGTGTTCTGCTTAGGTAACTATTAATAAATAGACGTTAAGGATATTACTGTGCAAGGCACTTCCACTGGTGAAAGGCCCCTCAAACCTGCAGAAGATTATGCTGAGCCCTAGGAGCTGGGCAAGCTGAGAAAGTTACACCTTGTGCCCACAGCAAAGTAGAGGGGGGGTGCCATGGAGCGTGCAGGTTGTGGTGCCTGCTGCAAGATCAGCCCATGCTCTCCTCATGTCAGATACTATCGAGTTGTGTCCAGGGCCCATGACACAGGAGCTGTTCGTAGCACAGACAGGGCCCCAGATGACTAGGAGCTGCATGGCTGGGGGCAGCAGGTGAGGCTGTGGTAACTCAGGTGATCTCAAGAGGAAGCAGCTGATCTTCTGGTACCCAGTGGTCTCCCCACGCCACGCTCAGCCTGAGAGACAGGCTGAGCCCCCCAATCCTGGAGGATGTTTCCTAACCCCACATTCCCCTGGGGAACCCAGACCCTGCACTGGGGGCGGGGGGCAGGGAACATGGAGAGACCTCCCTCACTGCCTGGCAAGAACAGCTGATCTGAATCCCCTTTAAATACCAAACGCAACAGGGAACTGGTAGAAACACCATCAAGGACTGCATACTCCAGGCTCCATCCCACTCCATCCACCCCAGGTGCATGGTGCTGCTCAGCCCACGCCCTTTGCCGCTGACAGCACAGGTTTGCGTGGCAGGGTCTGGGTGGAAAGCCCAGTTTCCCCCCTTCCTCAGGGGCAAGGTGGAGGGGTGCAAGGGGCAGGAAGCGGTGGCTGCCCCAAGGGAGGGTGAGCTGGTAGGATCAGGGCCAAGATTCCTGAATGGGGCAGTAGGGAGATGGAATCCTAAGACTGAGTGCCACTTCCCGAGGGCGGGAAAGGGTCTAGGTCACGGTGCCAGCGCTCTCGCTCCAGAACAGACCAGCGGCTCCTCCAGCTCACAGGCCATGGCTGCGCGGCAAGAAGACAACAAGAGACTGAGCTGCTGCACAGCTGAGGGATCTGAGAGAGGGACCCTCCCAGTCCAGTGTCCTGCATGCGCTCCTCCCCCTCCAGAGACTGGACAGCAGCTAGCAGGGCTCCCTGCCCTCCCTCCCCTGGGGCAGAACCCCCATGGGACAGGAGTCCTGCACACCCTGACAGTCACCACAGCTCTGCTCCAGACTCCCTGCTGAGCCCCTCTCTGCTCCTCCCCTGCCTACGCCTGAGCGAGCCCAGCAGACTCACCTGCTTTGACAGCTGTCAGGTGGGATCGGGTCGGCGCACTGAGCTGGGGGAGCAGATCCCTGCCATGGCTGCACTGGACACACTGTAAGAAACACACCTTGCCCAGGGGGCCAAACCACCTCCCCTTCCTCCTGGTTGGAGATGGGGGCTGTCTCTCTCTCTCTGGGTACCAAAGGGACAATGGAGTTGGAGCTAAGTGCGGGCTGCAGACACCACCTAGCAAGCCCTGAACCCTTCCAAGGTTTGGCCCAGAGCCGGGCAGGACTGAGGGGTGTGACTGAGGGGCCAAGCGATCAGCTGGGTGTCCGTTTGACGTATCAGGCCGTGACACCCTGCCGCGGGCTGGACCAGTCACACCTGAGACCTGGTCACCTCTTTGCCATGCTAGTACCATGGCCAGGGCTGGTCTTACCACGAAGCAAACTGAGGAAGCTGCCTCAGGTGCCAGACTTGGGGGAGGGAGGCGCCACTCAGACCCAGAGTGTAGAAAATTGTGTCTGCTGCGGGTACATCTGTATTCTCTCTGCTCTGGATGCACAGAGATGGGGGAGGGCTGGGCTGGAGGAAGGAGAGCACAAGAGACATAACAGGCAGGCAGGAGAAAAGGTGAGAGGGAAGAACAGAGAGCAGCAGGAGTTGCAGGGACAAAGAGGAGGAGGAGCCTCTTCTGTACCTCTCTAGCACCCCAGGAGCCTGGACTGATTAACACCAGCTTCTCAGGGAGCTTCCTGTTCCCTGCTGCTTCCCTGGACCCACTTGAGGAGAACAGGCAGTCAACTGAAGTAGTAGGAGCCAGTTAGGCCCCTAAGACGCTGATATTTTCCCTCACTCAGGCCCTGCTACCAGCCTGCTTATTTGTCCCCTTCAACTGAGTGTAGAGAGCCACTATAGCTGGCCCAGAACAGCTGTCATGAGTGAAAGAAGAAAATGCCCCTTTGGGGCAGCATTCAGAAAAAGAAAGAAAAGCTTCCTTTGCTTTCTATCTAAGCAGGAAGGCGCTCTCCTGAGACACAGACATAAATGTTCACGATGAGCCTTCTGGCCCCTGTGAGGATGTGAGTGATGAGGAGATGCCTGATCTTCCAGTTAGTCCAGGGGTCTCAAACATGCGGCCCGGGGACCCGCATGCGGCCCGCGAAGCCCTTCCCTGTGGCCCACCAAGCTTCCTGGCGCCCCCCACCCCCGGTAGCAGTTTGTGAGAGGGAGGGACCAGAAGTGGAGGCTTCTCTGCTGCCTGGATGGGTCGCTGCCGATCCCCAGCTATCAGGCACTGCTGCTGCAGCTTCAATGAATGAGCTGGGGTGGCGCTTCGCAGGGGCCCTCTGCAGCAGTGGCCAGGAACGGTAAGCCACCCTCCCGCTTCCCTCTGCGGGAGGTTTACCGCTCCGTTCATTGACGCTGCAGCAGCAGCACCTGGAAGCTGGGGGTCAGCAGTGGCCCAGCGAGGGCGCTTCGCGGGAGCCCTCTGCAGTGGCGGCCAGGAGTGGTAAGCCAGGCTCCCCACTGCCCTCCAGCCTCCCTGTGCAGGAGGGAGTGGGGGGACATTTGGGGATGGGGAGCAGGGTTATGAGGGTGAGTGGGGGGAAGATTTGGAGATGGAGAACAGGGAGCTGGCTACAAGCATGAGTGGGGGGAGTTCTGGGGAACAGGGAGCTGGGTAACAGGGGTGAGTGGGTGGAGATTTGGGGACGGGGCACAGGGAGCTGGGTTACGGGGGTAAGTGGGGATGGGGAACAGGGTTGTGAGGATCAGTTTGGGAGAGGGAGACTTTATAAAATTATAATTGATATTAGGCTGAGATGGGCTGAAATTTCTGTCAGATTTATCAGCATGTTACATTTGAAAAAAGCTTGAATCATCTGAGGCTGGTAATTTCTTGTTTGTTTGCTTGTGTTTCCAGCTCTGGACTTCCTATATTGCTCTTGCTTTGTTTGCCAAACAGCTGCTGGCGGTGCCTAGCGCTTTCCAGGAGGGAGCGGGGAGCTGCGTGCTCAGAGGAGGAGGTGGGTCAGGGGCGGAACCTCATGGAAGGGGTGGAGTGGGGGCGGGAGCAGCAAGGGGGGCGTGTCAGTGATGCGGCCCTCGGGCCAGTGCACTAGTCCTCATGTGGCCCTTGTGGTCATTTGAGTTTGAGACCCCTGAGTTAATCTGAGTGCTGGTGACCTGGCAGCTACTGCAGCATCCATGTCTCCATCTCAAATGGATGTAACCATGCACATTCCGGAAGAAAAGTGTAGATCAGAGAAGAGTGTGGTGGAGATGCAAGAAACAGCTGCTGCTGAGTTAGTTCCTTCAGTCGAGATGATCCAGGACTGTGGACCCACTGGAGCAGTAGCCTGAGGGACTTCCTTGTACTGCATGGGCCACAGCAAGTGAAAAACTTCATGTTCCCCAAAGACAATGAAATAATCCAACACATTATTGGCGTGAAATCCCCAATGGTGACAAAGTGGAGTGGCTACAGCTTATGTACTCAAAAACCCAGAATGCTGCATACTGGTTTTGTTTAGAAATCTGGCATTCCATGAGAAGGCAGCAAAGCGCCAGAAAGCATTCCACAGGTGGAAAGAGCTTGAGATGAGACTAAGGTTAAAGGCCACCATAGATGATCAGCATCAAGAGAAGATTGCAGCAGAGTCTCTGTACCGGCAAAATGTTCTGAAAAGGCTCGTTGCCATTGTGAGAATGCTTGCTACTCAAAACCTAGCACTGCGTGGCACTGCAGATCAGCTGTATGTGCCAAATAATGGAAACTTCCTTAAAATTGTGGCTGAGTTTGATGCTGTACTCCAGGAGCATCTAAGAACAGTCACCACCCAAGAAATGTAAACAACATACCTAGGAAAAACAATTTAAAATGAGATCATCCAGTTAGTGGCAACAAAAGTCAAACA
Organism: Dermatemys mawii; assembly: GCA_007922305.1. Classification (NCBI taxonomy): domain Eukaryota; kingdom Metazoa; phylum Chordata; order Testudines; family Dermatemydidae; genus Dermatemys; species Dermatemys mawii. The sequence continues at coordinate 921,729 of ML677460.1, read as the reverse complement.
GAAGATTGTGGCAGATCTGCAGTCAGCAAGATATTACTCTGTTATTCTGGACTGCACACCTGACATGAGCCACACAGAACTAATGACTTTAATGGTGCATTTTGTAACAACATCAGAACCTAGTGAAAATGTCCCTGCAATGGTGACTGTCAGAGAGCATTTTCTAGAATTTATTGACATTGATGATACTACAAGAGAGGGTATGACAAATGTAGCTGGAAGATACGGGAATTGCGATGGCTGACATGAGAGGGCAGGGCTATGATAATGGTGCCAGCATGAGAGGAAAGAACAGAGGAGTGTGGACACGGATCCGAGAGTTAAACCCCCGAGCTCCTTTTTTGTCCCACGCAGTTCTCATTCATTGAACGTGGTGGTCAGTGATGCAGCATCAGCTTCTAGTGAGGCTGCTGAATTTTTTAATGTAATTCAGAGCATCTATTTTTCTCTGCCTTGTCCACATTAGGATTTTGACACCTTAGCCAAGTTAAAAACCTGCCTTTTCTTTCCCAGTGAAGCTATTTGCCAGATGGCAGAAGAATATTGAGGCTGGGCCCCTGGGTCCAGCTCCAGGCAGGGCCGGCTCCAGTTCACCAGCCAAGGAAGCACGTGCCTGGGGTGGCCCATTGTAAGGGGTGGCGTTCCAGCCAATCTTAGGGCGGCACAATTCATTTTTGTTGGGTTTTTTTGCTCCTGCAGCTCAAGCAGCCTTTTTTTTTTTGCTTGGGGTGGCAAAAAAGGTAGAGCCAGCCCTGGACAAAGCCTATCAAACACCAAATTAGGAAGACAGATGATGTTATGGAGGATAATGCTACGACAGGAACTGTTCATGGGAGAACAGTGGCAGAGGGAAATGGAATCACCAGAAACATACATAACTGCACATTTCTGGGTGGCTTAGTGTTGTGGCATGACATACTGTTTGAAATAAATGTAAGCAAGAGACCCCAAGGTGTTGACCTTGATATATCTGGATCAATGGTACAACTGGACAAAGCAAAGTCATACCAATAGTCTTACTGGCCAGATGAGGGATTTCAAAACGTTCTGAAGAATGCACAGAAGTTGGCAGAGGAACTTCACACTGAAGCAATTTTCCCACCCATTCAAGAACACGAGAGTTACCGAAAAAGATGACATTTTGATTACGAGGCATGGGATAATCCCATAAGAGACCCCAAACAACAATTCAAAGTTGAATTCTTTAACCAGGTGTTAGATTGTGCAATTCAGTCAGTTGATCGTTTCATGCAGCTCAAGGAACAAAGCAGTATATTGGGATGTTGTATAATATTCCAAAACTCCTCATTATACCTGAAGAAGACCTACACAAGCAATACAGGGCACTAGAGACAGTGTTGACACATGGTGACATGCATGATATTGATGCGAGTGATTTAGGTGATGAACTGAAAGGCCTTTCAAGATACATGTCAGCAGGATCAGTTCTGAAGGCTGTTCCGGAATATATGTGCACAGATAAGATGACCACCTTTTTTCTAAATACTTTTGTTGCTCTGCGCATACATCTAAAACTTCCTGTAACAGTTGCCAGTGGAGAACGCAGCTTCTCCAAGCTGAAGTTAATAAAAACCCACATCTACACTCCACAATGACACAGGAGAGGCTGGTCGACCTTGCAACCATCTCAATAGAGCATGAGCTGGCCCAGACTGTGGACCTTCGGGAAGTAGTTCAAATCTTTGCAACCAAGAAGGCCCGGAAAGCACCACTTCGATTATTGAAACAGATACAAATGTCAGTGTTTACTATGCAGACAAGAAAAGTTACATTTGCTGCTCGGGTGTTTGAAAGTTAAGCGTTACTTAAAATTTTTGAACAAGGCATTTTAAGTTGTTAGTTCTCCTTTATTGGGGTAGGCAGCAGAGCAGCACCAGGAGAGGAGTAGAACAGGAAGAAGGCAGAATTGAGACCTTTCAAAGTTTTGGCCCAAGCGAGAGTATCATTTGAGTTCCTCACCTCAGGTGCCAAAATGTTGTGGGCCAGCCCTGGCCGTGACTGTCTCCAGCCCCAGCGCACCCCGCTTCCAGCAAACGGAAGACTGGCTGAGCTCTGAGGCAAAGAAACATTCCCATGGTTGTCCAGTCAGAGAGCAGAAACACCACTATGTGACTGAGCTGACCAATGGCGGCAGACACACAGCTTAACTTGCAAACCAACTGGATCCAGGCTTCAGAATTTAGGGCCCATCTCCCCAGGGATTTCTGGCCCTGTGCAGGCCATGGAAGAAGGTGTGGCTCTGGCTGGGGGTGTGGGAAGGATGCCCTGTCTACTCCCAAAGGTGCTGCAGGCAGGGCTAAGTGCACCCAATTGCCCGGCTGTGGTTTCGATGCGGCTTCGAGGAGCTGAGACCCCCACATTTCCCCGCTGCCTGAGCTGGGTTGGCATGGGCCCCGCAGCCCAGAGGCACCACCCATGCTGGAGCCCCCTTGTTCTAAGCGCCGCCCTCTCCACACGTGGCAGTGTCAATATTGCAGCAAGTCGAGGGCAGGAAAGGGGGCGGCTCTGAAAGCCCCCCTCCCAGCGCATCAGGCACTCACCGCTCTCGCTGTCCACATCAACGAGCCTGTCCAGGAAATCTTTGACACGGGCGATGCTGGGAAGGATGAAGGGGTGTAGCGGAGCCATCCACTGCTCCTTGCCATGCCCCAGCTGCAGGCCAAGGTTGCCGATGCTCTGCACTGCCTGCCAGGGAGAGGAGCAAGGGGGGGTCACAGCGCAGCCATGGGATCTGCAGGACGTCTCTCCAGCCTGGCTCAAGCCCCACCAGGAGCTTTAGACCTTTTGCTGGACAAGGTTAGTACTATCCCAGGGCACGAGCGTCCCAAGGGAAAACCAGGCCAGGGGCTTCAGGGATGGAAATGATGAGATGCCATCTATGCTGCCTCTCCTTTGCCTGTATATTGCCCTTGGTACAGGGACCTGCCTGCCTGGCACGGGCTCTGAGTAGTACAGACGAGCACTAAGAACGTGAATGCATTGTCTTACAAGTGGAAAATTTGGAGAGATGTTCACCCATCTCCCCCGGCCTCCCCTCTGGCCCCAAGCAGAGCAAAAGGAAAGGAGAGTAGGGGAGGTTTTGGGTGGGATGCAGGGCGGGTCTGGGCAGCTTGGAGGAGGGAGTGAGAGAGGTAGGATCTGATGAGAAACAGTCAAATGAAAAAAGTCCCATTCAATTACATTGTGTAATGGCAGACAGCTAAAAAGTGACAAGTTTTTAAAGTGCTTATATACCAATGCTAGAAGTCTAAATAATTAGATGGGTGAACTAGAGTGCCTCATATTAAATGAGGATATTGATATATGAGGCATATCAGAAATTTGGTGGAATGAGGATAATCAATGAGACACAGTAATACCAGGGTACAAAATACATCCGAAGGACAGAACAGGTCATGTTGATGAGGGAGTGGCCTTATATGTGAAAGAAAGCATAGAATCAGCTGAAGTCAAAATCTTAAATGAACCAAACTGTACAGTAGAATCTCCTTAGAATCATAGACTATCAGAATTGGAATTGGAAGGGACCTCAGGAGGTATCTAGTCAAACCCTCTGCTCAAAGCAGGACCAACCCCAACTAAATCATCCCAGCCAGGGCTTTGTCAAGTCTGACCTTAAAAACCACTAAGGAAGGAGATTCGACCACCTCCCGAGGGAACCCATTCCAGTGCTTCACCACCTTCCTAGTGAAATAGTTTTTCCTAATATCCAACCTAAACCTTCCCCACTGCAACTTGAGACCATTGCTCCTTGTTCTGTCATCTGGTACCACTGAGAACAGTCTAGATCCATCCTCTTTGGAACCCACTTTCAGGTAGTTGAAAGCAGCTATCAAATCCCCCCTCATTCTTCTCTTCTGTAGACTAAACAATCCCAGTTCTCTCAGCCTCTCCTCATAAGTCATGTGTTCCAGACCCTTAATCATTTTTGTTGCCCTCCGATGGACTCTTTCCAATTTTTCCACATCCTTCTTGTAGTGTGGGGCCCAAAACTGGACACAGTACTTCAGATGAGGCCTCACAAATGTTGAATAGAGGGGAACGATCACATCCCTTGATCTGCTGGAAATGCCCCTACTTGTACAGCCCAAAATGCCATTAGCTTTCTTGACAACAAGGGCACACTGTTGACTCATATCCAGCTTCTCATCCACCATAACTGCTATGTCCTTTTCTGCAGAACTGCTGACTAGCTATTCGGTCCCTAGTCTGTAGCAGTGCATGGGATTCTTCCGTCCTAAGTGCAGGACTCTGCACTCGTCCTTGTTGAACCGCATCAAATTTCTTTTGGACCAATCTTCTAGTTTGTCTAGGTCCCTCAGTATCCTGTCCCTACCCTCCAGCATATCTACCACTCCTCCAAGTTTAGTGTCTTCTGCAAACTTGCTGAGGGTGCAGTCCACGCCATCCTCCAGATCATTGATAAAGATATTGAACAAAACCGGCCCTAGGACTGACCCTTGGGGCACTCTGCTTGATACCGGTCGCCAGCTAGACATGGAGCCATTGATCACTACCCATTGAGCCCGACGATCCAGCCAGCTTTCTATCTACCTTATGGTCCATTCATCCAACCCATACTACTTTAACTTGCTGGCAAGAATACTGTGGGAGACCGTAACAAAAGCTTTACTAAAGTCAAGGATTAACACCATCCACTGCTTTCCCCTCCTCCACAGAACCAGTTATCTCATCATAGATGGTAATTAGGTTAGTCAGGCATGACTTGCCCTTGGTGAATTCATGCTGACTGTTCCTGATCACATTCTTCTCCTCTAAGTGTTTCAGAATTGATTCCTTGAGGACCTGCTCCATGATTTTTCCAGGGACTGAGGTGAGGCTGACTGGCCTGTAGTTCCCTGGATCCTCCTTCTTCCCTTTTTTAAAGATGGGCACTACATTGGCCTTTTTCCAGTCATGTCCCCAATCATCATGAATTTTCAAAGATAATGGCCAATGGCTTTGCAATTACATCCGTCAAATCCTTTAGCACCCTCAAATGCAGTGCATCTGGCCCCATGGACTTGTGATCGTCCAGCTTTTCTAAATAGTCCTGAACCACTTCTTTCTTCACAGAGGGCTGGTCACCTCCTCCCCATGCTGTGCTGCTCAGTGCAGTAGTCTGGGAGCTGACCTTGTTCGTGAAGACAGAGGTAAAAAAAGCCTCTGTTTTCACAAACAGTGATTCCATGTTTAATAATAAGAATATAGCAGTAGGGATATGTTCCATTATCACACCTGACCAGGATGGTGATAATGACCGTGAAAAGCTCAGGGAGATTAGAGAGGCTATTAAAATAAAAAACTGAATAATAATGGGGGATTTCAACTATCCCCATATTGACTGGTTACATGTCACTCCAGGGCAGGATGCGGAGAAAAAGTTTCTTGACACCTTAAATGACTACTTCTTGGAGCAGCTAGTCCTGGAACCCACAAGAGGAGAGGCAATTCTTGATTTAGTCCTAAGTGGAGCACAGGATCTGGTTCAAGAGGTGAATATAGCTGGACTGCCTAGTTATAGTGACCATAATATAATGACATTAACATCCCTGTTGTGGGGAAAACACCACAGCAGCCCACCATGGTAGCATTTAATTTCAGAAAGGGGAACTACACAAAAATGAGGAAGTTAGTTAAACAGAAATTAAAAGGTACAGCATAAAAAGTGAAATCTCTGCTAGCTGCATGGAAACTTTTTAAATACACCATAATAGAGGCTCAAAACCTAATAAGAGAACCAAAAATGTTGTCAAGAATCAGAGGGGTAGCCATGTTAGTCTGGGATTGCAGAAGTAAAAAAAAGTCCTGTGGCACCTTAAAGACTAACTAAAGTATTAGAGCATAAGCTTTCGTGGGCTAATACCCACTTCATCGGATGCATGCAGTGGAAGTATCCAGGGGCAGGGATAAATAGGTAGGCAAGAACCAGGTTGGAGATAACAGGGTCAGTCCAATGAGGCTGAGCCAGCTTGTTATCTCTAATCAGGGAGGGTGAGGTATTCCTCTAGCACAGGGGTGGGCAAACTATGGCCCGCAGGCCAGATCCGGCCCGCGAGCCTGTCCCGTCTGGCCCCTGGTCAGGGAGGCTGCGCACTTCCTCCCCTCTCCCAGAGCTGCGCGCGCTGGCAGCGCTCCACGGGCTGGGACAGTGCGCTCGTCCCCTTCCCCAGAGCCGTGTGCATGGACAGCACTCTGGGGGTCGGGGCAGCACATTCCCCCCTCTCCCCCAGAGCCCTCACGGGCAGAGCTCTGGGGGCCAGGACAGTGCACTCGCCCCCCTCCCCCGGAGCCGTGCGCACATGGGCAGTGCTCTGGGAGTCAGGACAGCGCGCTCGTCCCCCTCCTGCAGAGCCGCGCGCGCTGGCAGTGCCCCAGGGGCCAGGGCAGTGCACTCGCCCCCATCCCCCAGAGCCACGTGCATGGGCAGCGCTCTGGGGGGCGGGGCTGTGCGCTCCCCCTTCCTCAGAGCCGCACCGAGCAGCCATGGTAAGTGGGGGGGTTCCAGGGTGGTGGTCGGGGGGGGACTCTGGAGGGGGCAGTAAGGGAGCAGGGTGGGTTGGATAAGCGGTGGGGTTGTGGGGGGGTGGTTAGAGGGCGGGAGGGTAGATAGGGGTCGGGGCACTCAGGGGACAGGGGAATTGGGTAAGGGGTGGGATCCTGGGGATGGTTAGGTGTCTCTAGAAGGGGCATTCAGGGGACAAGGTCGGGGGGTTGGATGGTTTGGGGATTCTGAGGGGGCAGTCAGGGAGTGGGAAGCAGAAGGGGGCCGGATTAGGGGCAGGGCCTTCCCTACCCGGCCCTCCATATAATTTTGCAAACCGGATGTGGCCCTCAGGCCAAAAAGTTTGTCCACCCCTGCTCTAGAAGCTGAATTGGAGGTGTGAACAGCAAGAGAAGAGAAACTGTTCTTGTAGCTAGCTAGCCATTCGTAATCCCTATTCAGTCCTGAGTTAATTGTATCAAATTTGCAAATGAATAGCAATTTCTCTTTGCAGTCTGGTCTTAAAGTTTTTTTGCTGCAATACAGTGACTTTTAAATCTGTAATTGTGTGTGCAATCTCCCTGCACCAATGTGACACCAATTTTTAAAGAGGGCTCCAGAGGTGATCCCAGCAATTACAGGCCAGTAAGCCTGACTTCATTACCAGGCAAACTGGTTGAAACTATAGTAAAGAACAGAATTGTCAGATACATGGATGAACATAGTTTGTTGGGGAAGAGTCAACATGGCTTTTGGAAAGAAAAATTATGCCTCACCGATCTTCTACAATTCTTTGAGGGGGTCAACAAGCATGTGGACAAGGGGGATCCAGTGGATATATGTACTTAGATTATTAGAAAGACTTTAACAAGGTCCCTCACCAAAGGCTCTTAAGCAAAGTAAACTGTCATGGGATAAGAGGGAAGGTTCTCTCATGGACTGGTAACTGCTTAAAAGATAGAAAAATAAGGGTAGGAATAAATGGTCAGTTTTCAGAATGGAGAGAGGTAAATAGTGGTGGTCCTCAGGGGTCTGTATTGGGCCCAGTCCTGTTTAACATAGTCATAAATGGTCTGGAAAAAGGGGTAAACAGTGAGGGGGCAATAGTTGCAGATGATACAAAACTTCTCAAGATAGTTATGTCCCAGGCAGACTGTGAAGAGCTGCAAAAGGATCTCATGAAACTGGGTGACTGGGCAACAAAATGGCAAATGAAATTTAATGCTGATAAATGCAAAGTGATGCACATTGGAAAAAAAAATCCTAACTAAACATATAAAATAATGGGGTCTAAATTAGCTGTTATTACTCAGGAAAGAGTCATTGTGGATAGTTCTCTGAAAACATCCATTAAATGTGCAGCAGTCAAAAAGATGAACAGAATGTTGGGACTCATTAAGAAAGGGATAGATAATAAGACAGAAAATATCATATGGCATCTCTATAAATCCACAGTACGCCCACACTTTGAATACTGCGTGCAGATGTGGTCGCCCCATCTCAAAAAAGATATTTTGGAATTGGAAAAGGTTCCGAAAAGGGCAACAAAAATGATTAGAGGTATGAAACGGCTTCTGTATGGGGAGAGATTAATAAGACTGGGACTTTTGACCTTGGAAAAGAGATGACCAGGGAGGGATATCTCACACTTTCTGAATTAGAATATCAGGGTTGGAAGGGACCTCAAGAGATCATCTAATCTAACCCCCTGCTCAAAGCAGGACCAATCCCCAACTAAATCATCCAATAGCGTTTTGCCCCATATCCCTAAATGGACTCTCAATGACTGAGCTCACAACTGTGCGTTTAGCAGACCAATGCTCAAACCACTGTGCTACACCTCCCCCCAGGCTATAAAATCATGACTGGTGTGGAGACAGTAAATAAGGAAGTGTTTTTTACTCCTCATAACACAAGAACTAGGGGTCACCCAATGAAATTAATAGGCAGCAGGTTTAAAACAAACAAAAGGAAATATTTCTTCACACAACGCACAGTCAGTCTGTTAAACTCTTTGCCAGAGGATGTTGTAGGGTGACCAGACAGCAAGTATGAAAAGTCAGGACAGGGGGTGGGGGTAATAGGTGCCTATATCAGACAAAGCCTCAAATATGAAATCGGGACATCTGGTCACCCTAGGATGTTGTAAAGGCCAAGACCATAAGAGGGTTCAAAAAAGAACTAGATAAATTCATGGAGGACAGGTCCGTCAACAGCTATTAGCCAGGGTGGGCAGACATAGCGTCCCTAGCTTCTGTTTGCCAGAAGCTGGGGCACCTGGCATTGGCCACAGTTGGAACACAGGATACTGGGCTAGATGGACCTTTGGTCTGACCCAGCGTGGCCATGCTTCTGTTCTTATGTGCTCCTACTTCTTTCCTTCTCCTCACATTGCCCTCTCCCCTCCTCCCCACTGCCACTTTCCTTCATTCTCTGGAACATTCACTCCCACTCCTTACGGTAACTGACCATGGGAACAATGTATTGAGGGTTGGGTGGATGGATTCTCCATCATTTGCAATTTTTAGCTCAGGGTTGGATATTGTTTAAAAAGATCTGTGTGGGGTTATGGCAGGGAAATAATATGGTCTGGGCAAGACAGAGGTCACAAAGGGCTGTCTGGCCTTGGATAGCATCCCCTGCCCCACCTCTCACCCTGCCACAATCCAGCACAAGGGGGTGCCAGCCCCCACTCTGGGGGAAGAGACCCCTGCATACAGTGGCACTGGTGCAGCAGAGTTGCCAATCACAGGTGAGCCCAGAGTGGATTTGACTGTGTGTAAGAGGGAGCTGGCCTGAGGGTGCGGGGTCCTTACTGGGAGGCCTCACAGAGGGCAGCGTGATTGAGGTTCATGTGAGTTCACTCAGCCCACTATCCATGTTGGCAGCTCAGCTCCAGGGTCAACCCAACTGGGCCTTATGACACCAGGACAAGCACAGGGGTTTCTCCAGCCCAGGGTGGGGCAGCTCCAGATTGCAGTGGAGCATGGGCCTCCCAAACACAGCACTTCTTTCTTCCACCTCGATTCGGTGATTAAAAGCAACGGGCGGCCCAGTGAGTTCAATGGGGCTACACTAATTTACACCGGCGGAGGGTCTGCCCCAAAAGACGTAAAACACTTTCCACCAAGAAATCACTATATCTAATCACTGCACCTTTCCCACAGATGCGCTGATCATTGAGCGCAATCAGCTGTCAGGCTGCCCGGATGGTGCAGACTCCAGTACAGACCCAGTAGGTCAGAGATCCTTGCCAGCCAAGGACAAGCATCTGCAGAACACTAAGAAAGACGCCAGCTGCAACAAACCCTCTCTGACCCTGTACCCGGGCAAGGCTCATTCTGCCCCCTATTTGGATAACTGCTCTGGTGGCGTAATCCAATGGCCACCATAGCCTTTTCTGTTTTGAACGGGAGCTGGAGCAGGTCTTTATCTGCTGCTGGATGGCTGATTATATATGATGGTGTCAGGTTTGATGGCTCGCTATGATACAAGGAGTTCCTCTTTTAAGAGAGTCATGGAATTTAGGGCCAGAAGGGACCATCAGATTGAGTCTACCGTCTTGTAGATCACAGGCCTTTACATTTCACCCAGTTACCCCTGCATGAGCCCAGTCAGTTGGATTTGGCTAAAGCAACTTCCAGAGAAGCAACGAAGCTGCATTTGAGGACAGCCAGAGATGGAGGATCCACCACTTCCCTTTGCAGTTTGTTCAAATTGTTAATTGCCCTCACTGTTAAACATTGGTGCCTACTTTCTAATGTGAAGTTGACTGGCTTCAGCTTCCAGCCATTGGTTCTTGCTCTCCTTTCTCCTTGCTACATTAAAGAACCCTTTAATCCATGAAGGATCCAGGAATCTTCTCTCTATGAGGGTACTTAGAGGCTGGAACCAAATCACAGCTTGACACATGGGACATCTTGGCCAGATCTTCCAAACTGGCATAGCTCCCCTGAAACCAGTGCTGATTCACACCCGCTGAGAACCCTGCCCACAAGATTTGGGCTTATTTTGCCCTTTGTGGATTTCTCCACTAAGAGAGGGTGCTATCCAAGGCACTCTGACATGTTACAGCACAGCCTCACAGGGATCAGACAAGCAGTCAAACAGCATGAAAACTCATCACAAACCAGGAGGTTCCCCCTCCTCCCCCACCCTACTGTGTACCTTGGCCAACAGCAAAAGTGTGCGGCTGGTCCGGGAGTCGGCATGCTGGTCGCGGAGGTTGAACAGCTTTGGTGTCAAGATTGCAGGAGCGAAGAAGCGGAGGAATAAGAACCCACTGATGGCTATGTACTTCACATCCTAAGAGAGGATCAGAATTTCAACCGCCAGCATCAGCAGCCACCTTCCAGAATATCATTCAATGAACAAAGAGTTCCCGCTGGCTTGCAATCTAAATTGGACTTTGGTTTAGATTTAGGAAAACAACAAAGAACATTAGTCAAGTATCCGAGAGAGAGAGAGAGAACATCATGTGCATTCCCTCAGAAATATGTGGGAACAACTTGGAGAACAAAATCTATCCAGTGTGTTTAATATGGCCCCATTACTACAGCATCTGAGTGCCTTCACCATCAGTAGTTGGTCAGTTGGGATTGTGGGTCTGGGGACTTTGTTGTCTGAGCCTTTGATCCCTGGATAATCTTTGATCAGCCTCAATCAGCCTTGTGATTGCCCTCCCCTGTGTGGTTAATGAGTGGGTAGGGCTGACCTAGGAGAGAAGGCTTAAAAGCCAGAGGAAAGGCCAGGTCTACACTGAGGGGAGGGGAGGTCAACCGAAGATACACAACTTCAGCTACGTGAATAGTACCTTAGTAAACGTATCTTAGGTTGATTTACCTGGGTGTCCTCACGGTGACGAGTTGACCGCTGCCGCTCCCCCGTCGACTCCACTTCCACCTCTTGCAGCAGTGGAGTTCTGGAGTCGACAGGGAGCATTCTTGGGGATCAATTTATCATGTCTCCCTAGACACGATAAATCGATCACTACCTACCAGTTGGTCGGGTAGTGTAGACATACCCTAAGTGACCAAGAGAGCTAGAGAACAGTGCAGTTTGAAAGGCAGTTGTAATAAAATGGTTAGGAAGTGCTGCCTCGCCAGTACCAACACTGCTCCTGTCTCCTCCACCTGCACCTGTATCCAGACAGACAACCTGACCATGGATGCCTCTACCCACATCCTGGTCCGGATTTGCAGAGACTGGCCTGCATTTCCCACTCTGAGAGCCAGGCTGGGGGGACTGTCCAGTATGAAAGGGGCCTGCTTTCAGGAAGCAGGTGGGAGAGCTACAGGAGGAGGTGGCAGGGCTGAGGAGCATCTGTGCCCAGGAGGAGTTCATTGTGAGTATTCATGTGGAGACATCCAAGGCTGAGGAAGCTATCCAGCTACAAACTACTGCTGTCACACCACCAGGGGAGAAGGACATGGATCTGTCACAGGGAGGACACTGGCTGTGGTTACTTCTGGCAGAAGGCAGTGCTCCACCCCTTCTCCCAACCCACTCCCCATAATGATGAAGAACTGTTATGTTGCCCTGGTAACAAGCCATGAGAATCACCCCCAAAGATGGAGGAGGAAAAGCCATGTACCACTAGGCTGGGAGGATCGCAGCCACCACTCCCACGCGGAAACATAGGGTAGTGGTGGTTGGTGACTCTCTTCTGAGGACGGAGGCATCCATCCATCTGTCAGCCTAACATGGCATCCCAGGAGGCATGCTACCTGCCAAGGGCCAATATCCAGGACATTATGGAGGAACTGTTGAGGATCATCTGGCCCTCTCACTACTACCTCATGCTACTCATCCACACAGTGAGTTATCTTAAGTGCCTATACACAAATGCAAGAAGCCTGGGAAACAAGCAGGGAGAACTGGAAGTCCTGGCACAGTCAAGGAACTATGATGTGATTGGAATAACAGACTTGGTGGGATAACTCACATGACTGGAATACTGCCATTGATGGATATAAACTGTTCAGGAAGGACAGGCAGAGTAGAAAAGGTGGGGGAGTTGCATTGTATGTAAGAGAACAGTATGACTGCTCAGAACTTGAGTACGAAACTGCAGAAAAACCCAAGAGTCTCTGGATTAAGTGTGAGCAACAAGGCTGATGTCGTGGTGGGAGTCTGCTATAGACCACCAGACCAGGGGGAGGAGATGGATGAGGCTTTCTTCCAGCAACTAAGAGAAGTTACTAGATCACAAGCCGTGGTTCTCATGGGAGACTTCATTCACCCTGATATCTGCTGGGAGAGCAATACAGCGGTGCACAGACAATCCAGGAAGTTTTTGGAAAGTGTAGGGGACAATTTCCTAGTGCAAGTGCTGAGGGAACCAACTAGGGGCAGAGCTCTTCTTGACCTGCTGCTCACAAACCATTAAGAATTAGTAGAGGAAGCAAAAGTGGATGGGAACCTGGGAGGCAGTGACCATGAGATGGTCGAGTTCAGGATCCTGACACAGGGAAGAAAGGAGAACAGCAGAATATGGACCTTGGACTTCAGAAAAGCAGACTTTGACTCCCTCAGGGAACTGATGAGCAGGATCCCCTGGGAGAATAACATGAAGGGGAAAGGAATCCAGGAGAGCTGGCTGTATTTTAAAGAATCCTTATTGAGGTTACAGGAACAAACCATCCCGAGGCGTAGGAAGAATAGTAAATATGGCAGGCGACCAGCTTGGGTTAACAGTGAAATCCCTGCTAATCTTAAATGCAAAAAAGAAGGGTATAAGAAGTGGAAGATTGGGCAAATGACCGGGGAAGAGTATAAAAATATTGCTCAGGCATGCAGGAGTGAAATCAGGAAGGCTAAATCACACTTGGAGTTGCAGCTAGCAAGGGATGTTAAGGGTAACGAGAAGGGTTTCTTCAGGCATATTAGCAACAAGAAGAAAGTCAAGGAAAGTGTGGGCCCCTTACTGAATGAGGGAGGCAACCTAGTGACAGAGGATGTGGAGAAAGCAAATGTACTCGTTTTTTTTTGCCTCTGTCTTCACGAACAAGGTCAGCTCCCAGACTACTGCACTGGGCAGCACAGCATGGGGAGGAGGTGACCAGCCTTCTGTGGAGAAAGAAGTAGTTCAGGACTATTTAGAAAAGCTGGATGAGCACAAGTCCGTGGGGCCGGATGCGCTGCATTTGATGGTGCTAAAGGAGTTGGTGGATGTGATTGTAGAGCCATTGGCCATTTTCTCTGAAAACTCATGGTGATCAGGGGAGGTCCCAGATGACTGGAAAAAGGCGAATGTAGTACCCATCTTTAAAAAAGGGAAGAAGGAGGATCCAGGGAATTACAGGCCAGTCAGCCTCACCTCAGTCCCTGGAAAAATCATGGAGCAGGTCCTCAAGGAATCAATTCTGAAGCACTTAGAGGAGAGGAAAGTGATCAGGAACAGTCAGCATGGATTCACCAAGGGCAAATCATGCCTGACTAACCTAATTGCCTTCTGTGATGAGATAACTGGCTTTGTGGAGGAGGGGAAAGCAGTGGATGTGTTATTCCTTGACTTTAGTAAAGCTTTTGATACAGTCTCCCACAGTATTATTGCCAGCAAGTTAAAGAAGTATGGGCTGGATGACTGGACCATAAGGTGGACAGAAATCTGGCTGGATCATCGGGCTCAACGGGTCGTGATCAATGGTGCCATCTCTAGTTGGCAGCCAGTATCAAGCAGAGTGCCCCAAGAGTCAGTCCTGAGGCCGGTTTTATTCAATATTTTTATCAATGATCCGGAGGATGGTGTAGACTGCACTCTCAGCAAGTTTGCTGATGACACTAAACTGGGAGGAGTGGTAGATATGCTGGAGAGTAGGGATAAGATACAGAGAGACCTAGACAAATTAGAAGATTGGTCCAAAAGAAATCTGATGCGGTTCAACAAGGACAAGTGCAGAGTCCTGCACTTAGGATGGGAGAAGCCCATACACAGCTGTAGACTAGGGACCAAATGGCTAAACAGCAGTTCTGTAGAAAACGACTTAGGGGTTACAGTGGATGAGAAGCTGGACATGAGTCAACAGTCCAAGAAGGCTAATGGCATTTTGGGCTGTATAACTAGGAGCATTTCCAGCAGATCGAGGGATGTGATCGTTCCCCTGTATTCGACATTGATGAGGCCTCATCTGGAGTACTGTGTCCAGTTTTGGGGCCCACACTACGGGAAAGATGTGGAAAAATTGGGAAGAGTCCATCAGAGGGCAACAAAAATGATTAGGGGGCTGGAGCACATGACGTATGAGGAGAGGCTGAGAGAACTGGAATTGTTTAGTCTACAGAAGAGAAGACTGAGGGGAGATTTGATAGCTGCTTTCAACTACCTGAAAGGGGGTTCCAAAGAGGATCGATGTAGACTGTTCTCAGGGGCACTAGATGACAGAACAAGGAGTAATGGTCTCAAGTTGCAGAGGGGGAGGTTTAGGTTGGATATTAGGAAAAACTTTTTCCCTAGGAGGGTGGTGAAGCACTGGAATGGGTTACCTAGGAAGGTGGTAGATTATCCAACAAGTTCTTGGAATGTATTGGAGACCAATTTTTCTTTCAGAAGGTGGAAAAAGCCATCGGGGAGAGGCTGTTCTAGATTTGATTTTGACAAATAGAGAGAAACTGGTTGAGAATTTGAAAGTGGAAGGCAGCCTTGGTGAAAGTGATAATGAAATGGTAGAGTTCATGATTCTGAGTCCTTGTCTACACTGGCGAGTTTCTGCACAGTAAAGCAACTTTCTGTGTTGTAACTCCCAAGGTTTACACTTCCAAGCCACTTAGTGCACAGAAACTGCGCAGTTGCAGGGCTGTAAAAAAAACACCCCAACAAGAGGCGTGCAGCTTTCTGCACCTGGGCTATAGACACCTTGGTCAATTACAGTGCTGCGATTGGCTTCCAGGAGGTGTCCCACAATGCCTGTTCTTGCCTCTCTCTGGTCATCGGTTTGAACTCCATTGCTCTGTCCTCAGGTGTCGAATCATGAATCCGACCCCTTCAATTCTTTGGGAACTTTGAAAGTCCCCTTCCTGTTTGCTTGTGCAGTGGTCTCAGAGCATCTTTCCAGGTGGCCATGCCTACTCCACGCAGCAGGCGATCCCCCGTTTGGAGCAATGCTGAGCAGCTAGACCTCATAAGCATTTGGGGAGAGGAGGCTGACCAGTCCCAGCTGTACTCCAGCCATAGGAATTAAGATACCTATCGACAGATTTCATGATGTATGATAGAAAGGGGCCGTGATCGGGACACGCTGCAGTGCAGGGTCAAAATGAAGGAGCTGCGGAACGCCTACCACAAAGCGCAAAAGGAAAACCGCCACTCCGATGCTCCACCCATGAGCTGCTGGTTCTGTAAAGAGCTGGATGCGATACTTGGTGATGACCTCACCTCCACTGCGAAAGCCACTGTGGATACTTCGGTAGTTCGTGTGCCAGTTGAGAGCGGACCGAGCCAGGAGGAGGAAATCTTGATCATCTGCTCACCCTCGGCAGTGAGATATCTTGCATAATCAACACAGCGTATGGAAAACATGGGGACCGTAACGATTATAAGCCCCCCGTACAGTGCTGGCTCTCCCCAAGAGCCATGTGCCCAGTGTACAATATGGTCCTGTATAGTGGGGCGACTCCCACAGAACAGGGGTTAAAAGCAGCCCTGGAGAGGGTTGTGGCTGGGAAAAGCCTAGTGGGGAAGCAGCCACAGCTGTGGCCAGCTCAGTCAGGGCGCAGCTGGCCCTTCTAGCGGCACGACGACTCACCTCTGTGGCGCCTCCTGCTGGTCGTCCAGGAATTAGCTTTTCCATCTCGGAGCGCCCTCTGCAGGCTGGTGTCTCGCTGTCCACTGGCCCCATGTCCCTCCCGGACCCTGGCGCCTCTTTACCTGGGGTGCTGCCCCCTGGCAATACCCCCACACTCTGCCTCTGGGTCTCTCCTCCTTGGGGAACCCCCAACCCTCTAATTCCCACCTGGCTATTGCCAGTCATCACCAAGCCCCCGCTCCTTGGGGCAGACTGTAGTGTAAGAACCAGACATCATAAGCAAGAGGGGGGGTGGCCCTGCTGCCTTCCCCTGCAGCCCAGTACCTTTTAGGCCTTAGTATCAGGCCACAACGTGGGAGGATGCCAGGCCTGAGCTCCCCAGCTCAGCCTGCCTCTTCCCCAGCACTGCTCCATCCTCAGTACCCTTTGCCTCAGGCAGCCAGGCCCTGCCCTTTCAGAAGCTAGAGCAAGAATGTCCAGCTCCTCCTTCCCAGCCCTTTTTTCTTATTCTTTAACAGTCAGGCCCTACTCCCTCCCAGCCTGGCGAGAGAGAGACTGCAGCACCTGGCCACAGTCCTCTTATCAGGGCCAGCTGGGCCCTAAGTGACCCAGCCACAACTGTGGCTACTATTCCAATCAACCTTTTTGTGATTTCCCCAGCCGCAGCCCTCTACAGGGCTGCCTTTTAACCCTTCCAGGGTTGGAGCGGTAACCACTCCGCTACAGCCCTTGTGTAGCGAGGCGGTCTGGTGCCCAACCACCCCGCAGAGGACCGAGCCTCCCCAGAGGCAAGAGGGGGCGGAGCTGGAGAAACCTGCGCCCCTCCCCCAGAGGTCAGCTGGCCAACCCAGAAGTATAAAAGCTCGGCCCCGGAGCTCACTTCGGAGGGAGCCAGCGGAGGGGCCAGAGGCTACAGCCAGAGCTCCTGAACGGGGAGCCCCAGTGACCCAGCCGGAGCCCGGGAACTGGCCGAGCCTGCCCTGCGCCCGCTACCCGGAGGAAGAGGGACCGAGCCTCCCCAGTCCAGGCTACCCCGAGGAGCTGCTGCCTCTGCCTCCAGACAGCGACTCGGAGGAGCCCATGGAGGTCACCGCGCCTCCCCAGGTACCCTTTGAGGGGGAGTTTGGAAGTGGCCCGGGGAACGAGTCTGAACCGATGTCAGTGTGTTGCGGTCCGGATCCCCACTGACTGCAGCTGGCCTGTTACCGCTGCTAGGGCCCCGGGCCGGGACGCAGTGGAGCGGGTGGGCTTGCGTCCCCCCTGCCACCCTTAACCATGGGTGGCAGTCTCCCCCTCAGCCAGACGCCAGTGCTAGCTGTCTGGTACTGCTCAGCCCCTGCTTGAGGGTCTGAGCCCCTGACTCTCCCCTGTGTTTGTGGCCCGCCCTGCCTCAGGGCCTGGGCCTTTCCAAACTGTTGTTGCTCAGCCCCTGCTTGAGGGTCTGAGCCCTGACCCTACCCTGTGGGTGGGTTGCCCGCCCGGCTTTTGGGCTGAGGCGGGCTGAACTGACGCTGCTCAGGCCTGGCTGAGCACTTGAGCCCCGGGCCCGGGTATTCCCCAACCCGGCTGAGGGGTGTGTAGCGAGGTGGTGTGGTGCCCAACCGCCCCACAGAGGGACGAGCCCCAGTGGCGACCCCCCTACACCTTATAAGAGGGTTGTGGGCCAGGAGCTATGGGGAGTCTCACTCCAGACCTAGAGTGGGAAGGTTTAAGTGCCTGAGAGTAAGGTAGATGAAACTGGAGCAGAGCAGGGGAATAGGGCAATGGGAGCTGGGGAGCTCCAGCCTGGTAAACTCCCAGGCTGCAGGCCTTGGCAAAGGCCTACACAGGTAGTGGGGTTGCAGCGATGCAGCCCAGGATTAGGCAGAGGCAGCTGGTCCACCCTCCCTGCCAATGATGAGTGGCCATGACTGCAGTTGCCCCAGTGAATGGGGCTAGATGACGACTGGCAGTAGCCACTGTGGCAAGTTGGACTTAGAAGGTTGGAGGTTCCTCTGGGAGGGAAAACCCAGAGTAAGGGGGTACTGCGGGGGCAGCACCCCAATGAAAAGGGGCACCGGGGTCCAGGACGGACACAGGGGCCAGCACCAGGTGACCCACCAGCCAGCAGAGGGCGCACCAAGTGCTGAAAGAGGTAATTCCCAAGAAGACCAGCAGGAGGCGCTGCAGCAGTGACTCCTCCTTTCGCTACATCCTGGAACACTGATTTCCCCTGTCCCTGCAGTTACTCACCATTTTGGGGGTCTTGTGGCTCATGTCTGCTTGCCCGGGGTCAGCCAGTTAACGACAGGTGTATGAATAGTGGTTGGGTTTTAAATCACTGAATCAGTGGTCTGTGTGTTGCAAACAATACTGCTTCTGTAAAATGTTGTGTTTTGGCTTCACAGATATGACCTTGGGAGCCCAGCCTCCCTCTTTGTTATTGCCAGCTGCACAGAATTAGAAAGTGGCCGCGAAGAAGAGGACTTTCTGTGTGATGTCATGATGCGCTCCACAGCCAAAAAACAAGAACTGAAGTAGTGGCAGGACAGCGAGAAGAGGAACCAAAAGGAGAATGCGGCGCACCAGAACGAAGCCACAGAGCAGCTATTCAAAGTTATGGTGCCCCAAACAGACACACTCCAGGCGCTACTCGTACTGCAAACCAAGCAGCTCTACACCCGCCCTCCCCTGCAACCACTGTCACAAAACTCTTTCCCATGCACGCCTCAGACACTGCCAATACACTCTTATCAACGTCCTGGCTCCCGTCTGCATTCCACTTCTGCCCCATCACAGTCCAGCCCTGCGGACTCCCAGAACCCACTGCGGTCAACACCCATCCCTCTGCAGTTTAGCCCTGCTGAAGTACAGTACCTGCTGCACTGTACTTCAAAGGATGGATATGATCTCTGGACATACACATATCTTTAATCGTCCTGGAACCCCACCTCCTCCTGGGATCCTCCCTTCCCCCATCCCACACAATGCTAATGTGTTTTTTTCTCTCCTCCAGCTGTTGATTTTTTAAATAAAGAATTGTGTTGGTTTGAAAGCAATCTTTAGTCCATTAATTTTGAAAGCACACAGAGCCCTGCGAAGTAACAAGCAATTTTCTTAAACCTTCATGGTGCATTGTCTGCACCAATCACAATCACCTCCTAGTATTACAGGCACTGCACTCCCGAGCATAGCAACAAATATTAGTGGATTTCAGCTTCAAATTGCTGCCTCAAGGCATCTCTGATCCTTACGGCCCCACGCTGCCCTCCTTTAATAGCCCTCGTCTCTGGCTGTTCAAATTCAGCCTCCAGGCGCTGAGCCTCAGCGGTTCAGCCCTAAGTGAAGCCTTCGTCTTTCTCTTCACAAATATTATGGAGCGTACAGAACAGCTATAAGCATAGGAATGTTGTCATTGGCCAGATCCAGCTTCCTATACAGGCATCACCAGCAGGCCTTTAAATAGCCAAAAGCACACCCAAAAGTCATTCTGCATTTGCTCAGCCTGTTGTTGAACTGCTCCTTGCTGCTGTCAGGGTGCCCCGTGTCATAAGCCACGGCATCAAAAGGTAAGCAGCATCTCCCAGGGTCACAGTGGACATTTCAATTTCCCCTACAGGTATCTTCTGATCTGGGAAGAAAGTTCCAGCTTGCAGCTTCCTGAACAGTTCGGTGTTCTGGAAGATGTGTGCAGCATGCACCTTTCTGACCAGTCTGCATCAGTGTCCATGAAACTCCCATGGTGATCCAGAAGTGCCTGGAGAACCATAGAGAAATACCCCTTCTGAGTAATGTACTCAGTGGCTAGGTGGTCTGGTGATAGAATTGGAATATGCGTCCTATCTATTGCCTCTTTACAGTCAGGGAAGCCATCCACAATGCAAAGCCATCCACAATGTCATGCACATTGCCCAGAGTCACAATTTTTCAGAGCAGGATGCGATTAATGGCCCTGCACACTTCTGTCAACACGGGTCCAATGGTTGACTTTCCCACTCCGAACTGGTTAGCGACTGATCAGTAGCAGTCTGAAGTAGCCAGCTTCAACAGTGCAATTGCCATGCCCTTCTCCAACGACAGGGCAGCTCTCATTCTCATGTCCTTGTGCCGCAGAGTGGGGGTGAGCTCATCACACAGTGCCATGAAAGTGACTTTCCTCATCTGAAAGTTCTGCAGCCACTGCTCGTCATCCCAGATGTGCATGACGATGTGATCCCACCACTCGGTGCTTGTTTCCCAAGCCCAAAAGCAGCGTTCCACTGTGGCCAGCACCTCCATGAATGCCACAAGCAATCTCCTGCCGTAGCTACTATGTGTGGCAAGATCAATGTGTCACTCCTCTTGCCTTTGTAGTTTCAGGAATATCTCCACTGCTACTTGTGGTGTATTAGTGAGTGAGCAGCATACTGGTCAGCAGTTCGGGATCCATTCCTGCAGCCCGAAGAGGCAGAGCGCGCAGGGCACAAACCTTTGAAAAATGGCGCCAAATGCAGATGGAAACAGGGATTTCTGGGATGCGAAGCAATGCATCATGGGGCATTGGGACAGGACCCAGGATGCCCCAGGACCCACTCTGCCTTCCCACAACTCTAAGGCATAGAAGAGGAAGAGATGCTTTGTGGGATAGCTGCACCACAGTGCACCACTCCGAATACCGCTGCAAGTGCTGCTAATATAAACACGCAGCTGACCGCGTGACCACACAACAGCGGTTTCCCTTCAGCCTTCTCTGAGTGGCGCTGTAACTGCCAGCACTGTAACTCTGCCAGTGTAGACATACCCTAAGGAATGGTAGGAGGGAAAACAGCACAGGAAAGATAATGAATCCATTATCAAGAAGGCAGACGTTATCAAACTCAGAGAGTTGGTAGGTAAGATCCCAAGGGAAGCAAATCTAAAGGGAAAAACATTTCAGGAGAGTTGCAAGCTTTTCAAAGAGGCATTATTAAGGACACAAAAGCAAACTATCCCACTGCATAAGAAAGATAGGAAGTATGGCAAGAGAGCATCCTGGCTTAACCAGGAGATCTTCAATGATCTGAAATTCAAAAAAGAGTCCTACAAAAAGTGGAAACTAAGTTAAATTACAAAGGATGAATATAAATAAATAACACAAGTATGTGGGGACAAAATCAAAAAGGTCAAGGCACAAAATGAGACTAAACTAGCTAGAGACATAAAGGGTAACAATAAAACATTCTACAAATACATGAGAAGCAAGAGGAAGACCAAGGACAGGACAGACCCATTACTCAATGAGGGTGGGGGAGGGGAACTATAACAGAAAATAGAGAAATGGCAGAAGTGCTAAGTGACTTTTTAGTTTCAGTTTTCACCAAAAAGTTTAGTAGTGATTGGACAGCTGATGTCATGAATGCTGGTGAAAATGAGGTAGGATCAGAGGCTAAAATAGGGAAAGAACAAGTTAAAAATTACTTAGACAAGTTAGATGTCTTCAAATCAGCAGGGCCTGATGAAATGCATCCTAGAATACTCAAGGAGCTGACTGAGGAGATATCTGAGCCATTAGCGATTATCTTTGAAAAGTTCTGGAAGACGGGAGAGATTCCAGAAGACTGGAAAGGGCAAATCTAGAGCCCATCTATAAAAAGGGGAATAAGGACAACGCAGGGAATTACAGACCAGTCAGCTTAACCTCCGTACCGGAGAGGTAATTGAGCAAATAATCAAGCAATCAATCTGCAATCATCTAGAAGAGAATAAGGTGATGAGGAACAGTCAGCATGGATTTGTTAAGAACAAACAAGGTAATAAGCCTTGTGAATAGGGGGAAAGCAGTAGATGTGGTAGATCTTGACTTCAGTGTTTGCAAAAAGCTGGGAATGGGTGACGGGACGGATCACTTGATGATTCCCTGTTCTGTTCATTCCCTGTGAGGCACCTGGCCTTGGCCACTGTCAGAAGACAGGAGACTGGGCTAGATGGACCTTTGGTCGGACCCAGTATAGTGTTTTGATGTTTTGATATTATCTTTTCATAAACAAACTAGAGAAATACAACCTAGATAAGGCAGGTGCATAACTGGTTAGAAAAGAACAGTTATCAATGATTCACAGTCAAGCTGGAAGGACATATCAAGTGAGTCCGTTTCTGTTCAATATCTTCATCAATGATTTAAATAATGGCCTAGAGAATACACTAATAAAGTGTGCGGATGATACCAAGCTGGGAGAGGCTGCAAGTGCTTTGGAGGACAGGATTCAAATTCAAAATGATCTGGACAAACTGGAGAAATGGTCTGAAGTAAACAGAATGAAATTCAATAAGGACAAATGCAAAGTACTCCACTTAGAAGAATAGGTGCTGGACCTACAGGTTGATTGAAGTGGTTTCCATTATATAAAGGGTTTATAGTTTGATTCAACGGCTCTCAGCACCCCCACTATACAAATTGTTCCAGCACCCCTGCTTCAAAAGGAACAATCAGTTGCACACATACAAAATGGGAAATAATTGCCTAGGAACGGCTACTGGAGAAAGGGATCTGGGAGTTATAGTTAGGGCCCTACCAAATTCATGGCCATGAAAAACCCATCATGGACTGTGAAATCTGGTCTTTGGTCTTTGTATACTTTTACCCTATACTATACAGACCAGTGTTTCTCAAACTGAAGGTCCCAATCCAAAAGAGGGTCATGGAGAGGAGGGGTGGAGGTTGCAAGGGTACTGTCGGGGGTATTGCAGTATTACCACTCTTACTTCTGCCCTGACTTCAGGGCTGGAGAGCAGTGGCTGCTGCCCAGGTGCCCAGCTCTGAAGGCAGCACAGTGCAGAAGGAAGGGTGGCAATTCCATACCATGCCACCTTCCTTCTGCACTGCTGCCTTCGGAATTGGGTCAGGACCCTACAGTTACGACATCTGAATTTTCAGATTTAAATATCTGAAATCAGGCAATTTACGATTTTTAAAAATTGAAATTGACCAAAATGGACTGTGAATTTGATAGGGCCCTAATTATAGTGGATTACAAACTAAATATGAATCAGCTCCTCCGGCCACCCATTTTTTTTGCTTGGGGCAGCAAAAAAGTTAGAGCCGGCCCTCATAGCATAGTCTATGAAGCCCTCATTGGGGAAAGCACCAGCACAAAATGAACAGGAGTTACAACAGGATTATGCCAAACAGGACTCCTGAGCTCCATTCCCACTCTGCTACTGAGTTGCTCTTTGAGCTTGGGCAAATCATTTCACCCAATCACTTGACAGGGAAGATTGCGAAGATAAAATCGCTATCGCAGTGCTTTGAGATTCTAGTGTAACAACCGCACAGTTAAGTCCTTTAATCAGGGCTGAAGCCTGGCCCTGTAGCGCCAAAACACAAGAACACTTGAGCTACAGCCTCTCTAGCCCATAGAGTTTAGCAATAGCAGGCTGGTATCATCTTACGGGCTCCAGCTATTAGAGGGGGACAAAGATATAGGTGCTAACTCTGTGGGTGCTCCGGGGCTGCAGAACCCATGGGGAAAAAATTGTGGGTGCTGTGTACCCACCAGCAGCCCTCCCATCAGCTCCCCCGCCCCTTCCCCAGCGCCTCCTGCCCACTGGTGGGTTCCACTGATCAGTGCCTCCCCGTGCCTCCAACCACCACAATCAGCTGTTTCACGGCATGCAGGAAGCTCTTGGGGAAGGGGGAGGATGCAGCACACTAGGGGGAGGGGGAGGAATGGGGCGGGAAAAGACAGTGCACCCCCGGCACATTGGAAAGTCAGTCCCTGTGGACAAAGATGCATATGGCTAGTATGTTGTGAGGGTGAATGGTGCTAGAAGACAAAGGGTCCATTCCCTAGGACTTCTTCAAGCTGTGACAGTTTGTGGCTAAGCCCTTGTGTGCCTACAGATGAATTCGCCCTTACGACCCCTTTCCCTTCACCACCCTGTGCCACTGCCTGACCTCATGCTCCGCCTCTGGAAACTGCTCCTCTACTCGCTTGTGCAGCTGCTTGAAGGCCACCCTCATAATAGGGGGACACTTCTCCACTGAGCCGATGATGGACTCCATGATGTCACGCAGGTAGCCCTTCAGGAGCTCCTGGCTGCTCTCCCGCACCTGGGCCTCGGACAGGGAGCCCTTGAAGGAAATCCTCCTGGAGAGAAACCCAGAGAAATGCACATTAGCTACCAATCCAGGTGAGCCTTTCCCAGGCAGCCTAGCTCTCTCGCAATGTTGCTTTTTCTTTGGCATATAATCAAAGCGACCCCATGGGAAATGGGTCGTTCCAGTGGAACTAGTGTGGCAGGCTGAGAGGCCACAGTGTCAGATTCAGGTGCTTTTAAAGGGAGGATTTTTCAGACTGGAATATTGACATGGCTCCTGAAGTCAATGCAGGGGCTCCTGTGCTATGCCACTGATGATGCAGAACTTGCAGGTAAGGGAACGTGGGGGAGGGGATAGTTGAGCGTGGGGGAGGCAATTTGCAACTGTGAGATAAGCACATCAGCTGGATGCTGCTGCTAAAAAGATGATCAGCTGTGAAATAGTTAATAGTTGATATTTGGGTCCCCATTATTAGGTTTCAGTGTTAATGCTTGATTGGGATGAATGGGGCACTGTGCTGCTCTCTGAGAAATGGGGTCTCAGGCTCCAGATTGAGGAGGGCAGCAGTGCACCAGGTACTCTCGGCTGGAACATTTTCCTTGAAACCATGAAGGCTAGAAACTCGCAAATGTGTTTCCAGAGGCACTGAGGACTCGCAGCTTGCGCCAGCAGATCGGGGGGCAGGGGGCGTGCGCGCGCTTGGCACCTCTGAAATTCAGCTGGGGGAGATGCGTGCACTCGGCACCTCTCAAATTCGGGGGGGGGGGGATGCATGCGCTTGGCACCTCTGAAATTCGGGGAGAGAGATGCATGCGCTCGGCACCTCTGAAATTCGGGAGGGAGATGCATGCGCTCGGCACCTCTGAAATTCAGACTTTTCTTTTAAAAAAAAATCATAGGCTTCTGGGAAAGGGGACTTCTGTGGACACAAAACACGCCCAGTCTGGGTCCAAGAACTGGGTTCCCTGGCAGCCAGGTTCAAGCAGGCAGTAGCTCCAAGGCCAGGAAACCTCTTTGTCTTGCTAGCGCCTACCATTTACAGCTCAATGAGCTCCCAAAGTCAGTCCCAGCCCTGCAGTCCTGGTCAGAGTGACCCTTTCAAAAAGCTGAACAAGCACACGTCCCTGGGGCCAGATGTGCTGCATCCGAGGGTGCTAAAGGAGTTGGCGGATGCGATTGCAGAGCCATTGGCCAGTATCTTTGAAAACTCATGGTGATCGGGGGAGGTCCCGGGTGACTGGAAAAAGGCCAATGTAGTGCCCATCTTTAAAAAAGGGAAGAAGGAGGATCCGGGGAACTACAGGCCAGTCAGCCTCACCTCAGTCCCTGGAAAAATTATGCAGCAGGTCCTCAGGGAATCAATTCTGAAGCACTTAGAGGAGAGGAAAGTGATCAGGAACAGTCAGCATGGATTTACCAAGGGCAAGTCATGCCTGACTAACTTCATTGCTTTCTACGATGAGATAACTGGCTCTGTGGATGAGGGGAAAGCAGTGGATGTGTTATTTCTTGACTTTAGCAAAGCTTTTGTTACGGTCTCCCACAGTATTCTTGCCAGCAAGTTAAAGAAGTATGGGCTGGATGAACGGACCATAAGGAGGACAAAAAGCTGGCTGGATCGTCAGGCTCAACAGGTCGTGATCAATGACTCCGTGTCTAGCTGGCAGCCGGAATCAAGCAGAGTGCCCCAAGGGTCGGTCCTGGGGCCGGTTTTATTCAATATCTTTATCAGTGACCTGGACGATGGCGTGGACTGCACCCTCAGCAAGTTTGCAGATGACACTAAACTTGGAGGAGTGGTAGATGTGCTAGAGGGTAGGGATAGGATACAGAGGGACCTAGACAAATTAGAGGATTGGGCCAAAAGAAATCTGATGAGGTTCAACAAGGACCAGTGCAGAGTCCTGCACTTAGGATGGAAGAATCCCATGTACTGTTACAGACTAGGGACCGAATGTCTAGGCAGCAGTTCTGCAGAAAAGGACCTAGGGATTACAGTGGCCGAAAAGCTGGATATGAGTCAACAGTGTGCCCTTGTTGCCAAGAAGGCTAACAGCATTTTGGGTTCTATAAGTAGGGGCATTGCCAGCAGATCGAGGGATGTGATCATTCCCCTCTATTCGACATTGGTGAAGCCTCATCTGGAGTACTGTGTCCAGTTTTGGGCCCCACACCACAAGAAAGATGTGGAAAAATTGGAGAGTCCATCAGAGGGCAACAAAAATGATTAGGGGGCTGGAGCACATGACTTATGAGGAGAGGCTGAGAGAACTGAGATTGTTTAGTCTACAGAAGAGAAGACTGAGGGGGGATTTGATAGCTGCTTTCAACTACCTGAAGGGGGCTTCCAAAGAGGATGGATCTAGACTGTTCTGAGTGGTACCAGATGACAGAACAAGGAGTAATGGTCTCAAGTTGTGGTGGGGAAGATTTAGGTTGGATGTTAGGAAAAACTTTTTCCCTAGGAAGGTGGTGAAGCACTGGAATGGGTTCCCTAGGGAGGTGGTGGAATCTCCTTCTTTAGAGGTTTTTAAGGTCAGGCTTGACAAAGCCCTGGCTGGGATGATTTAGTTGGGACTGGTCCTGCATTGAGCAGGGGGTTGGACTAGATACCTCCTGAGGTCCCTTCCACCCCTGATATTCTATTGTTCTATTTGCTTAGAGCGAAGCTGGGTGCTGCAACTCCTGGCTTCAAACTTAAAGGGCTTGCCTGGGCCTACTCAGCTTCATGGTCCATTTTGAGAGATCAAAGCAGAGACCCCCAGCAGGTCCTTTCTCCAGAGGACTTTGCAGCTGGCACCTCCCACCTGGCTGGCACATGGATCATCAGAAGCTATTTTCACCTGAGATGGAGCAAGGCACTGGGCTAGGAGTCAGAGTCAGCAACAGACTCCAGATCTCCTGTGTGACTTTGGACAAATCAGTTCATCTTCTTGGCTAAGATGGGGCAATCCTCTGTCTTGTCTGGGGGGCAGGAGCTGCCTGCTGCCTGTCCCTGTCTGTCTGTCCATCTTATCCAATGGGACCCCAAGCTCATGAGGCCACTAGCACGGCATTCAGCTTTGGGCTTCCTGGCCCCTGGCCCACACCCAGCTCAGCAAACTCCATTGTGTCACTGGCACCAGACTGTCATTGGTATGTGCCTTGCACATGTGGCTTGAAGTCCGTTCATACTGATGTCACTAGGAATGTACTCTGGATGCCCTACAGGCCTTGTTCCTGAACTCCCTAACCCCACACAAACAACCCGCTGAGCGTGGCCAGCAGTGTGCAGAGATGGAGAATCACCATGGGAGGGGCAACTCCCTGATGACACAGGCCTTGTGCAGCATTCATCAAGGGCTAGGAGCCTCGTCTCTGCTCCAGCATCCCTGAGACAGTGTTGCTTAGCAACCAGCATGAGCTGTGTCTCTCCTGGGAACGTCACTGTCTTGACTCCAGGGGAAATACTGGGAGGACTGGGCTAGCTTGTGGGGTTCCAGGAGAGCTGTTTGTCCAGGGACAGCTGAGGTCACACAGGAAAAGCCAAGCATGATGCCTTTGGATTTGGATCTGGGAAGGCCAGCAGGGGTGGGGAAGCTGTAGGATCCCTCTGGCTCAGGTGCAGTGAGACTCTGTTGGCCTCAGAGGCTCCATTCCCCTGCTGAGGTGGGATCACCACATTGAGCAGATTGCAGGAGTCATAATCTACAGACCCGCCTGCGTCCCTTGCTG
The DNA here is from genome assembly GCA_007922305.1 of Dermatemys mawii. Classification (NCBI taxonomy): domain Eukaryota; kingdom Metazoa; phylum Chordata; order Testudines; family Dermatemydidae; genus Dermatemys; species Dermatemys mawii. The sequence goes on along the minus strand of ML677460.1, from coordinate 893,732 downwards.
GTGGAGAATTGCTCACGCACAGATGCAGTTTGTTATTCAAAATACTTGGCCGCTGCCTTCACAGGCCCTGGGCTCCTGGAGACTGCAGGGTGAGCAGCTTAGACTCTCCCCTGGGCAGGGGATGACTTGACTTATAGCTGGTCAATGTTTAGAACACCCTAAATACCCACAATAGCACCCCTCCTGTGCAGGCCCCCATGGCAATGGGGCTGGGTGAGATATGTCTGGGGACAGGGCTGGGGGGCCATTTTAATCAGGAGAATCATCTCCAATGACCCTGTAATCAGTAGCCAGGACCTCAGCCGGCGAGAGCCTTGCCCCACACTTAGAGCATGTGTTTGGCTGCTGCTCTTGGTAACCCCTCACTCTTTGTCTCTCCCAGAAGCAGTGGTCCCTGGGCCAGGGGAGAAGAAGCTAGTTCAGCGATGCTCTCAGCTCTCCAGAGACCCAGCTCCTTCCATGCCCCAGCAGCTTGCACCACCTGTTGGTCCCTGGCAGGCTCCTCACACGGGTGCTGAGTCAATTCAGTGCTGGCCTGATGCCGCTGGAAAGCAGAAATCGCAGTTTACCCAAGACCAGGTGCATCAGAGACAGGTGCAGAGAAAACTCCCACACACACTGCCCAGCACTGGGGGGGACTCCCATGTCCAGGGCCTCTCTGAGGAGATAACTGATCAGGAGCCAATCAGCACTACTGAGAAGGGCTGAGGCCTGCTCTACTGCGGCTGGGCTGAGACCTGTCTGCTCCTTTCATACAGGCCACTAGGCAGCAGCTGAGCTGGTAAGGGCTGAGCCAGTAGCCCAGGGCTGAAAGGAAGGCTGGGAGAACCCAGCCCCCATCTCCTCTCAGGACAGAGCTCTATCCTGACAATGCAACACATGCCAGCCAGCACTGCTCCCGCCTGCTCAGAGCAGCCTTCCACTCCCACGGCCAGCAGTCAGGGGCGGGAGCTGCTCTGGTCTATCTGGACCAAGTGGTCTTTGAGGAGATGAGCCCTTCCCGAGTTACCTGGGAGGCCCTCTGGGAGAAGGGGAGTTCATGCCACAGGCACCGGGGGACAAAGGGTTAATTTCTTCTCCTTCCCTCTCCAACCTCAGCAAGCCAGCAGAAGAGGGGGAGTGAGGTGACCTCAGAGTTGCCCCAAGAATCCATCACAATTCCCTGGCTGGGGGGATGCTGTCCTGCTTGGCTGTACAGTCCCCAGAGGCCATTCGCATGCTACTGGGTTATTTTTAGAGGCATAAATCACTTCTCAGACTCACTTTTCTCTGCTTTAATTAGCACCATTAAGTGGGAAAAATGAACCGTGAATTACAGCAGCTTCCATGTGTCACTGTTTTCCTAATTTGCCATTTCTAATTGGAACGCACCCAACCCCACACCCACACCTAAGCCAGTGACATCGCTTGCACCTCCTCTCTGCTATACCTGGCTCCCCCATGCACGCACCATAAGCATTCAAGGCATCTAGTTCCCCCAGTCCTCTCACTCACTGCCGGGCCCTTTGGCCTGACTGTTTCCATGTTCCAGCACAGCCACCCAGCACCATCCCAGCCCCTTCACTCTGCTCTGAGGTCCATACTTGCCCTAAGACTACAGCCTAGAGCAACCAGGATACTACACCAGCCACGCAACCAGTGGTTATCCTAACCTGTTGCAGCGTGGCCCCCAGTCTCACATGCCAGGTCCCAAAACAGCACCAATCACAGCTCCCCTTGACAGATCATAGACCACAGAATTGGAAGTTGACTTCGAGAGGTCTCCTAGTCTAGTCCCCTACACTCATGGCAGGACTATTATCTAGACCAGGGGCTCTCAAACTGGGGGTCGGGACCCCATAACGGGTCGCAAGATTATTACATGGGGAATTGCGAGCGGTCAGCCTTCACCTCACACCCCATTTTGCCTCCAGCATTTATAATGGTGTTAAACAGATAAAAAATATGGTTTTAATTTATAAGGGGAGTCGCACTCAGAGGCTTGCTAGGTGAACGGGGTAATGTAGTGGGGTGGCTGCCCCACTCCTGGGTAAACAAGGCAGAGGCTGGGTGCAAGCAGCCACAGCTGTGGCTTGGTCAGTTAGGGCTCAGCTGGCCCTTAGAAGAGGGCAGTGAACCAGGAGCAAAGAGAGAGTCTCCTCTAGATGTGGAGGGAGATGGGCCTGGCTGCTGGGAGCTTGAGAAGGTACCTAAGGTGGAGCAGTGCTGGGGAAGGGGCAGGCTGAGCTGGGGAGCTCAGGCCTGGCAACTTCCCAGGCTCCAGGCCTGAAATCAAGGCCTAAAAGGGTACTGGGGGTTAGGAGGAAGAGAGCTGGCCAAAACCCCCTTGCCTATAATGACTGGCTTATACAGACTGCAGTCGGCCCCAGTGAATGGGGGCTCGATGGTGACTGGCAGTAGCCCATAGGCTGAGGCAAGGTGGGGATAGTGGGTGGGGGTTCCCCGGGCAGGGGAGACCTAGTGAAACTGTGGGGATACTGCAGGGGTGCAGCATCTCAGGGAAGAGGGGTCTGGGAGGGACACGAGGGCCAGTGGCAAGCAGGACATTGGCCTGCAGATGGCGCTCCAGACGCTAAAAGAGCTGATTCCTGGACAACCAGCAGGAGGCGCCGCAGGGGTGAGTCGCCGCTCTGCTACAGGTAACAAGTACAAAAGTTTGTGAATCACTGATCTAGACCATTCCTGACAGGAGTTTGTCAAACCTGCTCTTAAAAATTCCAGTGATGGAGATTCCATGGCCTCCCAAGGCAATTTATCCCAGTGCTTAACAACCCTGACAGTTAGGAAGTTTTCCTAATGTCCAACGTAAATCTCCCTTGCTCCAATTTAAGCCCATTGCTTCTTGTCCTACCCTCAGAAGTTAAGAAGAACAATTCTTCTCCCTCCTTGTAACAACCTTTTATGTACTTGAAAACTGTTCTCATGTCCCCTCTCAGTCTTCTCTTTTCCAGACTAAACAAACTAAATTTTTTCAATCTTCACTCATAGGTCATGTTTTCTAGATCTTTGATTTCTGTTGCTCTTTTCTGGACCCTTTCCAATTTGTCCATATCTTTCCTGAAATGTGGCACCCAGAACTGGACACGATACTCCAGCTGAGGCCGAATCATCGCTGTATAAAGTGGAAGAATTACTTCTCGTGTCTTGCTTACAATACTCCTGCTAATACAGCCCAGAATGATGTTTCCTTTTTTGCACAGTGTTACACTGTTGACTCATATTTAGCTTGTGGTTCACTGACCCCCAGATCCCTTTCTGCATTACTTCTTCATAGTAAGGAACAATCAGTTGCACACATTCAAAATGCGAAATGACTGCCTAAGTGGAGTACTTTGCATTTGTCTTTATTGAATTTCATCCTATTTACTTCAGACCATTTCTCCAGTTTGTCTAGATCATTTTAAATTTTAACCCTATCCTCCAAAGCACTTGCAACCCCTCCCAGCTTGGTAGCATTCACAAAATTTATAAGGCCTGGGCTTATGGGGGCAAGGGGGTCGACCTAAGATATACAACTTCAGCTACGCAGTATCTTAGGTTGACTTACCTGGCCGTCCCCATGGTGGCAAGTCGACCGCGGCTGCTCCCCCACCAATTCCGCTTACTTTTCTTGCCGAGGTGGAGTACAGGAGTTGATTTGGGGATCGATTTATCACGTCTAGATGAGACATGATAAATTGATCCCCGATACATCGAGCGCTACCCACCAATCGGGCGGGTAGTGTAGCCATATCCTAAGTGTACGCTCTATGCCATTATCTGAATCACTGATGAAGATACTAAACACAACCAGACCCAGAACTGATCCCTGAGGAACACCATACATTATGGCCTTCCAGCATAACTGAACCACTGATAACTATTCCCTGGGAACGGTTTTCAACCAGATTTGCACCCACCTTATAGTAGCTCCATCTAAATTACATTTCCCTAGTTTGTTTATGAGAAGGTCATGCAAGACAGTACCAAAAGCTTTACTAAAGTCAAGATAGACCACATCTACCGCTTCCCCCCATCCACAAGGCTTGTTACCCTGTCAGAAAAAGCTATGAGATTGGTCTGACATGATTTATTCTTGACAAATCCATGCTGACTGTTACTTATGCACTCTCAGCAAGTTTGCAGATGACACTAAACTGGGAGGAGTGGTAGATATGCTGGAGGGTAGGGATAGGATACAGAGGTACCTAGACAAATTAGAGGATTGGGCCAAAAGAAATCTGATGAGGTTCAACAAGGACAAGTACAGAGTCCTGCACTTAGGACGGAAGAATCCCATGCACTGCTACAGATTAGGGACTGAATGTCTAGGCAGCAGTTCTGCAGAAAAGGACCTAGGGGTTACAGTGGACGAGAAGCTGGACATGAGTCAACAGTGTGCCCTTGTTGCCGAGAAGACTAACGGCATTTTGGGCTGTATAAGTAGGGGCATTGCCAGCAGATCAAGGGACGTGATCGTTCCCCTCTATTCGACATTGGTGAGGCCTCATCTGGAGTACTGTGTCCAGTTTTGGGGCCCACACTACAAGAAGGATATGGAAAAATTGGGAAGAGTCCATCAGAGGGCAACAAAAATGATTAGGGGGCTGGAGCACATGACTTATGAGGAGAGGCTGAGAAAACTGGGATTGTTTAGTCTACAGAAGAGAAGAATGAGGGGGGATTTGCTAGCTGCTTTCAAACTACCTGAAAGGGGGTTCCAAAGAGGATGGATCTAGGCTGTTCTCGTTGGTACCAGATGACAGAACAAGGAGTAATGGTCTCAAGTTGCAGTGGGGGAGGTTTAGGTTGGATATTAGGAAACACTGTTTCCCTAGGAAGGTGGTGAAGCACTGGAATGGGTTCCCTGGGGGTGGTGGGTGGTGGAATCTCCTTCCTTAGTGGTTTTTAAGGTCAGACTTGACAAAGCCCTGGCTGGGATGATTTAGTTGGGGTTGGTCCTGCTTTGAGCAGAGGGTTGGACTAGATACCTCCTGAGGTCCCTTCCAACCCTGATATTCTATGATTCTATGATTATCTTCTAGATGATTGCAAATTGATTGCTTAATTATTTGCTCCATTATATTTCTGTTACCCCCTTACTAACACTCACTGGGGTGTTTTGATTGCTAGCTCCCAGGACCAAAAGGGGAAGGGTCAATGGGAAATTCGGACCCTGAGACTGACGGTCCCCAGGGGCAATGAGGAGAGGCCAACGCTCCAGGTCAGCCTGATTGACAGGGCGGGCAGGCTAATCAAGGAGTCAGGAGGCCAGGGTGGGTCCCATCCTCAGTGTGTGAGCTGGGATTGCCTGAGTGAGACAGAGAGGGGCCGAGCTAAGGAGAGAGCAGAGGCCAGAACTGAGCTGGGCCAGATCCAGAGGGGCCAGAGCAGCAGCCCAGAGAGACAGACCCTGTGCTGGGAGAAGCGCTGCAGCCCCAAAGCCGGAGCACAGCCCAGAGAGAGCAGACCTGCCCCGGGAGCAGCTGCAGGAACCAGAGGCAGAGAGGCTGGAAAAGCAGCCCACAAAGCAGGTCAGTGCTGGGGGCAGAGACACAGGAGCTGCCTGCAGAGCAGAGCTGTAACAGCCAGAGCCAGGGGGGTCAGGGCAACAGCCCAGGGGGCTGGAGGCAGCAGCAGCCGCCGTGCTGAGACAGCGTGGTGGAACTGTGGCTGGAACAGTCCAAAGTCTGAGAGCGTGTGGCCACCACCAGAGGAAGTGTCCAAGTCACAGCATCCCTGCAGCACAGCTGAGAAGGAGACCTGGGACCTACCAGGAATAGACTGTGAACTGTCCTGACATTTGCAGACACTGGTTTGGAGGTTCCCTGCTACCACAGAGCAGGGTGATGTGGTTTCTCGAACCTTTCTAATTTTTCCTTATTCATTTTAAGATACATTGTTGATTAAATAATTTGCATTTGCTTAAGTGGTATGTAATGATCAGTGGGTCAGGGAAGTGCCCAGTGCAGAGGGAGCACCCTGGAGTGGGGACACCCTAGCCCCTGACCTAGGTAACCACAGCAGGGTTTGGGGCTGAGCCCCCCAGGAATCCTGGGCCCAGCCTTGTTGGTGTTACGAGGACTCCACCAGACAGGAGAGAGGAAGGGGAGCCCTCAAGGGCAGGGAGGCCTCTGGGTAAAGGAAGTGGGAGCGAGGACTCAGATCCTTCCGCTAGCCCATTTCACTGGGGTAGTGCAAAAGCCCGGAGAGTGCCCTAAAATAGAGGGACTATTCCCCTATTTACATATAGATTGGCACTATATTTGCCTTTTCCCAGTCCTCTGGAATCTCTCCCATTTTCCATGACCTCTCAAAGATAATTGCTAATGGCTCAGATATCTCCTCAGTCAGCTCCTTGAGTATTCTAGGATGCATTTCATCAGGCTCTGGTAACTTGAAGACATGTAATTTTTAACTTGTTCTTTTCTTATTTTAGCCTCTGATAGTATCTCATTTTCACTGGCATTCACTATGTTAGATGTTCCATCAGCACCAACCTTCCGGTGAAAACCGAAAACAAAGAAGTCATTAAGCACCTCTGCCACTTCCACATTTTCTCTTATTGTTTTTCCCCCCCCTCATTGAGTAACGGGCCTATCCTGTCCTTGGTCTTCCTCTTGCTTCTAATGTCTTTGTAGAATGAATGTTTTATTTATGTGTCTAGCTAGTTTGATTTCATTTTGTGACTTGACCTTTCTAATTCTGTCTCTATAACTTGTGTTTGTTTATATTCATCCTTTGTAATTTGACACTTTTTGTAGGGCTCTTTTTTGAGTTTTAGCTCATTGAAGATTTCCTGGTTAAGCCAGGGTGCTCTCTTGCCAGACTTGCTACCTTTTCTACACAGTGGGGTAGTTTTCTTTTGTGCCCTTAATAAGGTCTCTTTGAAAAACTGCCAACTGTCTTCAATTGTTTTTCCCCTTAGACTTGCTTCCTATGGAATCTTACCTACCGACTCCCTGAGTTTGCTGAAATCTGCCTTCTTGAAATCCAGTGTCTTTATTTTGCTGTTCTCCCTCCTACCGTTCCTTAGAATCACAAACGCTGCCATCTCATGATCACGTTCACCAAGCTGCCTTCCGCTTTCAAACGCTCAACCACTTCCTCCCTATTTGTCAAAATCAAATCTAGAACGGCCTCTCCCCTAGGAGCTTTCTCCACCTTCTGAAATAATAGATCTCTACGTCAGATTTGCTGCTTGGCAGGCCCCAGGCTGGGGGACTGCCGTGGGAATGTGTGGGGGACAAGAGAGGCTGTGCACCAGCTAGAAGGAGGGCGAGCGCGCTGGGCTCCCATCGCAGCACAGGGAGCAGAGGGCTCGCTGCTAACAACGCCCAGCCCAGAAGGAGCTATCAAGCTCTTCCCTCCATCCCTGCCGACGCTGGCATCAGGCTGCTAAGAGTGCAGCACTCACTGAAGATCGTCAGCTTTGCAGCGAGGTGCCATGTGCGTCCCTAGCCCCTCACTTTCTCACAGTGCCACCTTGGTCTAGTCACTCCGCTCCGTCAAGAGAGAATGCAGGGTGCATTTACCAGGCAGGATGCTGCCAGTTCCCATGGCTTCCAGTGCCAGCTGGCACCTCACTGAGCAATGTCCTCATCTAGATCAGACCCAATTCAATGTGAGAGATTTACCTTTAGAAGTTTGCCTCTCCTGGGAGATCAGTGCTTTCTGGGGATGAGTGCACTGGAATTTCTCTCTGAGCAGCTACTTCTTGCTATGGAAAGTATTTGCAACAACTTGGTTTGTGACATTAGCTGTTTCCCCCGAACGGATGGTGCTACGAGTAGATCCTGGTCTCAGCTCCGGCAATGCGGATACAGACTCACTCCTCTGCAGCCACTGGAGTCACTCCAGATTTATCTCAGCAGACCCTGGCATGGATTCCTGCTGCTCTCACACTCACCTGGTCCGGTTCAGCTCAATCTTACATGGATCCAACTCCACATACTTCTTCTCCTCAAAGATCCGGTTTATGACCGGCTTCAGGACCTCATGGAGATAGGGCATCCCAACTACCTGCAGAGACAGCAGAAAATGGATGAATGATGGAGGGGAGTGGAAAGAGGATGAAAGAGAATGGGGGAAGCAAGAAGGAAGGAAGAGATCCAGAAGTGGAGAAAGAAAGAAAGAAAGGAAGAAAGAAAACAGACTGGGTCAGACTAATGGCCCTTCTAGCTCAGTATCCTGTCTCTGACAATGGCATACCAGATGCTTCAGAGGGAGTGAACAAAACAGGGCAATTATTGAGTGATCCATCCCGTCGTCCAGTCCCAACATCTGGCAGCCAGAGGCTTAGGGACACCTGGAGCATAGGGTTACGTCCCTGCCCATCTTGGCTAACAGCGATTGATGAATTTGTCCATGAACTTATGTCATTCTTTTTTTAATCTAGTTGCACTTCTGGCCTTCACTTTTTGGCAGCGAGTTCCACAGGTTGACTGGGCTTTGTCTGAAGAAACACTTCTTTACATTTGTTTTAAACTTGCTGCCTATTAATTTCGTGTGTTATGTGTTGGAGTAAATAACATTTCCTTATTTACTTTCTCCAAACCAGTCATGATTTTATAGACCTCTAGCATATTCTTCCCTGATCATCTCTTTTCTAAGCTGAACAGTCACACTTTTTTCTCTTTCATTGTGTGGAAGCTGTTCCACACCCCAATCATTTTAGTTGCTCTTCCCTGTACCTTTTCCAATTCTAAAATATCTTTGTTGAGATGGAGCGACCAGAATTGCACACATCTTTCAAGTACAATGGATTTATATAGTGGCATGACGATATTTTCTGTCTCGTTATCTATCCCTTTCCTAATGATTACCAACATTCTGTTCATGTTTTTGACTGCTGATGCACACTGAGTGGATGTTTTCAGAGAACTTTCTACAGAGACTTCAAGATCTCTTTCTTGTGCTAACAGCTAATTTAGAAAGGATAAACAACACAGAGAGGAGAGATGAGAAGCAGAGATTGGAAGTGTCACTCATTACAGGTTCTGTGACCCGAGGGACAAGCCCCAGGTTTGACCCTAACCTGCCTTCCAATCGAAGCCTCATATCACTCTCTTGCACCACCTCTTGAAGCTGTAAGGAACAGTGCTTGCTATCCTCTGATGGAGAAAGCTGGTTGCAAGGGGATCCCCCAGGCACAGACAGCCCCAGGAAGAAGGGGAAGCTAGGGCAGTAAATGCCACTGAAGGGGTGCCACAGCTCCCTTTGTGAGCTGACCAGTAGGCCCAGCGGAGGCTGGCAGTGGGGAGGGAGAAAACAGTTTTGTCCTCACTGCCAGAGAGGGGGGTTTTACAGTGAGAGACGTGACACAATGGTTTCCTCACCAGGAAATCCTGGCCTGTATAGTGCTCACCAGAGATCACACTCTACACCCCTCCGAGGGTGGCCCGCCTAGTTCATCTCAGGGTAAAACAGCTTCTCCTGCCCCTTGCAGAGGTGGGTTTATTATGCTGATCTCTCTTCAGCAGAGAGTGTCTTCACCAGACACACTGCAGTGGTGCAGTTGTATTGCTGCAGCACTGTATGTGTAGATAAGCCCTTAATAAACACTTCAGGGGATGTCTTCACTGGACATTTTGCCCATTAACCCCTGTGATCCTTGGGGTAAAGAACAAACTTTTGTAGCTAGGATGAAACATATGGGGTGTTTTCACGAAGGTGTTAACTACCCCAAACTCATTGGCAATCAATTACCAGGAGACACAAGAGTCTAGTGAAGACAAACTGCAAAATTTAGCCCTTCTGCGGCTCTTCTCATGGCCTGTGCACAGCCCTGGCAGATTAATATTAGTAGACAACCAGCTTCCTGCATCCACTGCCTATCCCACAGACACGGACACAGAGATATTTGCCCGAGGCCACCACAATAGGAATCTGAACTAGCCAGGAGTTCCTGGCTCCCAGCTCTGTGTTCGGACCAGCACGTCACGTTTCTCACAGTGTTATTTCACAACCCACACAGGGAGGAGGATGGAAGAGGGGCCCTCAAGCATGCAGAGATATGGCACAGATCAGAGTTGCTAACACCGGCTTTCCTGGAATTCACTGGGACACTCCACCACACTCACCTTCATAAACTGCTCCATGGATTTGGAGGCCAAGGAGTTGGAGCGGAAGAGTGTGTTCGGATCAGCTGGAAGCAAAGAAAATGGATTTATAACCCAGCTGGGATCTGTGCCAAATTGCATTTTCCCAATGCCTTTCACATAGCCTCCATCCCGCAGTGCATTGCAGGGCTAAACAGCACCAGACAGGGAACAGCACATGGCATCAGCTAGATACAGCACAGGGGTAGGTGCAAAGATGCTAGTGACTCAGAGCCTTCAGCCCTATGGCCCGCAGTACAGAGATAGAGAGACTGAGAGATGCCAGCAGCAGGGAGCAGATGGGTCTCCAAGGGAGATTGGGAAGAAGAGGGGGTGGAGGCAGGCAGGCTGCTTGAGACAGCAGGAGCTGTGGGGGAGAAGGCGCTCACACCAGCAGAGAGAGAGAAGAGGCTGGGGCTTTGAGGAGCAGAGGGAGGCAGAGAGACAAATGCTGGAGACTGAAATAATGGGGAGCCAGCTGAATGGCTTGAGCACGGTGGGCAAATGGAGCAGCTATTCTCTGCATGTGCAAGAAGGGTTCTGGAGTCGAGGGGGCCAGCCCAGGACGGGGAGGGAGAGCAGAGGACTCGGGACTGCAGCTCAGGTGAGAGCAGGGGAGGCATGAGGATCCCAGAAGAGATGGAGCCATGTCACGCGCAAGGGGGGCAATGCCCTGGAAAGCCAGCAAGAGATGAGGGGATAGCAAATGGAGACAAAAATCCTGCCGTAGTTCTTACTTTGGAAGGCTGGTCCCAGGGAAGAGACCCGGGGCCTTATCCCTGGTCACACTAAGGCCCTTGGACTCTGATAGTGTGAAGTGGGTAGGAAAGCCCGAGAACTTCCCTGCTTATGTGGCCTCCCTGGCATGTGGGGTGGTGTAAGAGCTACACAGAGCCCTGCTCCTGGCATAAGGGGTGTTAGCAGTGGCCAGTGCTATGGCTTTGCACTGGCTGCCGTGAAAGCAGGGTAAGTTAGAGCAGCCCTGAGATGGCTCTGAGTTGCACTGGGAGCTGGGCAGACTCCAGAATACAGGGAGCCCAAAGATAGCTTAAAGTCACCTTACCCCAGCCCCTCTATTCCTGCCCCAAGGGCAGGAAAGGAGTGACTGGGAAGTCAGCCTTTAATCTAGTCCATTCCCACAACAAGGGTTTCGCTAAACGGCCTCTCTCCCTGCCACGTAGCCAGGCTGCAAGCTGTCCTGGGCAGATGCCAAGCAATTCACTGCATTGGTGCTGGAGCTGGGCCAAGCCCAACCCAATTGTTTCCTCCCATAGGTACAGGCAGGAGCACACCCCAGATACCACGTCAGGTCTGACAAGAAGCATGGCCCTTGGAGTAGCTCCCATGCTAGACCTGGTGGAACCAATACCACTGGGACTAGAGGTAGACACTGAACCCCATCCGTATCCAGGGCCAGGGTACCTGACACACTGATCCCCACCGGCATCCGGGGCCAAGGCACCTGAGACACTGATCCCCACCGGTATTCAGGGCCAGGGCATCTGAGACACAGAACCCCATTGGTATCCAGGGCCAGGGTACCTGAGACACTGATTCCCACCGGCATCTGGGGCCAAGGCACCTGACACACTGATCCCCACCAGTATCCAGGGCCAGGATACCTGACACACTGATCCCCACCGGTATCCAGGCCCAGGGCACCTGAGACACTGATCCCCACCGGTATTCAGGGCCAGGGCATCTGAGACACAGAACCCCATTGGTATCCAGGGCCAGGGTACCTGAGACACTGATCCCCACCAGTATCCAGGGCCAGGATACCTGACACACTGATCCCCACCAGTATCCAGGGCCAGGATACCTGACACACTGATCCCCACCCGTATCCGGGGCCAAGGCACCTGAGACACTGATCCCCACCCCTATCCAGGGCCAGGGCACCTGAGACACTGATCCCCACCCCTATCCAGGGCCATGGGTGTGACCTTGCACCCCAAAAGGCTTTATGGAAATATGCTTATAAATGTATATATGACATCACTGGAATATGTTTTATGCTACATGTGCCATGTAACATATCTCTGTAAAGGTGATGATCTACTGAATCTATTCCTTCTATTTGTATGTATGTATCATTTTTGTAGTTGAAGTTATGAATATTGGCTGTGTACTTGCTTGATTTCTAATTAGCCTTAGTAAAGCATATGGTCAGCTTCTTGAGAAAGTGCCCAATCAAGAAGCACTTAATGGACAATGGATCTTGGAAGGCTCCAATCCACATAAGAAGTCTCCTTGAGGACCTTCAAGGCAGCATGTGAACCAAAGCTGCTATCTGTAAGTTCTGAGTCAGAGGGGTAGCTGTGTTAGTCTGGATCTGCAGAAGCAACAAGAGTCCTGTGGCACCTTAAAGACTAACAAAAGTATTGAAGTATAAGCGTTCATGGGCTAATACCCACTTTGTCGGATGCATGCATGCATACCCACTGCATGCATCCAACAAAGTGGGTATTAGCCCACGAAAGCTTATACTTCAATACTTTTGTTAGTCTTTAAGGTGCCACAGGACTCTTGTTTAGGGTTACCAGACCTCCGGATCCTCCCAGACATGTCCAGCTTTTTGAGCTGTAAATAGTGTCCGGGAGGAAACTGGAAAAAGTCCGGATTTCCCTCCCCTCCCCTTGCAGTGCGCAGCATGGCTGAGAGAGGCCACCAGATTCAGCCACTCCAGCAACGAGAGCAGCTCCTCCTCCTCCTCCCTCCCCTGCTGCATTCTCCGTTCTGGCCTGGCTGTTTGCATCGGCTTTCGGCTTTCGGCAGCTCTAGCGGCTGAGCTCCTCCCCTCCCCTGCTCCCCTGCAGCCTCAGATTGCCGCCTGGCCCTAGTACGGGGGCAGCTGTAGAGATTCTCCTCCCCTGCTGCCCAGCGTGGCGTTCCAGCAGCGCTCTGTGAGGGCAGGGAGATACACTGTTTTGAGCTGCACAGTAAGGGCGCGGAGGGTGGGGTTGGAGAAGGGGCAGGGGGTTTCTGGAGGGGGCAATAAAGGGACAGGGAATGGGGGGTGTTGGATGGATTGGGGATTTTGGGGGAGAGGGTCTGTTAGGGGGGCAGGGAGTGGTTGGATAGGGCGTGGGAGTCCTGGGGGTCTGTCTCGGAATGTGTGTGGATAAGGGTTGGCAGTCAGGGGACAGGTAGGGGGTAGGGTCCTAGGTGGGCAGTTAGGCTGGGGGGGTCCCAGGAGGGGGCAGTCAGGAGACAAGGAGCAGGGAGGCTTAGATGGGGGTGGGGTTCTGGGGGCAGTTAGGGACAGGGGTCCCAGGAGAGGGCAGTCAGGGGACAAGGAGCAGGGGGGGTTGGGAGTTCTGAGGGGGGTGGAAAGTGGCAGGGGCGGGGCTACGGTGGGCCCTGCCCGAACCCTGTGTCCTCTTTTTCAATTGTTGAAATATGGTAACCCTACTCTTGTTGCTTCTGTAAGTTCTGAGTCACGCATGGACATGTGACTTGCCCATGTGACTCCAAAACTCCATCTTGGAGCTGAACTTTGCATAGGAGAGAGGAGGGGGTCTCGATCCACAAGACAAAGTCTATTTAAACCCCTGGGAGATCCCTTCATTTGGTTTTCAGCTGCCTCAAGAGATAGCCTCTCCACCCCCAAAGATACCTGAGGGAATCTGGAACAAAGGACAGTAACTACGGGGGGCGGGGGGTGGGCTGTGAGTGATTGCTGGATCCAGACTAGAAGGAGACTAGTCTGTAAAAGATGCTTATTGGAACACCACTGAGAGTGTCTTCAGTTTCCTTACTGAATTATTTCTTACTGTATTCAGTTTTTTTACTGTATTACACTTGTGTGTTTTATTTTATGTTATTTTACTTTGTTCTGGCTGCTCTTACTTGGAACCACTTAAATCCTACTTTCTGTATTTAATAAAATCACTTTTTACTTTTTAATTAACCCGGGGGGGGGGGACACGACAGCTGTGCATATCTCTCCATTAGTGTTATAGAGAGCGAACAATTGATGAGTTTACCCTGTAAATTCACAAAGCGAGAGGGGTGGCTCCAGACATGCAGTTCTCAGTGGTGCTTGGATGTAGTTTGGTTCAGCCCATTACAGGGAAAGGACGACCACTACACGCTGAACCAGATTGCAGATACCTGGGGCTGAAGTCATCATAATTCTTATTTCTTTTATGCTGGTGCCTAAAGACTCTGGCCGAGCTAGGAAATGTTCAGTACAGACATAGAATGGGAGAGAGTCCCTGCTGTGTCCCACTGTAAATAGACAAGACATGCAAAAGGGTAGGAGGGGAAACCGAGGCATGGCAAGGGGCAATGACTTGCCCAAGGGCAACCAGTAGGTCCGCTGCAGTCACATGGCAGCACTTACTGGTCTTGGTCACCTCCCGCAGGTTGAGGTAGTCCAGGAGTGGCACCGCCAGACCCTGTCCCAGGAAGATCTTCACGAGCTTCGTGGCCACGTCTTGCCGGCTCTCCACTGAGCTGATCTCCTCCAGCAAGGCCAGCGGGCTGACATCCTCCTCCTGCCGCACAGCAGGGCAGTGATGCTGTCTGGCCAGCATGCATCTGCCCCACTCAGGGAGACCCCCCAGAACCCCCACACCAGAGCCCCCTCTGCCCCATACCTAGAGGGTCCTCTCTGCTCCACACTGAGAAGGGCCTCTATGCCCTCCATCCCCAGAGCTCTCTCTGCCCCACACCAAGCGGGGCCCCTCTACCCCACACAGGGAGATCCTTTCTTCCCCCAGGACCTGCTGTCCCCCCACATACCAGGAAGGTCCACCTCAGGTCCCATCCCAGGAGGAAGCTTTCAGACAGGTGTGGGGTGCAGTGGGGCTGGAAGCTGACAGGTCACAGGCTCAGCTGAGCACCCAGCCCCTTCCCCAGCTCCCTACCCCTCTGCAGCAGAGCCAGTCCCTTGCCCCCAGGGCTCCTCCTACTCCCTGCACCCCCCGCCCCACACACCTTCCCCTGGAGTGAGCGCCCACCCGCTGCCTGCTAATGCCTGCCCATCCTGAGACTGCCTCCTGCCTCCAGCAGCGCACTCCCTGCCACCCACGGCTTGCAGGGCAGGGCAGAGAGCCCATCTCACCTTGGCTGGGTAGCCCTGGGTGAGGCCAGGGTGCTATGGAGGTGTATGGTCCCGAAGCATCCTACTGGCTTCTGGGAAGCCCAGCATCAAGCCAGCAGGAGGCTCCATCACCCTCAGTGTAGTGGCCAAGCAAGGCCAGTCCGAGGGCACCTGGCAGCCCAAGGAGAGCTGTCTGCTGTACTCAGAACCTGGGCATGTCCCCAGAGTCCAGTCACCAAGGGCTGGAGCCTGCAGAGCAAACCCAGGCCCGGGAGCACCTGGGCTCTGGTCTCCAAGCCTACAGGGAGATTGACCCCCTTCCTGCACCCCAAAGCCTGCACCCCCAGCCCAGAGCACCCCCCAGAACCCCTCATATCTGACCCCACCCCAGAGCCCTCACCCCCTCCCACACCCCAGCCCCCTGCCTGAACCCCTAGCCCCCTCCCACACTTCAAATCCCTCAGCCTCACCCCCCAGCCTGGAGCCCCTCCTGCACCTCCAAACCGCCAGCCCCACCCCAGAGCCTGCACCCTCAGCTGGAGTCCTCACCCCCTCCCACAACCCAACTCCCTGCTCCACCCTGGAGCCCCATCCTGCACCCTGAACTCCTCATTTCTGGTCCCACCTCAGAGCCTCCACCCCCATTTAGAGCCCTTATCCCCTCCTGCACCCCAACCCTCTGCCCCAGCCCCGCGAAAGTGAGTGAGGGCAGGGGAGAGTGAGCCACTGAGGGAGGGGAAATGTAGTGAGCAGGGGGCGGGGCCTTGGGAAAGGAGTGGGGCTTGCATGTTCGGTTTTGTGTGATTAGAAAGTTGGCAATCCTACTGTTCAGATCCCCCCGGTGGCATGAGTGAGGGGTCTAGAAACTACAAAGTAAACTGAGGCTGCCCACTGCTTTCCCTCCTCCCTTCCATCTCCCCCACCCCACATTCCCCTCCTTCCCGTATCTCCCCCATCCCATCCCTGCCATTCTCCTCCAGTCCTCCTCCTCGTGTGTGCTGTCCACGTGGCTTGGACGCAGACATGGTCAGGTGGCTGTCCACAATAAGCTAGGTGGGCTGGTACCTACCTCGGCAGGGCACAGGATGGATTCCACCAGGAGCTCAGTCAGGGGCTGGTAGTACATGGACGGCAGGATCCTGTCCTCAACCAGTCGAACTTTCAGCCGCAGAGCCCCCAGCTTTCCTCTGCAAATACACCCAAGACACCACCCCCATGGGCAAGCGTGCGTGAAACAAGCGCAAACCAGCGCATGGGAGTGGTATATGCAACCTGGTTCTAGTCAGCTCAGTCTGCCAGCATAGCAACCAGAATCTACAGCCAGTACCAACAAAAACCCAGAGCCAAGAACTCCCAAGATGAGCCTGATCCCCTCTGTCCTTAACCTCTCCCCCTCTGCTGCTCGCTGGCCCAGGGTAAAATCTCAGGCTTCCCTTGGGTTGGGCTGTGCCGATTGCTCTCAGTGTCTCGCCCAGCACCACCCGTGGCACGGGTGTGCTTCCACCACTGAAGGACCAGAGTCCTGTCCCACCACTGCTCTGCCTCAGCACGGGCTCTGTGGGTGAATCACGCTGGCGTCAGTGCATCCAGCAACCTTTCCATCCGTCCGGCCAAGCCTTTCACGCTCCTGTTTCAAGGCAGAATGAATGGCAATATGGAGAGAGGTCATCCAGAGCGGGAACATTTCAGCACTTGACAGAGGATCCCCTCTGCTGCGCCAGTGGCTCTTGTGCCTGGTCCACACCCAGACTCAAAGCCCCCGATCTCCACAGACTTATCTTAGAGCAGGGGTCTCCAAACTATGGCCCAGGGGCTGGATCCGGCCTGTGGCTTCAATTTATCCGACTCCCCAGCTGAGCAAGCAGGTGGAGAAGCTGCCGCTGACACACACACACACACCCATGCCGGCAGCCCCATGTGCGGAGGGGTGAGTGCCCCCACAGTGTGGCTGGAGGACCAAGTGGGGGCCGCGGTAGCAGCAGCGACTGGAGGAGCGAAGGGTTAAATTTTAACTATAGCACTCAACCAAACAGTCTCAACCAACAATGGGAACCTGGAGCGTCCGTTACCAAAGTCCAGCCAAACTTTAGAATATGTGTATTTGTATGATACAAATTTGTGAGTTTTTATAAATGAATAAAATTTTCAAAATGTGAAATGATTTTTAATGATTTGTCAAATATTTTGTGTGATTTAACAGGACCTGCATTGATTATACAGCTACTTTTATATCTGATTTAGAATTTAATGCAACACTGAAACAGTAGAGTAGTAGTGTTTTTTTAACGATTTTGCATATATTTGCATATATTTAATTTTCTCACTTTGGCCTTTCAAAACTCTACTATGGCCCTTGTCTCATAAAGTTTGGAGACCCCTGTCTTAGAGCATGCAAGGGGCCCCGCTGGTGTGCTGTGAGGGAAGCAAGAGCTCAGTGGGGTTCAGAGCCCCGTCACCCTATTTAATATAGCCCAAGGGACCAGGGCAGGAAATAAAATGCCCATATTAACTCCATTTAAAGACAGCCCCTTAACCCCTTCAGCACTCTGAAGATGCTCAGTGCACATATGGGAAGGTGGCAAGGGATGACCTGATAGATGAACAAACTCCTCCTGACTGCCTTTGAGGAAAGGCAGTATCACTAAACCTCATTTTTCAGTTGGGGAAACTGAGGCACGGAGCAGGGGCCTGACTTACCCGAGGTGAGCATGCAAGTCAATGACAGAGCTGGGAATAGAACCCCAGCCCCCTATCCTTAGCACCAGATATACCACGCCCCATGTTGGAAATGGAACCCGGGAGTCCTGACTCCCAATGCCCTGGGGTAACCATGGCTCCATGCTCCTCTCCCAGAGCTGGGCCTAGAAGCCATGTTCACTCCTTCTCTTCCCCCTGGTGTTAATGATGGCCCCTAGCTCAAAGCTGACTGTTTACCCAGCATCCTCCTCAGCGGTGGGGAAGGGCAGAAGCCTGAACCAGCCTTTGACGGGGGATCTCTGAAGGGCATCCAGGGAGAACTCAACCTATGTGAGAAATAAAGAGAGGGACAGTAAGGGGACAGGAGGGGCAGTACTGCAGTGTCGGGGGAGCCCCTTCCTATTGTCCCAACCCCTGGCAATATAGCGGGAAAACTCGAGCCCTCACATTAGCTGCCAGTGTGGTTCATCCTCAGGCTTTTTCCCTGACAAACTCTTAGAGCACTTCCAGCTTCCCTCTGCAGTCGCTCTGCCCTGGGATCCCTGCGGAGCCCTGACGTGCCCTAGTCCCGGGACCCCTGGGAGCTGACGTGCTCCAGCCCCAGGCCCCTCTGGTGAGCCGACATGCTCCAGCCACAGGCCCCTCTGGTGAGCCAACATGTTCCAGCCACAGGCACCTTTGGGGAGCCGATGTGTCTGGTCCTGGGACCCTCTGTGGAACCAGCGTACTCCAGGCCTGGAAGCAGGAGGCTGAATGGATTCCACCCTCCACTTCAACTCCCTCTGTCCCACAGCACCAAAACAGGGAACCCCCAAATTAAATTGAGGCTTGTTTATCTAGGCCTGCAGATCTCCCTGCCATGGATCCTGGGGCTGAAGGGACCTAAACCCAAACAAGACGCACAGTAGGGCCCAGACATGGGCCGAGGGCACCTACATCAGTCACTTTGAAACTGCTTCCCTTGCTGAGCGGCTCAGATAGCTACAAATCTCAGCTGCCATCAGCAAACCGCTCCATGCCCCTTGGAGTCTGTTTACAGTGCAGTGAGCCCCTCACGCCCGTCAGTTGTGATAGACCCCTTAGCCTCTTTGTGGGGCCAGGAGCACCCACAAGTGCAAACACAAGAACAGTTGCAAAACCTTTTCCTTTCACAAAGCTAAGCCCTATAATGTTATTGACATAAATTATAATTGTCGAGATCATTGGTGCAACCCCTGTTATATATTTGCAGCAAATATTGTCCAAAGGTGGTTGTGTGAGGTGTCTATGGAAAGGTTCTGATTTGCTGATCGTGATTAAGCTAGCTGGATGTGTGTGTCATTTTGTAGTTGAAGTTATGAATATTGTCTCTGTACTTGTATATTAATGTGTTTGGATTCTAAGTAGCCTTGAAAAGAATGAGGAGTACTTGTGGCACCTTGGAGACTAACCAATTTATCTGGGCATAAGCTTTTGTGGGCTACAGCCCACTTCATCAGATGCACAGAGTGGAACATACAGTAGCAAGATACATATATCTAGATAGAGAACATGAAAAGGTGGACGTTGCCATACCAACTTTAAGTGGCTTAATCAATTAAGGGGGTGTGGGAGGGTGAGGGCTCTGGATGGGGCTGTGGGCTCTGGGGTGGGCCAGGGCTGGGGATGAGTTTGGGGTGCAGCCCTCTCCCCGCTGGCAGCAGTGAGCTCTAGGGGAGGACCCCCCTCCTCCCTCCCACTCCCAGCAGCACGCTCACCCCTACCACTGTCACTGCACGTCATCACCTGACTGATGGTGCTGGGGACTCTGCCTGTCTCCTATCCTCAGAACCCTGGGAACCCCAACCAGTTCACGCTTCATGGAGTGTGAGATCCCCTCCCCCCCTTTTCCTTTCTGCCCCAGGTATTACCCTTTAATTATGGAGGTTCATACAATCATAGAATCCTAGAATATCAGGGTTGGAGGGGACCTCAGGGGGTATCTAGTCCAATCCCCTGCTCAAAGCAGGACCAACCCCAACTAAATCATCCCAGCCAGGGCTTTGTCAAGCCTGACCTTAAAAACCTCTAAGGAAGGAGATTCCACCCCACCCCTAGGGAACCCATTCCAGTGCTTCACCACCCTTCTAGGGAAACAGTGTTTTCTAATATCCAACCTAAACCTCCCCCACTGCAACTTGAGACCATTACTCCTTGTTCTGTCATCTGGTACCACTCAGAACAGTCTAGATCCGTCCTCTTTGGAACCTCCGTCAGGTAGTTGAAAGCAGCTATCAAATCTCCCCTCAGTCTTCTCTTCTGTAGACTAAACAATCCCAGTTCTCTCAGCCTCTCCTCATAAGTCATGTGCTCCAGGCTCCTATCATTTTTGTTGCCCTTCTCTGGACTCTTTCTAATTTTTCCACATCCTTCTTGTAGTGTGGGCTCCAAAACTGGACACAGTACTCCAGATGAGGCCTCACCAATGTTGAATAGAGGGGAATAATCACGTCCCTCGATCTGCTGGCAATGCCCCTACTTATACATCCCAAAATGCCATTAGCCTTCTTACAACAAGGGCACACTGTTGACTCATATCCAGCTTCTCATCCACTGTAACCCCTAGGTCCTTTTCTGCAGAACTGCTGCCTAGACATTCAATCCCTGGTCTGTAGTAGCACATGGGATTCTTCTGTCCTAAGTGCAGGACTCTGCACTTGTCCTTGTTGAACTTCATCAGATTTCTTTTGGCCCAGTCCTCTAATTTGTCTAGGTCCCTCTGTATCCTGTCCCTACCCTCCAGCGTATCTACCACTCCTCCCAGTTTAGTGTCATCAGCAAACTTGCTGAAGGTGCAGTCCACGCCACCCTCCAGATCATTGATAAAGACATTGAATAAAACTGGCCCCAGGACCAACCCTTGGGGCACTCTGCTTGATACCGGCTGCCAACTAGACAGGGAGCCATTGATTACGACCTGTTGAGCTCGACAATCCAGCCAGCTTTCTATCTACGTTATGGTCCATTCATCCAGCCCATACTTCTTTAACTTGCTGGCAAGAATACTGTGGGAGACCGTATCAAAAACTTTGCTAAAGTCAAGGATTAACACCATCCACTGCTTTCCCCTCATCCACAGAGCCAGTTATCTCATCGTAGAAGGCTATTAGGTTAGTCAGGCATGATTTGCCCTTGGTGAATCCATGCTGACTGTTCCTGATCACTTTCCTCTCCTCTAAGTGCTTCAGAATTAATTCCTTGAGGACCTGCTCCATGATTTTTTCAGGGACTGAGGTGAGACTGACTGGCCTGTAGTTCCCCGGATTCTCCTTCTTCCCTTTTTTAAAGATGGGCACTACATTAGCCTTTTTCCAGTCACCTGGGACCTCCCCCGATCACTGTGAGTTTTCAAAGATAATGGCCAATGGCTCTGCAATCGCATCCGCCAACTCCTTTAGCACCCTTGGATGCAGCACATCCAGCCCCATGGACTTGTGCTCGTCCAGCTTTTCTAAATAGTCCTGAACCACTTCTTTCTCCACAGAGGGCTGGTCACCTCCTCCCCATGCTGTGCTGCCCAGTGCAGTAGTCTGGGAGCTGACCTTGTTCGTGAAGACAGAGGCAAAAAAAGCAATGAGTACATTTGCTTTTTCCACATCCTCTGTCACTAAGTTGCCTCCTTCATTTTCAGCAAGGAGCCCACACTTTCCTTGACTTTCTTCTTATTGCTAACATACCTGAAGAAACTCTTCTTGTTAAATGTAACATCCCTTGCTAGCTGCAACTCCAAGTGCGATTTAGCCTCCCTGATTTCACTCCTGCAGGCCTGAGCAATATTTTTATATTCCTCCCTGGTCATTTGCCCAGTCTTCCACTTCTTGTAAGCTTCTTTTTTGCATTTAAGATCAGCAAGGATTTCACTGTTAAGCCAAGCTGGTCATCTGCCATGTTTACTTTTCTTCCTACACCTCGGGATGGTTTGTTCCTGCAACCTCAATAAGGATTCTTTAAAATACAGCCAGCTCTCCTGGTTATGTTGGTTTAGGCTCTCCTGGTATGGTTAGCATTATTATTCAATAAATAACCCTTATGGTTAAGTCGGTTGCTTCTCTCTCGCTCTCTGAATTTTACTCGTTTGTGTCTTTAGCTTCCCCCATTTACTCCGAAACAATGCTTCTTTCACCTAAGCTAAAGATCCCTGTAGTGCCCAAAAATAATGTGGGGTTTGCTCATCAAGTTGGTTACTACCAGTACAATTGTAATGTGAACGTGGGATAGGGACATGCTAAACTTCAGGCACATAAGGGGGCGGGGGGGCAGCTGAAAGTGCTGTTTAACCCAGCCCATTGAACACGGGGATATATGAGGGGATCAGCTGGAGAGTGCTGATTGACCCAGTCCAGTGTGAGAGTGTGTGTGTGTGTGTGTGCGCGCGTACATCTAGTTCTAGGACTGGAGGAACCCAGCCCTGAGGTAGAGCTCCATATGAACACACAAGTGACATAAGCAACACATTAATAGAATTACCACATGCCTCCCTCAGAAGAGTAACCCTCATAAATGACCGTACCCCAAAGTAACGGGCACGTCTGGTAACACGCCCCCCCCCGGTGGAACAGCAATCCGCCCAGTTCTGCTTCCCTGGCAGACAGAACCGCCACGACATGGGGATCAAGTGACAGAGCAGCATGTTCAGGTCCCAGCTGCTAGCCCGTTCTGGCTGGTATAAGGACACAGTGTTACGCACCCTGCAGACATCTCCAAGTTGAACCCTTCGCCCTCAATGATTCATGAGCATTTTCCTCTCTCTCTCTCTGGCCTCGATTCTCAGTCACACTAAGGTCCCTTGTGCCACTCTGGCAGATGACATATTGCATGGCAAGGGCCCCAGAGATGCCCCCTTGTTGGGGTAGAATCGGTATAAGTGACCTACACGACCTGCTCTCAGCCCATGGGCACAAGGGCAGAAGCCAGCACTGCTCTCCAGCTAGTCAGAGCCCATGGGAGAGGGGGTAGGAAAGCAGCTCTGGGTCCATGTTAATTTA
Organism: Dermatemys mawii; assembly: GCA_007922305.1. NCBI lineage: Eukaryota > Metazoa > Chordata > Testudines > Dermatemydidae > Dermatemys > Dermatemys mawii. Next base: position 870,903 of record ML677460.1, on the reverse strand, counting down.
CACCAGAGGCGAGGCAGAATCCAGTGAATGCAAAGGGGGCTTAGAACCCCTGACCTGTCCCCAGCCATGAGCACAGAAACAGGAACTGAGAAACCAGCCTGGTAGGTCATTCCCCCCACTCCTCCATTGACCAGCTGAGAAAGGGACCCGCTCTCCTTGCAAGCCAACAGGAGATTTGAAGCTGCAGCCACTGGCCTTCTCCCCCTCCAGTCCCCTCTTCATTCCCTACCCTGATCAGAGCCACCAGCGCCCACACACTGAGGAGATGGCCGGAGCTACTCACCCGTCCCAGGAAGTCATTCTTCCCCACCATGTCCCAGTCCCACACCTCCACGCTCACAAGGGACCCCTGGGGTTCCTTCCCGGGCACCCCCTCCTCCAGGTCAAACTCCAGCACCTCATCCCAGCGTGGGAAGCGAGTCTTCTTAATGATCTGCAAGGGGAGAGAGAAAGATGGCATATCAGAGCGGAATGAGGCATTAGAAAGGGAAGGTGTTTTCCAGCAGACCCTCTGCCCCTTATCCAACCCCCTGGCCCAGCCCAGATCCCCTTATCACGCCACCAAACATGCTTCTGCGCTGATCTGCCAGAGCAGGCAGCCCTGCCCTCCAGAACACTGCTCGCATGGCACGCTGAAGCTGGGCGGGTGAGAGAAGGGGCCAGGAGCAGCCTTCCCAACTGGAAGCTCTGGGGCGGGATGGGAAGAGCCCATGGGCCAGATGTAGCCTGCGAGCTGTAGTTTGCCCACCTCTACTATACAGCCTTGGCTGTAGGCCTAGGACTTTTAGCTTATGTCGTAGAGGCTCATGCATTTAGCACTGAGGGTCCCAGGTTCAATCCTACCCGCCAGTAACTAGAATCTATCTGTAAGCAGTGTCAGGAATGAGATATATTCTGACATCTGGTGGCGAACTATGGGAATTGCAGTGAGTCTTAGAAAATAATTCTGGGGCTGATCAATTTGCATAGACACACCCATTGCGCCTAGCCTGAGCCCACAGCAGCCCACATGGCCACTTCGGCTGATGAGGGAGCCCCAGTTTCTATGTTATTGGGGCAGGAATGATAAAGTGATGTTACTGTGATTATGTGAATGAAGGACTATGGACATGTACTTGGCCCTTGTTATGATGGAGGGACTCGCCATCATCTAGGTAGTACTCAGTGGGCAAGGGCCATGCGTTTCAGAACACTGTGAGATTGAGAGAGGTGATGGACAAGCACCTATACCTTTTGGTGACGGCTCTGTCTGAGGGCCTCCCAGGCCTATTGTACCCTGCCTCTCTCCACTGTGGAATGTCAGAATTGAATTTTGCTTCCATTAGGAGCCTGGTTCCAGGCTGCTGAGCTGACAATTGCTTTGGGCTCACTGGTGCACCTGCACTAAGGCTCCCCTACTGTGAGCTGAAATCACCTAAAAGCTAAAGAAATTACTGAGCATTGTCTTAAGTAGGGGGGCCTGAGAAAAGTGCAGAGTGGCTGGTGCAGCAGAGCAGTCTGTGTGTCGGCTGGCAGGACGGCTAGCGGAGTTGTTGGTGCTGCGGGCAGAGTGACTGGCGCGGCACAGCTGTCTGTCGACTAGTGGAGGCGTTGGTGCTGCGGGCAGAGTGACCGGCACGGCACAGCTGTCTGTGTGTTGGCTAGCAGAGCAGGTAGCGGATCAACGGGCAGAGCGGTTCGTGGGACAGCCAGCGGAGCGGAGCAGAGCCGATTGCGGTGAGAGCTGCAGCGGAACCTCACGGAGAGGCGGCGCAGTTGGCCTCAGACCACGTAAGGTGCCCCGTGCCCTACCCTCCAATTCCACCCAGGCTGGAGGTAAGACTCTGCCAATTGACTTTTGAACTCTGCACTGACCAAGAACAGAGACTCTTGGGCTGTTGGACTTTTGGGACTATTGAGTGACTTTTGGGGTTGTGGAACTCAAGAGCCAAAGGGAAGGCCACGGCCTAGTTGCTGGGAGGGGGGCTTCTGGTTCATGCTTTGGTTTATTAACCTTGTTTGTGGTGTTTCCCCAATATAATGCCACATTGTTTCTCCCTGTTATTAAAAGGCTTTGGTACACTCAGACTCTGTGCTTGCGAGAGGGGAAGTATTGTCTCTTACAGACGCCCAGAGGGGTGGTATATGGTTGTCCCAGGTCACTGGGTGGGGGCTCGAGCTGGTTTTTTTGTATTGTGCTATTGGAATGGAACCCCTGGATACTGAACCCGGCCCTTGTTGCTGCCAACTCTGATGGGCAGAAGGGTTACATATCAGTGTTGCACTATGTTGGGAACAAAAACAAAGGCTGTTTGAAATGGGCACTTAAACTCGGCTGTGGGGCAACCCTGCTGCAGCAGCAAGAGATCGAGGCGAGCCAGTGTTTTCTTGCCAGAAAAGGCATCTCTTATAAACAAGAACTGCAGCATTCGTCAGTAACGGGTCAAACCGCAAAGCTCCTGACCCTGCTCTAGGCACGCCATGGGGAGGTGCACCCATTTCCTTGCCACTGCATTGAGAGGAGCAAGAGCACATCCCTATAACACCTGAGACAGCTAAAGTGAGGCTGGCGTAGGCCACACTCCACTGCAGTTTTGTATCTCTCCTCACCTAGAGCTATGTCTGGGAAGACGGCTCTTCCCCGGCAGGTATCAGCTGGGGGCAGGGCCTGGCACTAAGCCCTTTCCATGTGTTTGCTGTGTTGTGGTGCTTGCTCTGCTCCAGGGGCCCGGCCCAGGCCACGTCACACATGTCCTGTTCTCTTCATGGCTGTCTGATGCCTGATGGATTCAGGGCTCAGATCCTACAGTGATGGGTCGGAGATACAGGCAGACTTCCCACCCTTCACTCAGCTATCACTAGCACACAGACCAAACCACCTGGCGTCCCAGTGGGGGGCGGGGGGGCCTCTGTTTGCCTCTCGCAGAGCCCCTCCCCTTGCACCACTGGCTTTGCAACTAAAAGGAACCTTGTCCCCTCCCCCACTCCCATGCAGCCAAGGCCAGAAAGCACTTCCGCATGTGACTGTTCTACTCACAGCTGTCTCCAAAGCGTGGCCATCACAGGACACTCGTGCAAAGGGGTCTGAGGTGCCAGATATGTCCCGTGGGGCCAGGTCTCTGTGGGAAGAGAACAAGAGGAGGAGGATGGGGGTGGCTTTCTGGATGGCTAGGGGATAGGGCAGAGGCATGGGATGCTAGGAGCTGACTTGGCCTCCCCAGTGTGGCCAGGTGGGATTGTAAGCCCTTTGGGGCAGGGACTGTTGCTGTTTTGTGTTTGGACAGCACCTGACACAATGGGGCCTGGCCAGTGCCTGGGTCAGCTTCAAGACACTAATGCAACACAGACAACAGCCAGGACCCAGGAGAAAATAAACTCTCACCCTGAGGTACAGACAAAATCCCCCCGCCCCCTTCTCCCAGTCCTGCAGCGTGGGAAACAGCACAGCAAGGGCTTGCTCCTCCCCACACAGGACACCAGCAAGCTAGCGCACAGGCTGGCTTTGCACTGGGAGATCAAGCTGCTCCATCATCTCTCAGACAGCGGCATGAACAGGTGAGCGCGGGGATGCACTCGAAAACTGCAGGGCTGGCCCACTCTGCGTCTCACGCATGGCTCCTGCAGTGTGGACTATGGAGTGGGATGGGGAGAAGCAGGGAAAACCAAAGGAACTCTTGAAAAGCACCTGTGGAGTCGGAGAAGCCCCAGAACAGCCCTGGCAGGGCTCAGCATTTGGGGACATCCCAAGTGGGTGATCTACCAGCTGGAGATTGAGAAGAGAGCAGAGAGCATTCCTCCGGGGAAAGAAAAGCCAGGAGAGCCAGAACTTCCCTGAATCCCAGACAGAGCCCGCCCCGGCCCCGGCTCAAACCCTGGGGAGAGGCTGAGTAACAGGAAAGAGAAAGTGAACATGGCCCTTTAAGGGGAATATAGCCCACCCCTCAGAGCTCTCTTACTCCACCCCCCCCCAAGTCTTCTTCTCTCTCACTCTGTCTTTCTGCCCCTCTCCCACTCTGCCCTACTCCACCTGTCCCCCACGTACATACCAGGGTCCCTTAGCCAACACTTTCTGTTCCCATGACTACTCTCCACTATTAATAGGATAGTCTCCTCTCCTGCTGGAGGAGGGGCACTGCCCCAGGGCTGGGGCAAGTCACAGGCAGGAGAAGAGGCTAGCACAAGTTGCCTGGTGATTTCACCATGAGCCAGCAGGGCCCCACTACCTTTCCTTGGGCCTCAGGAATGCCAGGCCACCAGAGACAGGGAAGGGGCTGGAGGTAGCATGTGCTCTCCTAGTTCCCTGGAGAACTGCCGTGGAACTCCCCTGCCCCACAAGTAGAGGGAGGGACTGACCCACCCCCTCTCACCTGCCCCTCCACAGAGGAATGCTTGGAAGATGGAGCCCGCTGCATTGACTCACCCCATCTCCCCTCCCCGAGCACTCTCCATGGCCGCATTGTTGCCTAGGAGCCTCCGCTGGTTGCTAAGACAGTAGGATGTCTTCTCTGCATCATGCTGCTCTCTGCCAAGCCTCCAGGCAGGCTGGCTCTGGTACAATGGGGCCAGGCCCCTACACTCCCATACCAATCACTCTGGCCTGTGCCCCCAAAGCAAGGGGGTCTGTAGCCAGAGCCACGTGACTGCACTCTCATGTCCCCATGGAGGGAATCCCCACCCTGTGCCTAACTCCATGTGTTGAGAGCCAGAACTCAGGAATCCTGGCTCTCCACTGGTGACCTCAGACAAGTGACTTCACAGACAAGTGACAAGTGACTTCACTGGTCCGTGCCTCAGTTTCACCACCTGTAAAACAGGGATAACGATAAGTGACCTCCTTTATAAAGCACTTTGGGATCTAAGATTAGAAGCACTAGATGAGAGCTAGGCATTATAAATACTCTGGAAAGAAATCTTAACACTACGGGTAAGGGGTGTGGGGCTGGGAGTTGAGCTATAAGGAATATCACTAGGCTGTTACCAAAGACAGGGGCCTGCAATTGACGACTAAAGCTACCAAGTCACTTTAGCAGTAACTGTGTTTGAACAGGTCTGTGATGCAGCAGTTTAAGGCTACAGGCCCTTTCCTGTTGGGACTCCTGGGTTCAAGTCCTGTGGAAAAACAGCAGAGCAAATAATCAAGCAATCAATTTACAAACACTTAAAAGATGATAAGTACCAATAAATATGGATTTGTCCAGAACAAATTGTTACCCTCTCTTCAACAGGGTAACAAGCCTTGTGGATGGGGGGAAGCGGTAGACGTGGTCTATCTTGACTTTAGTAAGGCTTTTGACACTGTCTCACATGATATTTTTGACATTATGCCCCGTATTCTTCATAGAAATATGCTTATGATATGAATATAGCATAACTAAGATGTATTTTATGCAAGATGGGTCATGTGAGCTATCATTGGCAAGGTTATGATGTACTAAATATGGCTGTCCTATTTATATGCATGTATCATTTCTGTATTTGAAGTTAGGAATATTAATTCTGTAGCTGGGGAGAGGGATAGCTCAGTTGTTTGAGCACTGGCCTGCTAATCTCAGTGTTGTAAGCTCAATCCTTGAGGGGGCCATTTAAGGATCTGGGGCAAAAATAGGGATTGGCCCTGCTTTGAGCAAGGGGTTGGACTAGAAGATGAGGTCCCTTCCAACCCTGAGTTTCTATGATCAAGTGCAGAAGTTTTTGTACCTGGGGAAGGCCCACAAGACAAAATGCAATCAGTCCAGCTGGTTAGTCAATAAACCATTAGGAAGGACAATAGGTCTTTGAAGATGCTAATTGCCCAACCTTCCTGGGATGCTGCTTTGACACTGCAGGGTCATGTGGTCTTGTACTGGACACCATCTTGGACTGCTGGTAGTTTTCCACTCAGGGTGGGGATGAAACTGGGAAACAAAGGATTCCTGCCACATGTAAATCTTATTTAAGGCTGGGGAGTGAGTTAATCAAGGTTGGTTCTTCACTGAATTCCCATCCAATTTGACTGCTGGAAACACCTACAACCAGGGGTGGTGAGTTATATGGGCCCATGGTGCCCAGCAATATTCAGAGCCCGAGGGTCCAGCTCCACCAATGTTTGGGGCCAGGTCTCTCCCCCGGCCCCACGTGCTGCCCCTGCGCCGCCCCCGGGCCCCTGAGCATCCCTGCCTCTCCCCTGCAGCTCCATGCTGACTCTACTCTGCTGGCTCCCGGAAGCAACTGCCACAGGATCTAGTGCCCACCCCGCATCCACTAGTGGCAGGGCAGGCTGCCCTTACCCTGCCCTTCTGTCTCAGACCCTTCCCTTTTCCGGCAGGACCCTCCACCAGCACGGGGCCCCTCCTGCCCACGGTCACCGCTCCTACCCTACTCTGGGCAAGGAGCAGCCCCGTCCCTCATCCCCAGTGAGGGATGGGGCTGCCAGCAGGGGAGGAGGCACACATGTCATGGCAGCTCTTCCCCCCACCCATCCCCAGCACCCACCACAGGGCAGACGAGGGGGATTCCTGGACCTGAGAGGGGTCCTAGGAGCACGTGCAGTGACAGAGGTGGGGGCGAGTGTGCTGCCAGGGGCGAGGGGGCCCTCCCCTAGAGCTCACTGCTGCCAGCGAGTAGAGGGCCTGTCTGTACCCCAAACTCATCCCAAGCCCTGCCCCACCCCGGAGCCTGCATCCCCAGCCAGAGCCCTCACCCTCCCTCACACCCCAACCCTCTGCCTCAGCCTGGATCCCCCTTCTGCATCCTGAACCCCTCATCCCCACCCCACACCCCAACCCTCTGCCCTAACCCTGAGCCCCCTCCCACACCCCAAACCCTCATCCCCAGCCCCAACCCACAACCCTCATCCCTGTACCCCCTCCTACCACCAAACTCCCTCCCAGAGCCTGCACCCCTCACCCCCTTCTACAGACTTACCCCCAAGCCCAGCCCAGAGCCTGCCCCCAAACTCCCTCTGAGAGCCTGCACTCCTCATCCCCTCCTGCACCTCCACCCCCTGCCCCAGCCCAGAGCCTGCACCTCAGACTCCCTCCGCCACCCAAACTCCATCCCAGAGCCCAGCTTCTCACCCCTTCTATACCCAAACACCCTCTCAGAGCCTATACCCCAAACCCCTCCTGCACCCCAATCCTCTGCCCCAGCCCAGGGCCTGCACCCCAGACCTCCTCCCCTCACCCAAATTCCCTCACAGAGCCTTGGGCAGGTGGGGAGCAGAGTTTGGAGGAATGGGCTCTGGGCACCACCAAAATTTCTACTAACCTGCCACCCCTGCCTACAACTGAACTGGGGAAGAACTGGGCCCAGGCTAGAAGGGGGTCTGGTCTGTGAAAGGAATATCTGGAATTTTAAACTTCAAGCAAGAGCAGTTTATGCTCGAGAAATTCTGCAGCCTGCCTAAAACAACATTTAGGGTGAGAAATTACTACTTGTAGCCAATTTCTTTAGTGTATGAAGCCTAGTTTATGTGTTTATTGTATTTGCTCAGTAATCTGTTTGCTATCCCTTATAATCACTTAAAATCTACCTTTGTAGTTAACAAACTTGTTTTTGGTTTATTCTATAACTAATTTGTGTAATTCATAACTAGGGGAGGGGCAAAAACTACATTGTAGGAGAGGGTGGATTTCATGAGCTGTATCGATCTCTATGCAGCGCAAGCCAATATAATTTGGGGTTTGCACCCCAAAGGAGGTGTGCACTCAAGTGCTGGGCAATCCCTAAACTAAATCTTCCCACACACAACCGCTCAGTGTCTGTGTCTTTCTCCAGCTGGTGTGTGTGTGTGTGTGTGTGTGTGTTGGAGGAGCCTTGAGGGCCTGGCACAGCAGGGCAGGATGAGCATGATGAGTGAGCCCAGGCTGGTGGAACAGGTGGGCTCAGTGGGATCTCAATACATCAGGTGGCACCCCGGAAGGGGACAACCCATCACAACCTTCTCATAAACAAACTAGGGAAATACAACCTAGATGGGACTACTATAAGGTGAGTGTATAACTGGATGGAAAACCATTCCTGGAGAGTAGTTATCAGTGGTTCACGCTGGAAAGGCAGAACAAGTGGGGTCCTGCAGAGATCAGTTCTAGGTCTGGTTCTGTTCAATATCTTCATCAATGTACAGAACAGAGAGTGCATAGATAGTACACTTTAAAAGGTTGTGGATGATACCAAGCTGGAAGGGGTTGCAAGTGCTTTGGAGGATAAGGTTACAATTCAAAATGAGCTGCACAAATTGGAGAAACGGTCTGAAGTAAACCCGAGAAAATGCAATAAGGACAAATGCAAAATGTATCCAGTAAAGAAGAAACAATCAGTTGCACAAATACAAAATGGGAAATGACTGTCTAGGAAGGAGTACTGCAGAAAGGGATCTGGGGATCATAGTGGATCACAAGCTAAATATAAGTCAACTGTGAAACACTGTTGCAAAAAAAAAGTAAGCATCATTCTGGGATGTGTAAGCATCATTCTGGGATGTATCAGCAAGATTGTTGTAAACAAGACATCAGAAGCAATTCTTCCACTGTACTTTGTGCTGATAAATCCTCAGCTGAAGTATCCAGTTCTGGGTTCCACATTTCAGGAACAATGTGGACAAATCAGAGAAATTCCAGAGAAGAGCAACTAAAATTATAAAGGCCTAGAAAACATGGCCAATGAGGGAAGATTGAAAAAATTGTGTTTGTTTAGTCTGGAGAAGGGAAGACTGGGGGGGACAGTTTTCATGGACATAAAAGTGTGTTACAAGGAGGAGGATGAAAAATTATTTTCATTAACCACTAAGGATAGAGCAAGAAGCAATGGACTTAAATTGTAGTAAGGATGGTTTAGGTTGGACATTAGGAAAAACTTCCCCACTGTCAGGGTAGCTAAGCACTGGAATAAATTGCCTATGGAGGGTATGGAATCTCCGTCATTGGAGATTTTTAAAAGCAGGATAGATAAACTCCTGTCAGGAATGATCTAAATAATATTTAGTCCTGCCATAAGTGCAGAGGGCTGGACCAGTTGACCTCTTGAGGTCCCTTCCAATCCTGGGATTTTATTTCAAAGACTGTCATCACTTGGAGGTAGGATGCATCTCAGCTTGGGGAGCAATGAACATCCAGCTGCATCAAAAGACGTTTTTGCTCAACAGGCAACTCCGCAGTGATGGTTAGGCTTGGCAGAATTTGATTTTTTTTTTAATAATTTTGACAGATATGTTTATCAAGGGACGTGATCATTCCCCTTTATTTGGCATTGCTGAGACCTCATCTGGAGTACTGTGTCCAGTTTTGGGACCTACACTACAAGAAGGATGTGGAAAACCTGGAAAGATTCCAGAGAAAAGCAACAAAAATGATTAGGAGGCTGGAGGACATGATTTATGAGGTGAGGCTGAGGGAACTGGGATTGTTTAGTCTACAGAAGAGAAGACTGAGGGGGGATTTGATAACTGCTTTCAACTACCTGAAAGGGGGTTCCAAAGAGGATGGATCTAGACTGTTCTCAGTGGTAGCAGATGACAGAACAAGGAGTAATGGTCTCAAGTTGCAGTGGGGAAGGTTTAGGTTGGATATTAGGAAAAACTTTTTCACTAGGAGGGTGGTAAAGCACTGGAATGGGTTCCCTAGGGAGGTGGTTGAATCTCCTGCCTTAAAGGTGTTTAAGGTGAGGCTTGAGAAAGCCCTGGCTGGGAAGATTTAGTTCGGGTTGGTCCTGCTTTGAGCAGGGCATTGGACTAGATACCTCCTGAGGTCCCTTCTAACCCTGAGATTCTATGATTTTTTATTTTTAATCAATTTAAATGTGAACAGTTGCAAGAAATTATGGGGGAGAATCAGACTATTGGGGTTCAATCAGTATTAATGAGAGCAATCAGATTTGAAAGGCAAAAGCTTTAGAACCATTAAAACACAAATTATCAATATACCAAAGAACTAGCCATAAATAAAACTCACAAATTTGTAGACATTATTTTTCTTACTTTGCCTAACTGCAAACGTTGATTGTTGGCACTGGAGCTATCCTATTGTCAGGGGTGAGGGGATTGTATGGGGAAATGGATGTTTTTTTCCAACTTTACAATAAATATCTAGTCCTTCCAAGCTTCGTTATGGGATAGTGAGGGGGTGCTGCAGGACAGGCTGGACGAGGGGTGGGCAGAGCCATGCAGAGGTTCCAGCATTGGAACAGTAGGAGATGTGGAGTGGAATAGCAGGCGGTGGGGAGAGGAGGCTGAAACTATGGGGCATCAGCAGAGCTCAACATGTGGGGAGCCCAGGACTGGAAAAGCAGGGGACTGCCTGACAGGCCTGAGGTGCATGGGGAGAACTGCATGGGAAGCCCAAGACTAGCACAGCATGTGGCTGTGGGTTAGGATTGAGCAGCATCGCAGAGCTGGCTGCATGGAAAGCCCACGACCAGACTAGCAGGGGCAGGACTGAAGCCACCAGCATAGCTTGTGTAACTTCGACCCACACTCTGCACTGTCTCGCAATTGGCTTGTGCTGGGAGAGGGCTGTGGGTGGGGAGGGGTCCACTGCTTTGTGACACTGTCTTGTTTCTCTCCCCAACACCTCACCTCTTCACCTGCACAAATCCACACCTCCCAGCACAAAGAACGTCTCACCATCTTACCCCTCATCACGGGGTTCCAGTGCGCGTTTGAAACCAAATAAATAAAAAGCCCCAAACAAACTATTAACTCGTTCCTCCCCATTCCTGGTGGACGCATGAGGATAATGACCTCCTTTGTAAGGTGTTTTGAACCCTAAGCATTATATAAGAGCTATTGTGCTATTAATACCCTGGATAAGAATCTTAGCAGTACTGGATGCTAAGCTATAACCACTAGGCTGTTATCAAAAAGGAGAGGGGCCCAGAACTGGGGTATAAAGCTCCTGAGTCCCTTTAGCAATCACTGTGTTTATGTCTTATGTTCAAATGACCTGTGCTGCAGGCAGAAGGTAAAGGACACTGACCTTTTCCCCTTCCATTCAAATCCTGCCCTGTTTCAAAGAGTGATGTGACTGAGCAGGGGCACGTCTAAGCTTGAGGAGCAGTGAACATCCAACTGCACCACAAGACTGTTTTGCTCAACAGGCATCCCCTCAGTTTGGGCTAGTGGGGGTATAGCGGTGCAGGGCTGAGGGGCACCGGCAGAGCTGGGGGTAAGTTCCCAGCACTGGAACAGCTGGGGAGCTGGACTGGCATGCACCCTTAGCAGCAGTAATGTGTCCTCCATGCAGGGGGATGAAGAGTCACCCCGCGGCGCTGAACTCAGGCATGGTCAGTGCCAGCAAAAGCCAAATGGCGCTTGCTACAGTACAGAGTGCGGACACCTCCCTGGAGAGAACAAGGAATGCCCCAGAGAGTACAGCGTAGGTTCTTCAGAGAGGAGGGACAGACTAAGGGGAAGGAAAATGGGTGGAAGAAAACAGAAGTCCTGGGGAGCCCTATGGACAAGTCACTGTGCCATAAAGCTTGGGGCAGAGTTAGTGCTATTAGCTCAGGACTGCCCTTTTGCTGATCACTTGGGGACATAGGAAAGATTAAAGAAAAACAGCTATTGGCCTAGTTTCCAAATGAAGTAAAGGAATACTGCAAAATGCGTGACTCATGTCTGAAGCAGGAAAAGTCTGCAGGACACAGCAAGGCTCCTGGGCATCCTTTACTAGTGATCAAAGCAGCATTTTTCAGGGTTGCCATGGATATCATAGGGCCAGTAGCCAGCCCAACCCAGAGAGGAAAAAGATGTATTTTAGTCGTGGTGGATTTTGCCCCCAGGTACCCAGAAGCAGTCTCGGTCTAATGTGCAAGCTGAGAGTTGCTAAGGCACTTTTCTCTATACTCATTAGAGCAAGCTTTCCACAACAGATCCTACCAGATTCTGGCCCACATTTCACGTCCCAGCTATTTAATGACTTATAGAGGGTGTTTGGGATAAAACAACTGAAATTTGCCCCCATTGCCCAGAAACAAATGGTTTAGCTGAGAGGCCCAACGGACCTTAAAATCTAGGTAAACTGTAGGGCCAGTGACTGGGATGTAATGTTATCCTAGCTGTTGTTTGCTTACGGGAGATGCCTCAAGAGCCCACAGGGTTCACCTCATTTGACCTCCTAATGGGCAAAAGGTCAGAGACTCTTGCGAGGGGGAAGCAGAGGGGAAACCAGTGGCTGAATATGTGCAAAGGTTTAGGGAAGATTTAAAGTCTTGTAGGGATAATACCCCTCCACCCCCCTTATCAATAAGTTCATTCCCTTGCTTCCCATGAGTTGCGCAGTGTAACCCTTGGTTGTCCTAGGATATCTATACTGTCTAGTAAGAGAGAAAGACACTGCACTCTTTTTGTGCCATGAGCAGCCTGAGAAGTGGGACAGGTGCAAAAATATAGCGTGCAGGGGAAGCACAGATGGTTTGATGTCAGTGGGCTGCCAGGTCACTGTCCGTCCATAGATCGCGGCTCAGCCTCAGGGATAGGTCGGCCAGAGCAATCAAGGTGCTGCGTCTATCTCACCACTTCAGAGATAGACTAAGCCCTTGAATTGCATTTACCCACATGCATGACCCGTAACAGCAGCAGCATACCGCACTCACTCTGCCCAACGAAGTAGTTTCCTCAGTCTCTGCGGGATGAATGGAAGACAAGGAGAGAGACTTACCTGGTGTAGGGATCAAGTCAAGTCCACCAGAGGAATCAGAGCCTAGATATACCTGGATATTGAGCCGTCCTGATCTGGGAAGTCTGATGATTGTGAAACATTCCCCCTGCCTCTTTCCTCTCCTCTTTTATCTCTGCTGCTTTCATTTGTTAGTTGGGGACTTGGTAACCGCCAAGCCTATTAACTTTGCTATTAAGGTGTTAGGGTAATGAATGTTATCTGGTTTACGTTATTTACTTATCAGTTTTGATTTTAAATACACCTGGTGACAGATACAGAACAATCCAATCTTCTAAAAAAACAAGGATTTGGGACCTAGGTTTCATTTCTCCCCTGAAATTTATAGATTTTAAGTGGCCTGTCTAACAGGCTGTGATGGTGATGGTGCAGCAAAACCTCTTAACAAGCCAGGCAGCTCAGAGGAATGGTACAATCACAAACAGCTGACTGATCATTTGATGTGGGGGAATCTGGAACTGGTGTTACTTCCTGTAAAAAAAGTACAAAATGCAGAATTCATGGGAGGGGCTTTGTGCGATGGTAGAGAGGGTTAACAGTGTTACCTACAATGTATGAAGGCCCCACAGCAGGGCTGTGCTGCAGATTGTGTATAGAAACAAGTTAGATGTGTATCACAATTGTGACACCATTGGAAGCATGATCTGCTATTTGATTTGATGACCAAATGCCATAGTGACATCTCATTACAGAGCACTGATCTATGCAAAGTGTGAAGAGGCAGAGATTTTGGCTGTGCTGCAAAGGCACTGTTCAGAAAGCCAGACTTGACTCACAAAATCGTCCACAAGATTAACCCTGTGGGACCACAACATGGGCTCAGCAGAGCACACCTTACAACCGGTCAAATGAAGGAGCACATTCATAAGGAGATACACAGCATGCTAACATGGCAATAATTACAGGATCCAACAGTCTCTGATCTTCTTGTATTGCTATGGCCCCCAAGAAGGATGGGACTGTAAGGTTTTGTGTTGATTACAAGAAATTTATTGTGGTCACAGATCCTGATGCAGACCCCATGCCCAGACTCATTACATGCTAGACACTTTAGGCAGGGCCAAGTTCCTGAGCATCCTGGATTTAACAAAGAGATGGTGGCAGATCCCCAGGGATGACAACACACAGAAAAAACATCCAGCTTCCATTATTGATCTGTAACTTTTTGAGTTCAAAATGTTGCCATTTGGGTTAGTTAATGCAGCAACCACTTTTCAGAAGCTTGTTAACCAGGTATTAGCTTGGTTACAAGACTGTGATGTGACCTGCATTGAGACTATTGCAATCACAAAAAACACTTGAGAATTGTGCTGAAGGTACAGGTCTCACAGTCAAAGTGTCAAAATCATTGGGTAGGAGGGGGACAGATTTGCTTGGATCCCTTGAAAGTGGACTCAGTTATTAAATGGCTGATGCACCAAACCAAAAGCAAGTTCAACTTTTATAAGCTTGGCTAATTATTCCTGCAGGCTTGGTGGGGTTCAGTGTCATGTTTGCTAGCGCAGGTTTTGACTTTTTACAGAAGTTGAACAATGTAGTGTAGAAAATCTTTGGTGAGGAAAAGAAAATTCTATGAGAAAACCTTTTCTGGCGGGTCCTGATTTTGACAATGTGTTTGAATATGCATAGCTGCATCGCTCGCAGGCCTGGGAGCAATACTAATGCAAGCAGTTAAAGGCAATAAAAAACATCCTATTGCTTTCTTAAGTAAAAAAAAAAAAAACTGATCCCCCTCTCCCCTACAACAGAGTTACTCTGTCATAGAAAGAGAATGTCATGCAATTGTGTGGGCAGTCAAGCTGTTAAGTCAATCTGTTTAATAGGAAGTTCAGGGCTCTAACACACTACTCTGTATTGGTATGCCTACACAGAACAAAACATACCAACTCCCAACTGCTGCACTGGAGTACAGCTCTCTGGGAACACGATATGGAAATTGTAAATATTAAGGGCAAAGAAAATGCAGACATGTACTTTTGAGGCAAGGGGGTTCTGAGATGACACAAAGATTAACCAGTGGCTGACCCTACCACGTCAATGTAAGGGGTAGGTGTGATCCATGGACCTCTTGAGGGCGACAGGCAGAGGGCACAAGTAATGCCTGGGGTTTCACAGGGAGCCCTGGGGTCAGGTGTATAACAATTCACCGAAGGGCAGCATGTGAGGTCTCTGCTATGAGCCAGTATCACCCTGATCATCACAATCATTTCAAAACGTTTGAATGGATAAGAGTTAAGGAGTTGTGTGTCTATACTGGCAATTATGTTCTCAAAGCCTTGCAGTTAAGGCAAACAAACAGGAGAGGATCGTTGCAGGCAGCGGCTACTAGACTGGGCAGACTCCCTGTCTGGGCATTGTGCATTGTTCACTTCACATTAGAGGTCTATTTGGATGTGGAGCCTGGTCCTACTCAAGAGCTTGCAAAAGTCTACAAGAAAGAAGCATATAGGAAAAAGCCAGCCAGCCAGGGGTGTCCTATTTACAAGTAATGACTGAGTTGTCGGAGTATAGCAGGGAAGGGCAAAGGTAACCATATGAATCTTTCGCCAAGGAAGCAAGTTGACAGTGTGACTTCTCCTGATAGAAAGATCACAGCAAAGCCTCACTGTAGAACGGGGGAAGGACTTTAGGGAGAATATCTAGTTAGTCAAGCTTCTAGAATGCACATTATGAGTTTATTTTATATGGAAACAAATGGTTACAGTTACTTCTACCTGAAATCTCTGCTCTGTTTTTAGACTTTGGCTTGTTTACATGATAAGCATATCTAAATGCTGAGACTTGAGCAGAGCTGTGATCTCAGGTGTAGCTAGTAAGCTGTGGTGCACAGTTCCATTGGCAGCAGAGAGTCTGAATATGAAGAGTGGCCAGTAGTTGGACTAGAAACCTCCTGAGGTTCCTTCCCACCCTGATGCTCTATGATCCGGAGCAAAGCCAGCAGTTGGACACTCCGAGAGCTCGGAGGCTGGCGTGTGCCTCTCGCTAATCTGCAGAGGGACAGCAGAACCTGTGCGGGGAGGGGTAGGCTGGTGTTGCCTGAGGCTGGTGAAGTTGGGGAGCTGACGCCTGGCAGGCATAGGCAAGACTTCTTCATGCCAAGGGCAGGTGGTCACGAGGTGCCTCACAAATGCGACAGCAGAGGCACTGGCACAGCTGTGCTAGGGAAGGCTGCATAAATCCTGCATACACTACGCACTGGCACTGCCCCCCTTTCCTGAGCTCTAAATCAGCTGGTGCTAGGAACAGGATTGGGGGAGGGTCTTATTCCTCTAAGATTCATGAAACTGATTTCTCTCCCACCGTCATACCCCTTCACCCACCCAGATGGGGCCCTCCCATGTCCCAGTGCCACTTCCCGAAGAGCACAGCTCAGCCAAGAGCCTTGTGTCAGCTTCACTGCAAGACTAGGATTTGAGTGTGATTTCAACATCAATAAAAGCCTTTCCTCTCCATTCCTAGTGGGGCACCCGGATCGTGTCTATGCATGACCTGAATGCTTTAGAGAGAAAGGACAGGCTTGTGCACTTGGATTCATGAGCCCTGGAGCCAATTCCCTGCTCTGCCATGGGTTCTGTGTGACCTTGGGCATGTCACTTTATCCCTGTTTTACAGATGGCAACATTGATCATCATCTCTCCTTTGTCCTTAGATGGTGAGCACTTTGGAAGGGACTGTCTTTTACTATGTGTACAGCCAGCACCCTGCACGGTAGGGCCCTGATTGCAGCTGGGGCTACTGGAATATCAATATTTGCTAGCCAAAGGGAAGCAGGAGCTAAAAGGGACCTTGATTTCTTCACACTTGCTCTAGGAATTGTGCCAGATGGATGAGGAAGGAAAAGAATTTCAACTCCAATGAGTCCACTGTACTGAATGAGGATAGAACAGAGGAGCAGCAGTTTCAGTACACATGGCACCATGGGGAAGGACATGGTGCTGGTGCTGTTAAGCTTGGGTTGGGTCACGCTGCTCATTTTCTCCCATCAGTCCCAGGGCAGCAGCCTCCACGGGCACCATTGCACATCTGAGAAGTGGGCGGGGAGCACATGTGTGGGAAGGAGAGTGTAAGAGGGTGAGTCCCCATGGCCACTGATCAGGGACAACTCACACTGGCAGCTCAGGGGCAGATGGGTGTTGGGCACAACTCCCTTGGTCTCACTCCCTCTTGAGCTGTCCCCTCCTCCCCTACCAGGAGGTGAGGCATGTGCCTGCCCACCCCCAGCTGGCTAACAAGCCCTGCCTCAATTGCCGGATAATTCGGGACAGCCTCAGAATGAGTCGCTGTCCACCACATGCAGGCTTGCCATTCTGGCTGGAGAGGGAAGGGGAGGGGAGACCAGTCTGGAGGAAGAGAGAGGGGAGGGTGGGAGAGACTGGAGCCATCTACTCCTACCTGGCTTCAATGACATGGCAGTGCAGGGCCCTCCTCTGGGGCTCCTCTAGCACCTTCAGCTCCAGGCAGATCTCTCCTTGAACCTCTTCATTGGGGTCCACGTGTGTTAGGTTGATCCAGGTGTCAATCCCTGCAATGGGGGAGGAGTCCATTTAACTAGATCCCTGGCTTTCCCTGTCCCACCCACCTCAGGTGGTCAGCTGCCATGCTGGCCATGTGCAACCCCTACACACCCCGCCCCATGCCATGGCAGAGGCCTTAAAGGCATTATCCACAGAATGGCCAGCCCCAAATTGTCAAAAATCACACGTCAGCCACCTGGTTCAATCAAATAAAAAACAAAAAAACCCACACAAGATTGGTTTAAAATCGAGAGATCTACAAAATTATCACAATAGACAGGGGTTCTCACTTTGCCTTTCGGGTGCCCTTGGGTGGCACTTGCAGCCTCTTTCCCAAAGCAGCAAAGGCTAGAAAGCCACTTTTCTTTTCAGAAGGCAAGCTGAGATTCTTTCATAACCACATGACTCCAAGAGCTGGGGCTTGGATGCCAAATAGCAAGAGAACAACATCTTGAGAGTCAGCAACAATGGAACAATGATGCCAGATGACCTGCCCACTTCATCGGCCACTACCCTGCTACTCTGTGCTGCTTGGGGGGTGTTGCCAACTCCATTAAGCAGGAAGTGACTTTTTGGGGTCTGGTGACTCAATGTAGCTGTTTAAGCTCTCAAAAGGAGAGAAAAATGTCACCAAGCAAAATTTCCAGAGAACTCAGAGAATTACACACACACATGAGTATAGTCCCAAAGTCATGCACGAGCAGCTCAATAGTGTTAATAAAACCCATTCCACACACTTCTACATTCTGTTGCACACCAGAAGCACCTACATCAGGAGGGCACTCTGTACGTGGCAGCCCAGGTTGGCTGGGGTTGGTTAATTTCAGCTGAGTCTCCCTTTCTTGGCTTGGAGCTGACAGGTTAGCGAAAGGCAGAGTCCAGTACCAGGGGAAGGGGGCATTCACCTGACCTGAGCTCAATGATGCAGGGAGCCAAGAAAGTAGATTTAAAAACCAAAAGTCTGCCAGCTGGACCCCTTCCCCCTCTGCTTTCAGGGTTTCATTTCTGAAAACAGCTGGGCAGCTCAGCTCAGGCCAAGCCAGGGGAAGGAGTAAAGAGGAACTAAAATCAAGCTAGCTCCACCTTCGATTCTGGAGACATGGTGCCCCCCCCACCCCATTGGGGCACATGCCACCTTCCATCCATGGGGCTCTCCTCGCTGCCAAACCTGCCTCCCCTGCCCACTTTTAGTCATCTTTCCCTGCATCACAGGCTGTACTACCTACGATGTAGCAGTTAGAAAGAACACATTTGGGTAAAAACAAACCTTGGGCCTGATGCTCTCTAAAGTGCATCTGGCTTTAGCAAAGTATTTAATTAGGCTCCACAAACTTCTTTTCAACACCTGCAGATTATAGCGATATCAGCCCCAGAAGCCCTGGAATGTGATTCCTTCCAAGGACATGCTCCATTGAGACGTAATGACATTGGACTAAGTGTGCAACAGAATGTAGTCAGAAGAGCATGGAATGGATTTTAACACGATCAAGCTACTTGAGAATGATTTTGTGACTATTTTTGATATGGTCTCCCACAGTATTCTTCCCAGTAAATTAAAGTAGTATGGGCTGGATGAATGGATCATAAGGTGGATAGAAAGCTGGCAAGATCGTCGGGCTCAACAGGTCGTGATCAATGGCTCCATGTCTAGTTGGCAGCCGGTATAAAGTGGAGTGCCCCAAGGGTCGGTACTGGGGACGGTTTTATTCAATATCTTCATCAATGATCTGGAGGAAGGCGTGGACTGCACCTTCAGCAAGTTTGCAGATGACACTAAACTGGGAGGAGTGGTAGATACGCTGGAGGGTAGGGATAGGATACAGAGGGACCTGGACAAATCAGAGGATTGGGCCAAAAGAAACTTGATGAGGTTCAGCAAGGACAAGTGCAGGGTCCTGCACTTAGGACGGAAAAATCCCATGTGCTACTACAGACTAGGGACTGAATGGCTAGGCAGCAGTTCTGCAGAAAAGGACCTAGGGGTTACAGTGGACGAGGGGGTGGATATGAGTCAACAGTGTGCCCTTGTTGCCAAGAAGGCTAACGGCATTGTGGGTTGGATAAGTAAGGGCATTGCCAGCAGATCAAGGGACGTGATCATTCCCCTCTATTTGGCATTGGTGAGGCCTCATCTGGAGTACTGTGTCCAATTTTGGGCCCCACACTATAAAAAGGATGTGGAAAAATTGGAAAGAGTCCAGAGGGCAACAAAAATGATTAGGGGCTTAGAGCACATGACTTATGAAGAGAGGCTGAGAGAACTGGGATTGTTTAGTCTGCAGAAGAGAAGACTGAGGGGAGATTTGATAGCTGCATTTGACTACCTGAAAGGGGGTTCCAAAAGAGAATAGATCTAGACTGTTCTTACCAGAAGACAGAACAAAGAGTAATGGTTTCAAGTTGCAGTGGGGAAGGTTTAGGCTGGCTATTAGGAAAAACCTCTTCACTAGGAGGGTGGTGAAGCACTGGAATGGGTTACCTAGGGAGGTGGTAGAATCTCCATCCTTAGAGGTTTAAGGTCAGGCTTGACAGAGCCCTGGCTGGGATGATTTAGTTGGGGATTGGACTAGATACCTCCTGAGGTCCCTTCCAACCCTGCGATTCTGTACATATTGGTGACGTTTCTCCGAATGTAATTGGCAATGAAAGTCACTAGATTTGTCATTGGTCACTTTGACACTTATTTTTCACTGGGGAAACCAGGTTGGGGGCTGTGGGCTGCAGTCTCCTCCCAGGATGAATGGGCTGCGCAGAAGCTAAAGTTGGGCTGCTCTCCGTGAATGCAGCTGGGCGTGGAGGTATCAGCCAGTGATCAGGTCAGGGTGGATGAAGAGGAGGGCTGAGGGGGTCACCCCAACTGGCAGGGAGAAGAGGAAGGGGTCTGCAGCAGCGTGCTCCCTAAAGCTTCTATGATGTGGGCTCCACCGTGGAAGCAGCAAGCCGGGGCAGCAGTGGGGTGTGTGTATCACTTGTGGGAAATTCTATCCCTTCTCCCCCTGCCCACATTCCAGAGAACAGGAAAAGCTTTTGGCCTTGGAGCGCTGGCCAAGCCATGTGTCCAGGATTCATGGCAGACAGAGCAGCCTCTGAGGCCCAGGACATGCCAAGGCAGCGCTAGTGCGGCTGCTATTTAAGGGGCCATCTGACATCAGCGCCTCCTGGAGCCCCCGCAAACTGCGCCAGCCAGAGCCTGCATCCCAAACCCTCTCCCACACCCTTGACCCCAGCCTGGTGCCCCCTCCTACATCCCAAACCCCTCATCCCTGGCCACACCCCAGGTGTGCCCCCAGCTGAAGCCCTCCCCCACACACTTCAGTCCCCTGCCCTGGCCCAGTGAAGATCAGTGAGAGAGAGGGTGAGGGACAGTGAATGATGCAGGTGGGGGGGAAGTGGAGTGAGCAGGGGCGGGGCCCTCAGGAAGAGACGGGACAGGGAGTGGGGCCAGGGTCTTTGGTTTTCTGACATTAGAAAGCTGGCAAACCCAGGCCCTGTGGAATGGCCCCTAAGTTGCCAGTCTGGTGCCTTCTGCCCTGCATGTCAGTTGTGACCCAGTCACTGTCTTCACAAGACAGCTGCAGCCCCAGTCCACCCTTCACTGCATAGCACCTACCTCGCGGGTGAGACGAAATCCATTCCCTGCTGAGCGAGATTTTGCCAATGACATCATCGTGCCTGCAGGGAAAGAGCCAGGTCTGGGCAAAGAATGCCTGGAATTAAATGCCCTGCACAGCCAAGGAGCAGGTTATCCAGGGGCTTCCTTGCATCACCCAGCTGTTCAGGGTGATTCATTCCCTGCTGCTTTGCTCTGCACAGCTTTACCAAGGAAACCAACTGTCTAATGTCTATCCAAGGCAAGGTAGTTACTGTAGAGAGCCCCTCACTGGGGGATCAGGGATCCTACATCTCCGGAGGCCTGTCCTGTGCCTTGTCCACAAGGTCTTGGAAAAACCAGCCCTGGGAAGCAGAGAATTCCTCCTCCATGGCTGTTCACTGATGGCCTTCTCCCACACCCATCCCTGAGGCAAGCTCAGAGGCCAGACCGTGGAGGAGCCCTTGGGGGGAGGAAGGGGCTGCAGGGGAATTAGGGAAAGTAAATACTCTAATCATCCTGCTGCCTGTTTGCTGCTGAGTCAGCATGGCTGGCAGAGGGACCAGCCCCAGGGAAAGGATGTGCCAGCGTGTGGCACCAGAGCCCAGGGGCAGAGCCTGGCTCAATAAGACCTCTTGGACTTCATTAGCGCTCTGAGCTCCAGCCAGACCCCGTGTGTGTGACACACAGTCCTCTCCATGCCCCCTGCCCCAGCACCCTCTTACCCAATGGTGTCCTCATCCAGCACATAGAAGGCAAGACTGTGGAAGCCCATGGGCAGGTGCAGAGTGTACTCCTCCCCCCAGAAGGGATTCAGGTTCTTCCACACGGTAGCAGTCCTGCAAGCAGAGTGCAGGGGTGGGTGAAGACAGTGCCAGGGCTGGGATCATCCCCCTGCAAGAGGCAATCAGGTCGAGCCAGCAGGGTAGGTCATGGAGCACTGGAGAGGGATCACAGCTGGTGGACCCAGCCATCACTGTGGGAACTACAGGCTCAGTCCCTGCCCCTGTGGGTAGCCTCTGGGGCAGATTTCCTCTAGCCCAGGGGTGGCCAGCCTATGGCTCCGGAGCCACATGCAGCTCTTCAGAGTTAAGTGGTTCCCTGTATAGGCACCGACTTCCAACTCTGGGGCTGGAACTGCAGGCGCCAACTTTCCCATGTGCCAGGAGTGCTCACTGCTCAGCCCCTGGCTCCCCCCAAGCCCGCAGTGCCCTGGCTCCTCCCCTCCCCCCCCCCC